>CM064911.1:12410219-12820186 GCA_032727855.1 Quercus ilex subsp. ballota
AGCCTTTCAATTCAAATAAAAAGACGATGTCTGTGCTTGTGGCTCTTCCTGGAAGTGGTAGATTTCAAGCGTTCTGCAAAGGTGCATCAGAAATAATTTTAAAAAGGTGTGACAAGATTGTTAATGCTGATGGGGAAGCCATCCCGCTATCTGAAGAACAGAGAAAGGACATCACAGATGTCATAAATAATTTCGCTTGTGAAGCTCTAAGAACTCTTTGCTTGGCCTTCAAGGATATAAAAGACATTTCTAGTGCAGATAGCATACCTGAAGATGGTTATACATTAATATCTGTTATTGGAATTAAGGATCCTGTGCGTCCTGGGGTAAGGGAAGCGGTTAAGACTTGTTTGGCTGCTGGGATTACCGTGAGGATGGTCACTGGTGATAATATTAATACTGCTAAAGCCATTGCTAAGGAATGTGGTATCTTGACAGAAGATGGTATGGCAATAGAAGGGCCAGATTTCCGCAATAAGAGCCCACAGGAGATGAAGGAGATAATCCCCAAACTGCAGGTTTTATAGTTGATTAATGAACTTTTCTTGAACTCTCAAGTGGCAGTAATTTCTATGATTGCTTATATTATGCGTGTAGGCAATGCCTCAGTTTCTATAATTGCTTATATTATTTGTGTAGGTAATGGCTCGATCACTGCCTTTGGATAAGCACACCCTAGTAACCCATTTGAGGAATGTGGCTAAAGAAGTTGTGGCAGTGACTGGTGATGGGACCAATGATGCTCCTGCATTGCATGAGGCTGACATTGGACTTGCTATGGGTATAGCAGGAACAGAGGTTCGTTCGAAACCTGATTTTATCATATGCAACATTTGTTTCTTATGTTACTTAGATCAGTTATCTTAGTTTGGTTGTTTGTTCCAATGAAAATGTTCTGTGATCGCTGATGGGTGGCCTTGAATGTTAAATTGTTCTAGCAAGTGTTTTGTTATCTTACTTTCAAAAGATGTGATTTGAGTCTAAGATTATTGATTGAATAGACAAGTAACATCGAAGTATGGAACTTTTATTGGCTGAGGAATCTGTCAAAGTCTATAAGGAGGATTTTTCATTTTCAGCACTAAATAAATCATATAAGCAAATATACGTGCTCGATATTACCACATCAGTTTCTATCTATTATTGTTAGCCTAAGCATCTTCTGCTTATATTGCATTCTTGCAGGTAGCAAAAGAAAATGCAGACGTTATCGTAATGGATGATAACTTTTCCACTATAGTGAATGTCGCAAGATGGGGTCGTTCAGTTTATATTAACATTCAAAAGTTTGTACAATTCCAGTTAACAGTTAACGTTGTTGCTCTCATGCTCAACTTCATTTGTGCATGCATTTCAGGTGAGTCCTATGGTGCTTAAGCTTTTAGACATTCAACTTCTACTCTTCTGTTGGTTACTCTATGTCTTCATTCAATGCATATGGCTAATAAATCTTTTGAAATAAATTTCAGGCTCCACTCCTCTCACAACCGTACAAATGCTTTGGGTAAACTTGATCATGGACACTCTTGGTGCCTTGGCGCTGGCTACAGAACCCCCACATGAGGGGTTGATGAAAAGACCCCCAGTCGGGAGGGATGTAAAATTCATCACCAGGATCATGTGGAGGAATATTGTCGGACAGAGCATCTTTCAAATTCTTGTCCTTTTGATTTTTCAACTTAAAGGGAAGCAGCTTCTAAAGCTCACAGGCTCAGATGCTGATTCCATTCTCAAAACATTCATATTCAACTCCTTTGTGTTTTGCCAAGTATGGAAGCAGCCTTTACCTCTATTTTCCATTGAAGCTCATGCATTGCACATTTGCACTATCTACAGCACATGTTATCCCATTTTTGTGTTTTATATTGGTTAACACATTTTGTTTTCAAAATTCTGCTGTAGCTAGTTTTAGTTTGCCTATAGCTTGTCTTCATTGTTTTCAAATGCTGATAACTCATTCAGCTTAAGAAACCCGTCATAGAATTGCTAATTCCTACAGTTGTTGCATTTTGTTATGTGATCTCTCTGTTGCCTTCACATGTGCTATCAGATTCAATACCAACAAGCCAAGGATGCATTACAATAAAACATTCCATCTTACTATAGCCAGAACCATAAAACATCCACTTTTCCATTTTTAGTACCGATTAAACAATGACTTATGTTGCTTTTCTTTCTTTTCTATCTTATATTTTAGGTATTCAATGAGATAAACAGCCGCGACATGGAGAAGATAAATGTTTTCCGCGGCATCTTTGACAGTTGGATTTTTTTGATTGTCATTATCTCCACGGTAGCATTCCAATTCATAATAGTCGAATTTTTAGGCACTTTTGCAGATACTGTGCCACTTAGCTGGGAATTGTGGTTAGCCAGCATCTTAATTGGGGCTGCAAGTTTAATTATCGCTGTTGTCCTAAAGTGTATTCCTGTTCGAGAGAGCAAGCTCATTGTTGAACATCATGATGGTTATGAACCACTCCCTACAGGTCCAGAGCTGGCATGAAAGACTAAGATGGACGTTCGTAAAGCATTTACTCCTAAAAGGAAAATGCTAAAATTACAACAAAGTGTTTTACAAATTGATGTAGCACTGAATGTGATTGGTGAATTTTAACAATCTCTTAGATGAAGGCTTAAATTATTTTTTTGTAATTGGTGACATATTAGTTTTTGATAAACACTCTGTTTGTTTTAGCAATGATGTTTTCTAGAAAAAGAGTCATTTTCTAAGAATCATTTCTTATAAAACTATCTCATTTTTTAATGTTTGGTAGTAACTTTAAATGAGTTGAAAAACCTATTAACTTTCCTTATTTAGCTTACTGTGAGATAGAATTGTTTTCCAAAAAAATTTAATAGAAAACAATCTCTAAAAATAAGCCATACTTTTTATGTTGACCAAAGATAGTTTTCCTTTGACTTATCTTTTTTTATGCTATTAAACACTTTAAAAATATGGAAAACTATTTTTACACAAGATTTTTCATCGAAACAAACGGAGCAAAAATGTGTAGCATCCCCAACATCACTCAACAATGGTGGTGTTGGCTGTGCCCTATTTGACTTAGCTACCTGTACGTACTTTCCCATTGATAGCCTCTTGAATTACTTGCATCTTTACATAAACCAGCTGTTAAAGATTCTTCAATAATCTCCTCTTATTTCCTACTATTTCGTCACTCAGGTCGTATATTCAATTCATTGAGTTTGTCTAGCGGAAAACTACAGGGTTTCTGTCCAACTTGCTTATACTTTCTGGCAGTATTCATTTATATTCAATTGATTAGTTTTTGATTGAAAAATGAATAATGGAATGACTTTTTATTGGCAATCGTTTCTTACAATTTAATGTACAGCACTACAGCCAGTGGCTTGTTATATTTTAGTGATTTCTTCAACTCATTTATAAAATTTGCTGCGGCAGAAGTTACCACAAATTGATTCAACCGCACCACATTTACGTCCTAAGGCTAAAAGAGATCATATAAGTGCTTGGCTCTACAGAACTTCCTTTAAGACAGTCAAATGCTTATCATGGACCCAAAATGAGCAAAAAGAAAACAGACAAAGAAAGTTGCTGTCTTGAACCGGTTTAGCAATTGAATGTGCTCGGTTTGCAAGTTCAAGAGGTTTGGGTACCCAACTTGCCATTCATATGGATTACTTCTCTCAATCAAGTTGGCTCTCAATTCATTCTCAAAGTTGGGAATGAGAAGAATGCGTGAACCTTTTTCCTTGTAAGGCAAGGAAAGAGAAGAAATGAGAGAACTTTGGACTCACTTCAAACCCATGCAATGCATTGAGGATAAATCCATTTTCCATGGAGCAGTAGCTCATCAGCAAGTGAATTTCTATACATGAGATCAATAATAACTCAACTATTAGTTGCTATCACTAGAACTATTTGCAACAGTTCATCCAATGCATCAAGATGTCTCCGTCTTTAGCAGCACTGACTGAAATTTCTAATCGAGTTCAACCGATAACTTTTATCAATTAGTTGATGTCATAAAAACTTGCTGCAACAGTTCAAGTAAGAGCTAAAGACATCCCAGGATATAAACACAATTTTATAAAGTATTACATTCTACAAAGAAATCCAAATGTTTACAAGTGACATTATCCCTACAACAGTGTCAACTATCAGCAATTTAAAGATCCATTAGTTAGAAGACGGTTCAGCATGCTTTCTGACAAAAAGCTTCCCTATATCTTCTGTAACAACATTGCTCCTGGAAAAATCAAACTAAATCATCAGCAATGGCTTTTCTTGATTAAAATGAAAGACTATGACCTATTTTAAGCTTCAGTAATGATATTGCAAAATACTAGTATAACAAATCCATACCAAATTCAGGATCCTTCAAACAACACACCAGAAAATAATCCTTAAACAAAATTTTGAAGGCATTGTCTATGGATATAATTACTGGAACCAAAAAATACAAAAAAAAATCTCAGTTTTAATACATTACTGCAAAGCATGTATCTACACGTGTGTGTCCGTGTAAAAGCATGTTTTGCCCCAAAAGGAGAGGGAAGAAGAGAGTCAAACTAGTGAACCCCACTTAATGAGGCATGACCCTAGTCAAGTGTGCCAGCCCTGGGTTAGATCCAAGCATGTATTTATAATACATTTAAAAACACATAATCAGATTTATCTTTTGACATAACAAGATATTTAATTAAGATCCAGTGAACCCATCTATATCTTTGTGATGAAATAAGTCAAATTTAGATTCTACACACCCACACCCACACCCCCCCCACCCCTTTTTTTTTGTGAAACAAAATTATAATGCCCATAGAAACTGAAAGGCTTATAAAATGTAAATTGAATATCTACTTATTATCCTAATTATCAAAAATGAATATCTACATATTATCTTCACTGGACAATGGTATCTAATCTAACCAAGCAATGAGTTCAGGTGGAAATACAACCCACTGCTTTAAATTAGGAGTTAGAGCCAGTTGTTGCAGCTGTGCGGATTTGCTATCATACATGGATGTGAATCCTTGGTCCTTCTAAACACCAGCCAAATATTTCCTGAGGGATTTGCTCTCGATAGATAGTTTGTATATGGAAACAGAGCCATCATTACGCAAACACTGTTTCAAACACTACCGTGTTGGTGAGAATCTCAAAAATCCAGTGTCATACTTAATCAACAGAGACAGCACTAAACAGTTGATATTAGGCTTAAAAGGTTTTCTTCTATATGCTACCTTTCAAGAACACAACTATTCTCTGCCTAATTAGTGGGACTTCCTTTTCACAAATCCTTACCAATTGAAACCCAGCAGAACCAGTGCTGATACAAAACCTAACTAATCCAATTAGCCAAAGAAATGAAGATCTATTTTCTTATTTAACTTGCAAACCTAAGTTCTCACAACAGTGCCTTAAGATTATCAGAGCACATCCATTCCTACCTGAGATGGGTGTGTAAAAGTAGTTATAAACAATAACATGCCATTGAAAGTACCAGCATGTTACATATTTCAATAAGTTTGACCTTGAAAGATCACCTCCCCATGTTTAATATTTTTATAGCAAACATGTTTCTAATCGAGTTAGATCTACAAATTAATTTGTGGTTGCAACTCATGTTTCAGAGTAACAATTTTACATGTTGGCTTGCCTTGATCTGGTTCCTGTGTGAGGTTGATTTTCTCTCTTAAAATAACTAGTTCAGTTGAATCATTAACAAACGGACAAACATATGCTGTTGCATAACTTTATTTTGCCTTGATTCTAGTAGAGAACTAATACCATATGTAACTCTTAGAATTGGAGAGAAATTCAACCCATTAGAAATGAATAAACAAACTTCCAACTAGAAAAATGACCACAGTAATTAGATCAACTATGAAAAAGATCAAACGAGAAAATCACTCTAATAACTGACTCCAAACTGGAGAAAATTTGTAAAATATAAAGGAAGGGTCTATCAGTTCAAACCCTGAAACCACAAGAGTCTGAACTATGAACAGGTTACTGAACTCACACAGTTAACATTCTCTCAACCCGCTTATAAAATATACACACAACACACGCACACACACACTGGAACTGCAATTTAGAAGTTAGATTGAGCAATTAATGAGGAACCAGACTGCATCATAATATTTTATTGAAGTCAAAATTAGTGTCATCAGCAGTATTCTACACTTCCAGACATGCACACCCTTTCACAATTCAACATAGATCCTTCTACATTCAGAACCCATTTTATTTAATCATTAAACTTCACATGAGACGAGCAAGCAAACAAACAAAAATAAACACACACGTGTATGCGTGTTTAGAGAGAGGCCTATAACTTAGCAGCCAGATCAATGAGGGATATGCCAAAATATTACTGACCTTCCACTAAGCTGAGGAGGAACTAAAACGCCACCAACAGTATCTGGAACATTCCTTGAATGAGGCAAGGTCCCTCTAGGAACTTTATTGCGGGGAAGAGAGGAAGCCAACCCATTTGAGTCCCTCTTGCGTGATGCATTTTCAGCCATAGCAGCAGCAACTCGAGAAGAGTGGTCACTACTGCTCATCAGATTAGACAACGAAGCAGGTGAATTTAAGAGAAAGGAAGCATCAGGAAGTCTCTCAATAGAAGGCTCTGATGAATGCGCAGTACTTTCTGGTTGCTGATTTGATGAAGACCCAGATATCCTACATTCAGAAAATTGTTGGAACAGGTTAAACCACAGACCAGTGAATACTACCCCACCATGAGAAATGTCTGAACACTTGGGTTAATATCATAAACACTGAGTAGGAATACTACAAGTCAATCAAGGAAATTCATTAACAAGACACCAAGGAGGTGCAAAAATTTCACACGGAAAAACTAAACGAGGAAAGCCTCTGACAAGACCCAAAAGCCTTAGTACCAAAACTATGGGGCTGGCTATGGATCCTCAACAGCATATCCAAGGTTGTTCACATGTATTCTTCTCTACCATTCTATGCTCTCAAAAATTATATCCTCTGTCCATGTCACCTCCTAAATTAACATATCCTTTTTTTTTTACTACTTCTATTAGTCTTATTTTAGCTATTCCTTTAGCCTTAATCAGCTTTAGAAACAATCACTACGAGGCTGCCGCCATGGATCCTCAACCACCTAATTAGGATCATTAATATGTATTCTTCTCCACCATTCTATAATATCTGAAACAATGACTAAAGCCAAAATGCTATGGACTCTGCTCACTCAGTATCAGGATAAATTCATGAAGTACTGAATGAAATGCTTGAGCCTTACTAATTCATCAGTTAAAACCCAAGAAACAAACACAACCCTCTTAATAAAACCCATAACTAAGACCCAAAAGCCTTAGTCCCAAAACTATAACGCTGGCGCCATGGATCCTCAATAATATGTATTCTTCTCCACCATTCTATATTATCCGAATTCATACTGTCAGTCACCTCCTTAATTAACATGTCCTTTTCTACTAATTCAATTAGCCTATATATGAATATAAATATATATATATATATATATATATACACTCAGTATCAGAATAATTTCATGAAGTACTAAATGCAATGCTTGAGCCTTACTACTTCATCAGTTAAAAACCAAGAAACCAACACACCCCACTTAATAAAACCCATAAACCAAGTTACCTTTTTAGTTTTCAGTTTTTACCTACTTGTTTTTCCCTCCACATTAACCAGAATAAAAATCTAACCACAACCCAGAAACCAAAAAGGTCAGGGTGCAATAAGTTATAGCAAAGTACAAACACCCAACATTGTAAAAAAAAAAAAAAAATCAAAATCAAAATCTTTCACTTTTCTGACATTTTCTCAGCAACCAAACAGCTCAAAACACCCCAAAAAAAAAAAACTTTCTTTTAAGTGAAAAATGGGAAATTTATGAAAATAGAGAACCCTAAAATTGTGAATTAATTTAGGGGTTTTGTAATGTAAAGAAAAAGATATAAAAATATAGGAGAAAAAAAAATTGGAGAAATTACTGGTTGTGAGGATTGGGGTTTGGGAGTTGTTGAGGTTCGTCTTCTTCTTCTTCGTGTTCTTCTTGTTGTTGTTCTTCTTCTGCAGATACGTCGTCGTCTGATGAAGAAGCATAGTCTACTAGAGACATCTCTCTCTCTCTCTCTCTCTGTCTCTTTCTCCTCTCTCTGAACTTTTGCTCTTTTCCGCACAGCTACGCTGATTCCTGATGAGATGAAGCGATGTCGCTTTACTTGCTTCTCTCATCATGGTTCATACCAAACTACAAAGTCCAAACTACAAGGCCCAAACATGTAGCAAACTTTTTTAATTGGGCCACACTAAAAAAACATAAAGGAAAAAATTAATTAGGCCACATTATCAAATTTTGAAAATTTTTAGATCCAGCTGATGTTAGCCCAATTTTCATGGGTATTGATTGTATTTTACCACAAAAAATAATAATAATGCTAGTACTTGTAATTAAAAAAAAAATGAAAAAATGATAGTAATGTTAAATCTAATGGTGAAACTTGTACCAACCTTTCGTAAAAGTAATAATATTTATTGCTTGAAGGTATAATTAAACTCATGTAATTCATTTAAAAATAATGACATTAAAATAAATAAATAATTGTCCTAAAAATTACAATTGTATATTCATAAGTATAAGCTTCATGTTGAGAAAAACTTTCACTTAAATTTAGTCAAACCAAAGTGAACTAAAATTCTATGTTAATGTGGCTTAATAAGAGTGTAACAACAATAAATACTATGCATAAGATTTTAGATATTAAGAGTTTGATATCTATATATATATTTTTAATAAATTTGGATTTAGAATAGGTGCTCTTAACTTAAATATGTCTTTTCTAATTATGTAAGTGCACCAATATGGACCAAAGTGGACGAAAAGGAAACAAATGGACCGAATTAGGCTAAACTGAATAAAATGGACCAAATGGACCGAAGTGGACTGAATAGGACCAAAGTGGACAGAATAGGACCGAAGTGGACCGAATATGAACAAAGTGGACTAAATAGAATCAAAGTGGACCGGATAAAACTGAATATGACCAAAGTGGACTAAATAGGACCATATAGGTCGATCCAACAGAATCAAATGGACCAAAGTGGACTGAATACAAACGAATGAATTGAATGGGCTGAATAGGACCCAAGTGGACCGAATGGACCAAAGTGGACTGAATGGACCGAATATAACCAAATTGGACCGAAGTTAACAGAATAGACCGAATAAAATGAAGTGGACCAAATAAAACCGAATGAACTAAATATGACCAATGTGCACTGACTAGGACCGAATAGAACGAAATTGGACTGAATAAGACCGAATAGGACCAAATTGGACTGTATACATTCTAGCTTCTGTGTGTAGCCCTTCTTTCTTTTACAATAATGTTTCTCAAATATTTCAAGAAAGAATTTAGAGAGAATTTTAGTCAACACCTAGGGTACAATAGAAGTACCACAATCCATAAGACACCATTTGTCAATTTTATAATTTCATTGGAGTTCTGGTATTTTGATAGTTTAGTATAAGCAGTGGAAGAATCTAATAAGGAAACATAATAGGCTAGTAGCTAAAATGCCCCAAGTGTTGTTTCATTAAAAACCCTCCTTATATTACATTGGCATTAGTGTAGTGTAGCTATCAAACATAATGCAAAGTTATTCAAAAATTATGGATAAAACCATAACCAAAATTGAAAGAATTAAAACAACACAATCTAATAAACAAATTATAAAATAACCCATGTCCTCACTAATTATATAAAAACCATAGAAGATACTCTAACTAGCTTACTTAAAATTTACATCCTTTAAAATCTTACAAAAATGACACAAAATTGAGATCAAGGCTGGTGACCAAGAAGATATGGTCTGTAAACAGCATGGGTTTGTGCAATCTCAATACGGTCCCGAGGATCATTCATGGTCTCATCCCTTAATGCCTGAAGAATTGCCTGACATGGAAATTCCCTGAAAATGCATATAAATGGGAAGCAGCACATATCAGTTTGTAGAATTGGTAAATAATGAGGATTCAATTATATTATATCTGAAAAGCATCAGAATATGCTTTCAGGGTCTAGATAAATTAAACTCGTGGAAATAATTCATATGCACGGTCACATGCGTGATGGTAATGATGAAAAAGAGTTGAATACCTTATTATCAGTATTTTATATAATGTCTTCAAAATGGGGCAAAGCTCAACAGGAGCAACATGCTTGTTTTCTTCAGGATGTAGAACACTTAAGCTTGATTGACAGAGCAGCTCATAAAATGCCTTAACAGCAGAGACCCCCTGCAAAGTACAAAGCAGTGGCAAGATTTGGGAAAGTTAGGGAGATGAAGGAAAAAGTAAAAGTAATGTCTACACCCTAAATAAATTGCAAAACTTTCAAGTGGTTATCAATGACCAGAAACAGTACTAGTTTTGGGATTATTCAATGGTCATTGACAGCAAAGAAAATATGAGACTCATATAGGGGCTTGTAAATCATATTTTTATTTAAGCTTAACATTATATTTTAGCAATGATGGGAAACAAACAGGATTATGCCCAGATGAAATTAAGGACATACTAGAAATCAGTTGGACTGTAAAGAGAAATAGAAAACTTATCATAAACATGTAGGAAAATGTATTTAGTCTTTTTGACTTTGTAGCTGAATCAGACCGACTTTCAACAAAATTCAAGATCATCTTTTGGAGTCTGTTTTTTATCCAGCCTGTCAAATTATTAAGATCCATACCTGAATCATCCCTTTGCCCTTGATGCTATCACCCATTTCAAGGCTCAGTTCTCCTTTGGCCAAATTTTGTCCATACCATGCATTACGGCCTTTTAAAAGTGTTACATAAGTGTCAGCCAACAAAGGCCCTGCAAGTCTCTCTGGTTCTTCGGACAAGAGATGAGTGATAAATATCATCTCTGATGTACAGTGTGCAAAGTATACTGATTTGCTGGTGGCACTCTCATTGGTTAGAGCTGCTACCATTCCTGTGGAATCCAGAGAGTAAAAGTTAAAAGAGAAAAATTCATCAAACCATTATAATATAAGAAAGTCACCATTTCCTTCAAATCAATAAATTACTATACCATCTTACCAGGAAAAAATGATATCAAACTTGAGTGCATATATGCTTTGAGTGTAATATTTTCATGAGCATAGATGTGTCCCATGTCTAGATTAAGAAGTTGCACAGTTGAACTCCCAATAATTATATTGGAAAATTTTTTTTTTTTGGATAAGTTATATTGGTCAAGTTTTTGTCCAAACTACCAAGACCAAAGCAAACAAATTATATGGATAACACAAATCACACCCTCAATAATTAAGGACATTTTCCAAAGTTATAAAATATAACCGAATACCATTTAGAATTTCATCTTTGTAGATAATGAACTAATCACAGCATAGATATAGAACGCATTCTTCCATTTTATACTTCATTTTATTATGCGCTATCAGGCATTTAAGAGCTAATGAGGTCAGATTCCTGAAATTTTCCTTCAGAGAAGTTTCCCATGACTCAAATCATAATAAATTTTTAACAATATTGTCACTATTTTGAAGCTGCATCCAACTTATACTCATCAAGCCTGAAGCCTAACTAGGAATGGCTGATATAAAAAAGGGAATATATTAACATACATGGAAAAAAAAAAAAATCAACAGTCGTGGCTCCTGATAAATACATTTATTTTGTTTCTTATTGTCCAAGCACCATTAAGAAACTGAATCTTACCAGCTCCAATGGCATAGACATTCTTTAAGCCTCCCATAACTTCATGAGTAACAAGGTCACCATTGTCCCACACTATAAAGTGTGGCTGCCTCAAAAACATTGCCAATGGTCTCCTCCACTTTGCAGCTCCACATATTCGAGCATTAGCATATTCCTTGTTGTAGATCTCTGCCGCTATATTAGGTCCTCCCAGGTAAAGAATGTTCTCTATGGGAACACCAGCTGCAAAGCACCATATATTATCAGTGTGTCATAGGGAACAAAGCATTTATAATTAAGAGGGGAAAACCACGCAAGTACCAAAAGAAACAAAGAAACACCATCAAATTCACTGCTTAGTGAGACAGGAAGTAGCAATATTGACAGCAAACCTAATTTTCCTTAATATGGGAGAGTCAATTCTACTTTTCTGTTTATCTTTTAGCTGTCCATGAGTTAGAATATTCCAAGAAAGCATGGGCATAGTTTTAGATAAAAAAGTGGAATAGGCAAGCAACTGGGAAACCCAGGTAGGAAGCTAATTTCCATTATACAAGGGAAAGATGGAGTGGTCAAATGAACTTGAATTGTATAAGGGACTTGCACAGAAACTACAGGTAAAGATCTGAAATGAAAAATATGCACACATACATTTGTCTATGTTGCAAACTTAAGAGCATAAGTAACGGAAGTGTGAAAGTAAGTCTGAGGATTGCTTGTGGGTACTTCAAAAAAGAATATGGAAAACATGATCCACACAAATTTTCATCAGATCCTTGAGAATTTCATGCTCAACAAGAGAGTAAAAATTTGATCCAAAATTCAATCTAAAGCAAAGAAGACAAGCTAAGAGCTAGATGACAAACAGAAACTAGAATATTGCCAAAAAGAACAGACTGTCAGAAAAGGGGAAGCATTGCATGAAGGAAAATATTTATCAAAAAACTTTGCCGCCGCATCAATACTTTCAATCATATTCTTAATGACTTACTGTTGGTAGCATTCAACTGTGAGCACGGATCACATTAACATGTTAAATATCGGTATCCCAACAACTACAATCATGGTAATCAAATTCTTAGCCTCAAAGCATGATACTTGAAAATATTGCAAACAAATAGGGCCAATTGGTAGTAAGCCATTTTTCCAGAGAAAGAGAGAACTAAAATTGCTAAATAAAATGCAGATTCAACCAGGCATTCTTGTTTTAGAAAAGCAAATAACAATATTCAAGAAAAATGGAAGGAATCTTACTTGCTCGATTGATCATTTGAGTGGGAGTCACTATGCGTGGTTCAGGCTCCAATTCAGCCTCCACACCCTTTGCCAAAGAAATGATGACTGGTGCTGTTATTCTCTCTTTCCAATACCTACTAATTTCTTCAAATACCGCACGTGTTTCTGTTGATGGCAAGCCATTTACCACAATATCGGCATCCCACACAGCCTCCTGCAAGTTAGTGACAACCTTCAAAGGGCAGAGAGGGGTATCAATCATATTCAAACAAAACCCATCTTTCAAAATCTCATCAGCATTAAGTGTTCGATCGCCTAATCTTGCCTCGACATACTTCAAGTATGCACACCGCCTAATCAGTCTCCTCAGCACATCCTCCCTTGAATTGATCACCTCAAACAAGTGTTCAGCCGTGGCTCTATCAACAGTTCTACCAGCTCTTCTCCATATCCTAATCTGAACCTTCTCTCTCAAGTGACCATAGCTATCTTGCAACATAGCTGCAAAAACACTACCCCAAGCACCTGCCCCAACACCAACAATCCTCAATGGATCACCCTCAGCCTTTCCCATAAGGCAACGAAGCTCATCAACCTTCTCTTCAAAAACATCATTTGAATTATGAATTGCCCCATTGGAATCCTCAATATGGTTCATTACTTCAGTGGTTCCAACCATCTTCTTCTCCCAATAACACTACCCTCAAGCTATTCAAATTTCAAAGACAAATGCAATGGGTAAACAAAAACTAACACTCACACAAACACACAAAACCTTTCTGGGAAATTTCTTTCAACCTTCAAACTCAAATTACAAGCCTTTAAACCTCTGATTCTTAAATCAATTTCTACAAATTCAGACACAACCCACTTCTGATATCATATAAGTATTGCACCCCAGCTACCACACAAACTATAACCAACAAATCACCTGCTCAAAAACTATTAAAGAAACGATTTTGTAGGTGGGGTTTTCACCAAATTCAAAACCAGCCCCTCTATTTGAATTTCCAGCCACCAAAGACCCAACAAAACTGAAATTCTAGAACATAAAAAGAAGATCCAAAAGGGTTTTACTACATGGGTTTTAACTTTTTTCTATTCAATCAGCAATATCTATCAAATATACAAACAAAAAAAAAAAAAAGCATTGAAAACTCAAACTTTAACTTGGGTCATCTACCCCACCAAAACCAACAAAGTTTTAAATCAAAAAAAGCTAATAAAAGGAAGGGAAAGCAAAAACAATCTGTACTGTACTTGTCGGCTGAGAGAGTCTTCAAACGCGGTGACAATAATAGATGTGGGATTTGTTTCCTTGTGCTCCTAAGATATTTCAAACATTGGTCATGAAATTCAAAAAATGTGTAAGAAAAGAAAAAACAAAGAAATGGGTTTGTGTTGCGTGAACTGTAAGGGAAGGTTCAACTGTAACTATGAGCTGTGTGTGCGTCTCTCTCTTGTATAGTTTAAGTAAGAATAAGAGGATCGGATAGGAAGAGACTGTTCATCAGTTTCGTCGAGCAAGCACCTTGTTGTTATTTGTTAACGTTGTCATTTGTCACGACTCAAACATTTCGCAAATCCCAATAACACTAACACAATGCTTTTTTTAGTTTTTTAAGCTATGGCTGAATTTTACACACAACATTTCTTTTTCATGGAATATTAGTAAGATATGACTTTACCATTAAAAAAAAAAGGATTAGATCAATTTATGAAGTTTTTTTTTTTTTTTTTTTTTTGCTCAATCATCTTTACTGAAAGAAAAAAATTGATATTTTTAATTACAATAAATCAAATAATATAAGTTCAAATATGGACGGATTTAAGATTTTAAGCTAGCAGGAACTAGAGTATAAAGAAAAAAAACTTCAAATAGGCATCCGTATAGTATTAGAAAATTATAAATATACAAAACCGTTATTTCTAAATACATTAAGATGCAATCATCTACCAATGAAGACAAAAACAAAAATAAAATTATAATGCTTTAAAAAAAAAATTACTTTATCTATTTTATCACCCCGGTTTACAAAACACCCAATACTAAATGTTCTACATTTTTTATCACTTCATTTAAAATAATATAAACAACTTATTAAAATAATAAAGAAAGAGAGAATTTGAGTTTTTTTAATTTAAGGTAACAACTTGCTATAGTCAATTGGTATTTATACCAGTTTACTGTAATTGCAAAAAAAAAAAAAATTTTAACTTCTCCAATAACACATGATTTTTTGGTTCTTTGGTGGTAAAATACTTTTTTTGCTAAAATATAATCACTATTGTGAATGCTTTTATTATTTTTGTTAAGTTTTTGGATTGGATAGTTGCTATCTGGGTTAGGTTAGCTAGGTTGATTAGGGAGAATGGGAGTCTAAGGTTTTGAAAGAGGGACCCAAGTAAAAAAAAAAAAGAAATATATAATATCTATATATATATAAAAAAGGGACTGGGGTGGGGGGGCGGGACCCCTTGGGCCCCTACTTGGATCCATCCCTAAGTTCAAATTTATGTATCAATAATAGTTGTCAATTTTGTTTTGGTAATCATTTTAGTTTATTGGAACAAAGTATTATTTTCAGTACCCATACATTTTCAGAATTATCTGTGAAGTTATATTATTTAATTCAAATATATATATATATATATATATATATATATAATATCTAGCTTATAGGGTTTTGAAGAAAAAAAAGTTGAGAATATGAACATCACGGGAACAACATATGAAAGTATATCTAGTATGCTTTAATCATAAATCATCTCATATGTTCGTTAGTATAAGTTTTTGAACTAAATAAAACAATCAAACATGATTACACACTCAAAAGGACAAGAAATTCTACCTCTATGCACAAGGCCTGATGATTGATTTGGATTTGGTTGGGAATTCCTAACACTACAACTTTGTTAAAGAAATTTGGGCAGAGTTTTGTAGATTTTTGAGTTTCCAAGCTAGAGTCTAGAAGTGTGTTGCAATTCAAGACATGGTTGCGTTCTAAATGAAGGGTCATTGACAACTTTATGACTGTGCTTTTGAAACTTCCTCTAAAGGTCGAGAAATTATAAGGTTCTTATGGTGAACAAATGATGTGGACCACCATTCTACTAAAAGACTGTCATCTGTTTAAAATTGCTGAGTTAGAAATTTTTTTTAAACAGAAACTGATTACTGACTTAGCAATATTAAACAAGTGAGAGTCTATTATTAAAATTGCTAAGTTAGAAAATTTTTTTAAACAGAAACTGATTACTAATTCAACAATTTTAAATAAATGAGAATCTATTAGTGGAATGGTGGACAAGTGACGTGGTCTATCAGAGGACTCTATAATTTATCCAAACCTAGAACATTATTCGTTGGGCGTGAAAAACAAAGTCTACTGCATTAAAAATTGTGATAAACAGACATTATGCACGATCGAATTACATAGTAAGAATATATAATAAAAAAATAAAAAATTTGTATTCATGTTGATGTACATGATGTAATTTACGAATCACACGAGACAGAAATTTGTAACATAAATTTACTGTCGCTTAAACATAGGAGAACAATGCATATTCTGATTCTGCAGTTATACACATCTCAGCTCCATGACGACCCTCAACCATGTCTCCCAAGCCCATGGCAGTGCTGAAAGTGAAGTTCATGGCGAAGACGAAGTTGGAGGCGGAAATGAAGGCAGATGCCAAGACAACTTGGAAGGGAGAAGAGGAGAAAACAATCCCAGACAGCTTGTAGTGTACTCATTTCAGTTTATTTATTGAAATGGAGTATTATTTTTGGAATCTGTAATATTTTCATAATTATTTTTAAAGTTATATTATTTAATTCAAATATATATATATATATATATATATATATATATATATGAATATCACGGGTAGGGGTGTTCGCGGTGCGGTGTGGTGCGGTTTTAGGTCATTTTTAGCACCGCACTTTGCGGTGCGGTTTAGCTAAAATCATAACTGCACCGCACCTTATTTTTGGGGTTACTTGTGCGGTGCGGTGTGGTGCGGTGCGGTTTAAAGTTTAGCCAAAACCATAACGCACCACACCTCATTTTTGCGGTTACATATGCAGTGCGGTGTATAAGATGCGGTTTGAATGATTTAAAGTTGGTATATATTTCAAATTTTAGGCTTTTTCTACCCAGCCCAAAACTAATTTTTCCCTTTGTTTTGGTCCAAGTTTTAAACTATTGAGGTAGTTTTTCTTTATTTTGGGCTGGCTTTCCTAATCAACATTTGCTAGGGTTATCAAACTATTTTGTTTTTTTAAACTAGGGTTATTAAACTATTAATAATATATTTAATATTAAAAATAATTAAATATATTAATATATAGAGAAGGTGCGGTGCGGTGCGGTTTGTGCGGTTTTCTTATTATAAAACCGCAAACCGCGCTACACCATGCGGTGTGGTGCGGTGCGGTGCACTATTACTTGCGGTGCGGTGCGGTTATGTCATTTTGCGGGCGGTTTTGGTGCGGTTTTTGCGGTTTGTGCGGTTTATACAGTTTGGTTGAACACCCCTAATCACGGGAACAACATATGAACATTCAAGTTAAGAAAGTTATGTTATTCTCAAAAAAAAGGAAAAAAAAAAAAAAAAAGGAAAAGAAAGTATATCTAGCATGCTATAATCATAAATCATCTCATATCGTCATTGGTATATGTTTTTGAACTAAATGAAACAATCAAACAGGATTACTCACTCAAAAGGACCAGAAATACTACCTCTATGGACATGGCCTGATGATTCATTTGGGTTTGGTTGGTAATTCCTATTTCCTAAACACTACAACTTTGTTAAAGAAGTTTGGGCAGAGTTTTGTAGATTATAGAGTTTCCAAGCTAGAGTCTTGTTAAGGATACAGCTGTAGTTGCAGAGGATAGCAGCTGATCCGTATTTGATGTAGTACATTTGAATCACATTTGAATAAGATATGATCAGATAGGTTTAGGCTTGTGATGAGATAGGATTAGGATAAGATAGAACCATATTTGAATTTGTATCTAAGTGATGAGCTAGAGGTATATCCGGATCTGTACATCTGAACTATGTTAACATTTTGAATTTGTAACAAACTCTAATATATATATCAAAAGGCCTGAACCGTGAAAGGTAAGGGCTTGGAAACATTTCGTATATTTGACTTTACATGGTATCAGAGCTATTGTGACATACGTCTTTTTTTTCCAATGGCTTCCTCGTCTTCATCAACTTCTGTTGTCAATACTGCCACTTCTTCTTCTACCACTTCCCTTACTACCATCCATCATCTCATCACCATCAAACTTACCCGTGACAACTACCTACTTTGGAAAGCTCAGATTGTTCCTTATCTTAAGGGGCAACATTTGTTTGGCCATCTCGATGGAAGCATTCCTGCTCCACCTCAATCTCTCACTGTTGAAACCGATGGAGACATCCAAGTCATCCAAAATCCGGATTTCAGTCACTGGTACTTCCAAGACCAGATGATTCTCAGTGCTATAATATCCTCCCTCTCTGAACGTATTTTGGCTCATGTAGTCAAATTCAACACATCAAGAGATGTGTGGCAAGCCTTAGAGAGAATGTTTACCTCTCAATCAAGGGCTCGAACAATGCAAATCCACTATCAGCTCGCCACTTTGAAGAAAGGCAATTCCTCAATTGCTGATTATTTTCACCAGTTTACAACACTGGTTGATACACTTGCTGCTACTGCTCATGCCTTAAATGATTTTGAAATTATCTCATTTCTCCTTGCTGGTTTAGGATCTGAATATGATTCATTTGTCACATCTGTGACCACAAGCGTTGATCCCTTATCAATTGATGAGTTATATGGGCATCTGTTAGCCCATGAATTGCGGCTTGAGCATCAACAACCAACCGTGGACCTCTCCATTGCAGGGGCCAATTTTGCAGGACGAGGACCTTCACGTGGTGGTCGTGGTGGTGGCTCCTCTCCTTCAGCAGGTCGTGGTTTTTCTCCTTCAGTAAGCCGTGACTCATCATCCAAGTATCAAAGGAATTTTCGAGGACGGGGGCGTGGTCATTCTTCATCCCCCCAAAATCGTCCTATTTGCCAAGTTTGTCAAAAGCCAGGACACACGGCCTTGAAGTGCTATCACAGGTTTGATAATTCCTTCTCCACTGACACTACCAACAACATGCATGCTCTGCTCGCCGCTCCACAGGCTTTACCTGATCTTAACTGGTACCCCGATTTTGGTGCAACTCATCATCTCACTTCTGATTTTGCAAATTTGAATGTGAAGGCAGAGGAGTATCATGGTCCTGATCAGATTCGCATTGGTAACGGTATTGGTTTAAATGTTAAACACATTGGATCTACTAAATTATCCACTCCTTCCTCTTCCTTCCTTTTACATAATGTACTCCATGTTCCTCACATTACCAAAAATTTAATTTCTGTTCACAAATTCACATCTGACACCAATACATTTATTGAGTTTCACCCTTTTTATTTTCTTGTGAAGGATCGACCAACGGGGAGAGTTTTGCTGCGCGGGCTGAGTAGGAATGGACTGTACCTTTTCCCTTCTGCTTTCAATAAATTGCCTTCGTCGTCATCTGCCTTTGTTGGTGAACGTACTTCTCCAACTCAATGGCACTCACGCTTGGGACATCCTGCTTTTCGTATTGTTCATCATGTTCTTTCAAAATTTAATCTGCCTGTTATTTCTAGTAGAGTTGTTACTCCTTGTTCTGCTTGTTTCAGTTCTAAGAGTAAACAACTTTCTTTTTCATTATCATGTACTCAAATAAATTTTCCTTTGGACTTAATTCACACTGATGTATGGGGTCCATCTCCTATTTGTTTAAAATCTGGTTTCAAATATTATGTCTCCTTTGTTGATGCGTATAGTCGCTATACTTGGCTTTATCCCATGACAAATAAAAGTGATGTGCTACCTATTTTTATTAAATGGCAAAAATATGTTGAGCGTTATTTTAATCGAAAAGTAAAAGTTGTTCAATCTGATTGGGGTGGTGAATATCGCTCACTTAACAAATTTTTTCCAAACTTGTGGCATCACTCATCATGTATCTTGTCCTCACACCCCTCAACAAAATGGTGTTGTTGAGCGCAAACACCGTCATCTTGTGGAAACTGGTTTAGCTTTATTAAATCACGCTCACATTCCTCTTCAATATTGGGAAGAAGCATTTCAAACAGCTTGTTATTTGATAAATAGACTTCCAACTCCCACAATTCAAAATCAATCCCCTTATGAAAAATTGTTCACTCAAGCACCTGATTATACTTTCCTGCGTGTGTTTGGTTGTGAATGTTGGCCTAATTTACGTCCTTATAATTCTCACAAACTTCAACCACGCTCAACTCAGTGTGTTTTCCTTGGTTACAGTTTAATCCATAAGGGGTATAAATGTTTACATCTTCCTTCAGGTCGTGTCTATTTTTCCAGAGATGTGCTCTTCAATGAGGATATTTTTCCCTTTGCCAGGCCGTGTTCCACAAATTTCCAGTCCATGTCTCCTTCGAATTTCACTTCTTTTCAGGTACAGTCTACTACTGGGCTTCACGCAGCAGCACCTATCTCTGTTGGCTCGAAATCCTTCAATTCTGCCTCACTTGGTTCTTCGGCCCAAGCTCCATCTCCACAGGCCCAGGCCCAGGCCCAGTCCGTATACCCTGCTTCAGCCCTCTTACCCCAACCTGAAACTTCTCTTCCTCATATCCCTACGCCTCGTTCACCACTCCGAACCCACTCACCTGTTGATATTCAACCCACCTCTCCTCCTCTCCCACTCACCGATCCTCCATTCCCTCCACCTACACCAGCCGAACCTCCACTCCCTCAACCCACAAACACCGACCCTCTACTCCTTCAACCCACACACACCGAACCTCCATTTACTCAACCCACAACCACCGATTCTCCACCCCCACACACCGATCATCAATTCCCATCTAATGCTCCTCAAACCACCCATCCCATGATTACCCGCTCCAAAAACTCCATCATCAAACCCAAAACCTTGACCGACGGTACCGTGCGATATCCAGTTCCACATGCTCTGCTTGCTGATGGTAATGAGCCCATTGCTGAACCCACGTGTTTCACCACTGCTGTGAAAGACTCAAATTGGCGTGTAGCCATGAATGCCGAGTTTGATGCTTTGCTAAAAAATCAGACGTGGGCTCTGGTTCCTCCTCACACTGCTCGCAATGTCATTGGATGCAAATGGGTATTTCGGGTTAAGCGCAACGCCGATGGTTCCGTTGAGCGCTTTAAAGCTCGCTTGGTGGCCAAGGGCTTTCATCAATTGCCTGGTATTGACTTCGGAGAAACCTTCAGTCCTGTAATCAAACCCACCACTGTCAGAACGGTTCTCTCCATTGCAGTTTCACGAGGCTGGGTTCTTCGACAATTCGATGTTCAGAATGCCTTCTTACATGGACACCTATCTGAAGATGTTTATATGTCTCAGCCTCCTGGGTTTGTTCATCCTCAATTTCCTAAACACGTATGCAAGTTGAAGAAAGCTCTTTATGGGTTAAAGCAGTCCCCTCGAGCTTGGTTCTCACGGCTCTCTTCTCATTTACTTGCTTTGGGCTTCAGAGGATCGAGGTCTGATTCTTCTCTATTTATCTATCACAGTTCCACCGTTACTATATATTTTCTCATTTATGTGGATGATCTTATTATTACTGCCTCTAAACCTTCTGCAATTGATGATCTTCTTTGTCATCTAAAGGCTAACTTTGCCATTAAGGATCTGGGCACTCTTAATTTTTTCCTTGGTGTTGAGGTTCTACCAAACTCCTCGGGTATTGTCTTGTCTCAAAAACGTTACATTGTTGATCTTTTAAGGAAGACAAATATGCTTGAGGCAAAGCCCGTTAGCTCTCCCATGGCTCAATCCACAAGTTTATCTGCTTTTGAGGGGGAATCCCTTTCTGATGTCACTCTGTATCGAAGCACCGTTGGGGCTTTGCAATATCTCTCCATCACCCGTCCTGACATTTCATTCACAGTCAACAAGCTCTCTCAATTTATGCATCGCCCTACTAACATTCATTGGCAATCTGTCAAACGCCTCCTGCGTTATCTTAAGCAAACTATTCATTTTGGTTTACAGCTGCACCGCTCTAAATTCCATACACTTCAAGCCTTCTCTGATGCAGATTGGGCTGGATGTCGTGATGATCGGCGGTCTACTGGAGGTTTCTGTGTTTTTCTGGGCAACAATCTTATCTCATGGGGTTGTAAAAAGCAACAGACAGTGGCTCGGTCTAGCACAGAGGCAGAATACAAAGCTCTTGCCAATGCTTCCGCTGAGGTTAAATGGCTGCGTACTCTTTTGTTTGAGCTTGGAATTCCTATCTCTAGCTCTCCTGTTCTGTGGTGTGATAATATTGGTGCGACTTATTTATCCTCAAATCCTGTTTTTCATGCCCGCACTAAACATGTTGAAATTGATTTTCACTTTGTTCGGGATATGGTTGCTGATGGTTCACTTCTCATTCGTTTTCTGTCTACCCGAGATCAACTTGCTGACATTTTTACAAAGCCCTTGTCTTCCTCCAGATTTGCTCTTCTTCGGACCAAGCTCAATGTATCTTCCATACCGTTGAGCTTGCGGGGGCGTGTTAAGGATACAGCTGTAGTTGCAGAGGATAGCAGCTGATCCGTATTTGATGTAGTACATTTGAATCACATTTGAATAAGATATGATCAGATAGGTTTAGGCTTGTGATGAGATAGGATTAGGATAAGATAGAACCATATTTGAATTTGTATCTAAGTGATGAGCTAGAGGTATATCCGGATCTGTACATCTGAACTATGTTAACATTTTGAATTTGTAACAAACTCTAATATATATATCAAAAGGCCTGAACCGTGAAAGGTAAGGGCTTGGAAACATTTCGTATATTTGACTTTACAAGTCTAAAAGTGTGTTGCGATTAAAGACATGGTCGCATTCTAAATCAAGGATCATTGACAACTTTATGATTGTGCTTTTGAAATTTCCTCTAAAACTCTTAAGGAAATTGTGTACTTTGTGCCGTGAATCCCCTCTTTATTTACGAGGGAGGGAGAGCCTTATGACAGTATTAGGATGTGTTTGGGACTATCCAAAGCTAATAAATTCGGATTTTTACCTCCATAAATTAACTATATAAGAATTGGAATAAGAAAAATCGAATTAAGTAGTTGTATATATATTCAGGTTGGAACATGTTTTAGTGTTTTGACCATTGTTCTTTACTAAAAAATCGAATTGAAGTGAAGTTAGTGTCATTTGAAAGACAATTCAAACTGCAATGACTTTCACAAAAATGGAACTTTCAAAATTTACACGTCTACAATGCCAAAATTGCACTCGCAATGTGAATCTAAAAATCATTTCTACTTTTTTTTTTTTTTTGGCAATATATAGAATAAATTTACTTTGATTTAACACTTATTTTTTAAAATATTTAATTAAAATATAACACTGGGACTATTTATCCATTATAATCAGAAAATCCTGTGTCTGGCCTTAAGCATTGTGATGCATATTAATCGTTAAAACTTGATTAAGATATAATTTTTAATTTGGTGGTCCAATTGAAGCTAATGATATGTTGTTTAGATCATTAAAATTCTATAGTTGTTTTGAAATTATGATGTTATCCTTAGGTTGTGAAGTGGCCATTTGGCCCTTGGTGAGGTTAAAACAAATTAAAGTTGCAACATGGGTTGTCTACAAAGACCATATGTTTAGACATTTTAATCACATATTTAGTTGTGACTGGACAATCATCAATATCTGTACAAGGAATGTAATTTCAACTTTGAATCTATCTAATAGAAAAACACATTTCGTAACAAAATAGTTGGGAAAAATGCTCTAACACCCCCTGAACTTTAAGGTAGTGGCCACTACACCCCTTGAACTTTTATTTTGGTCAATTCGCTCTTTAAACTTCTCACATGTGCCAAATTAATATCTCAGTTAGGTCTTTTGTTACTATACTAAGGAAAATGCATGTGATACACACATGTAGTTTAAAATAGCAAATTGAAGCCTCCAAAACCGATTGAAAGAACACAAGAAATGTGAGAGAGGCGATCTAAAAAAATCATAACAACATCCCTTCCTTCTATGCTAGAATTCTTTGACCCACCGTCGATCTCACCATCCATGGTCTCGACAGTGCCCTCCTTGGTTTAACCAAGTCATTCAATCACGGAAAATAAAGGACATTTTGATGAGGTGTTGAGTTTGTCCAATGGGTTTAGGGAGGCTTAGAAAGGCAGTGAGGGAGTGTGAGGAGGTCGTTAGGTTGGATCCTAATTATGTGAGGGCTTACTAGCGTTTGGACTCTTTCTCTTGTTGATTGTTTTGGCTTGGGTGTCCATTTGTGGAAAGGAAATAATACATTGTTGCTGTTAGATTTTTAAATCTAGTTTGTGTGTTGTGGTAGTTGGTTCATTGATTAATGCCATTGTGATTTAGAGTCACAGTTGTTTTATGTTTTTATATTACTCAATGTTTAGTTTGTTCTTTTGGTTGAGTTATAGGAACTAGGAAGGGTCATTGAGTTGTTGTGTAACTTGTGTTTGAATCTGCATAATTAGTTTAAGTTCTTTGACTTTTTGGATTTGATGGTTTATGTATTTCACTATTTTACATCAATCAAGTATAATTTAAAATTGGGGTTGAACGATTTCTACCACCTGAATTTTGAACTAATTATTTGTTGTAGAAAAATGGGTTGAGCTCTCCTTCTAGACCCATGTTTCTCTCTTTTCCTTCCGTCGGTTTAGAGGATTTGATTTGGTATTTTCAAATTTAAGTGCGTCTCACGTGCCTTTTCTATTAGTCTATTAATGGAAGACTAACTAATTAAGGTATTAATTTGGCATGTGTGAAGTTCAAAGATTAAATTTGCCAAAACAAAGTTTAGGGAGTATAATAACCACTACTCTAAAGTTCAGAGGTGTTAGGGCATTTTTCTCAAAATAGTTATCAAAATTTATATTAAAATTGACTGAGTGTCCTTTAAATTTATGGTAAAGATATTAAGGTTCATGGTTTTTAGATGGTTTCATCAACGTTATCCTAATTTTGGATATCCAATTAACAACAAAAAAAAGAAAAAAAAGAAACATTAGATTAGTAAAATTATTAAGAAAAATGGAAAGGAAAATAAAGAAGAAGAAACACTTATTCAATTGTCATTTTACCTTTTTTTTGTACTTTTTCTAATAGGGTCATTAGAATTGTTGTTATTTTTATTATTTATTAAAGATGTTTATTAATATTGTATATATAGTGTTTATGTTTATGTTCATGTGGTAGTATTTATAGAAATGGTTGTTAATTTTCCTTTTGACATGGGCAAATTTCAAATGATTGACACATCATCATTACTAATTTTGTAAGGGTTAAAGGATTATTATTTATGAGTCTGCCATTTCACATTTGCAGATGTCATCCATAGTTTCAACAGAACATTCATAAACTTAAACCTACATCAATTAAGACAAAATTTGGGCCAATATTTAATTGTTGTCATTCACTTTAAATTTATCATTTACAAGATAATTAAAAATAATTTTATGCATGAGAATGTGCAAGTATGTTGTCGTCATAGTTACAAAATTTTCGTCACATTCAAAACAACGTGATTTATGTGTGTTTATAGAAAAGTGGGTATTTAAAAAAAATGATAATATACTATCATTAGTTTAGATAAATTTTTTGTTGGTTAATCATTTACCAATCTCTAGATCTCTTAAAATTAAGAAAACGGTCAACTCTACTGCGTCTTTGATCATTATTGACAACATTATACTCGTACAACTTTGAAACCATTCAATAGTACAAATCTTTTTGAAAGTTAGTGAGTAGAATTTAAATTAGAATTGCTTGATTATCCTTTTAAATTTATGGTAAAAATATTAGGTTACATGGTTAAGATACTTTCATCAAGTTCATAGAATACTTGTTATATATTGATTTTCAATTTTTTTTTGGGTGATAATTCAATAGTTACAAAATTTTGAACCTTGAACTACTCCATTAAGAATATCAAGAAGTGTAATTGAGTTATAAGGCTCTTGATGATTTTCAAAAATATTTATACTTTTGTTTAGTGATATGTAAAACCTTTTTATGATATTTTTTATTCAAATTATAGACATTCCACTGAGCCAGAAAGGGAAAAAAAAAAGAGGATATCAATTAAAATACAAGTTAATTCAAGTAAATTTAGTAAAATGGTGGGGAAAAAAGAGAGAAGAAGCAATGTTTTTACTGTCAATAATTGTTATTATATGTTTAATGATTATGTTTCATTATAATTGTTATTGTTATGTTTATGTCTAGATTAGATTACCTTCTAAATAAAAAAAGATTAGATTATAGTGTCATAACAAAAGGGTTAATTTATTGTTATCCAATCATAAGAGCTTAGTTTCACATATTTATATCATTATTAGAGAGTAAAATCAAACTTATTTGTGTTAATTCATGCAATTTATAAAAGAAAATTTTGGTCTTGCTCAGTCATCTTCACAAAAAAAAAAAAAAAAAAAAAAAAAATGGTATCTTTAATTATCATAAAACAAATAATATAAGTTCAACTCTATGTAACATCAAAAGTTGTCAATTTTGTTTTGGTAGTTGCTTCAGTTTATTTATTGAAACATAGTATTTCAGTACCAGTATATTATGACGTAACATTTTGAGATTACTACTAAAGTTATAATATATATAACTTATTATTGTTTTTTGGAATATGAAATTTTCACATCTACACAAATAGTGGGGGAAACTATTATGTACCATTATACTGCTGATTTGGATTTGGGGGGTTTTGTTTTGAATTTTAGCTTGATGGTTTGATCAATTTATTTTGTTGAGAGAAAATAAATTGTAATTTGTATGAAATTACAATTACACCCTTTGTAAGAAATAGAAACTTGCAGCGGAATATAAGTAATCGGTTTTTCGACATACCTCTCTTGGCCTAAACTGATGATCATACAGGAGTTTTAAGGTTGTTCTACGCTGTCTAGAGCCAGCCTCCACGTAGACCAGCTATTCAAACACGTTCTAAATTCCAGTTTGTATGATCCGTAAACCAAAAACATTTCTCCGACGATGTTGCACACTATTAGAGCGATGCAAACATAACCCACAACCTAAGAGCCTCACAACACTCTGTAAACACTGGGTACTATTCTTGGTGTTTATATACACACTACTCCATTAATATTGAGTGGGATAGTGGACTTAGTGGGGTAGTGTAACGGTCTAATACCATTACTCCATAACTCCTAGATGTTACAATCTGAGGCAAATAGAGGGACATGCTCACATTGGATGTCTGTCCATATTCTTTCAGTTTCTAACATCTCCCACTCATCCACTGTGGGCATGGCCCTATTATCCATCTCTCAATGTGTTTCTCAGTGCGTTCATACTGGCAAATAGGATGTACGACCGCCGAGCACACTTAAAAAAAACATATTTGGGAGTACTATACTAAATCTTATACCAAGACCAGCATAGCAACATCCCTAAAATGTCTCGTTATGCCCTAGACATATATGAACACATCGAATCAAGCATCTCTAACCCCTCTTGAGTTTAATACTCAAACTTATGCTTGATCCATCATAACTATCTAAATGTACTCACTATTATTTCGCTACCATAAGCGCTATAACCTATCGACAGTGAGTACAAATATAAGGATGTGTTACAAAAAATAGTCTTCCCTTTGCACTCATGTCCTTCAACTTTGGCCCAATCACTTTCCCAGCAATGTCCCTTTAGACCGAATCCAACATGGCTATAGGTAACATGCCAAAGTAGCAGACATCAAATCCTCAGCTTCAAGACATAGTCAAAAGTAACAAGGGCATAAGTAGGATCTTAATGAAAGATCCATGGGACTCACACGGTGAAGAAGCAGGGATTTATTTTCTCACCTCCACTTTTGGTCGAGCAAGCACATGTAGTATGAAATACATGCTACGGTGGAGTTCTTTTAAGTAAGAGCGTATGTCTTAACTCAACACACCGTACAAACCTTAGTCTAGTCGCTACTCAAGTGCCTAACTCGAGTCCTTTATTCACTTACCACCTCAGGCATCAAATAAGGTGTTGCATCTGGCTAACCACAGGCTACATGGATCATGGGCTATCCATGTACAGTCTAATCAAGATAAATATATTATAGACCTCATCTTAGTCCCAACTAAGGCGACATCTGTTTGTGTCAACCATCTATATATGCTACATAAGCATTGAATGACACAATGTCTCATCTCTGCTCACTACTCAAGTGCCAGAGGTGATCGCTCGTGTGAGTGAGACGACCTAAGCCTGTCGACATACCTTTCATACCACAGAACTCATCATATGGTATATGTGTGTGTAAACATACATATTATTAACTGAATAACATCATATGTATTTAAAACAAAATATCCCAAAAGAGTACAATAAATGGTAACTAAAAACAACATATCATCATATTCTACGTAGCCCTAAACTCCTAACATGAGCCTGAAAGACATCCCTTTCCATAAGCCTGTCGACATACCTTTCATACCACAGAACTCATCATATGGTATATGTGTGTGTAAACATACATATTATTAACTGAATAACATCATATGTATTTAAAACAAAATATCCCAAAAGAGTACAATAAATGGTAACTAAAAACAACATATCATCATATTCTACGTAGCCCTAAACTCCTAACATGAGCCTGAAAGACATCCCTTTCTATAGGCTTTGTAAAAGGATCAGTAATCATGAGGCTTGTAGAAATGTATTTAGAACCACTTCGTTGTGAGCAACCTTGTCTCGAATGTAGTGATATCGTATATCAATGTGTTTGGTTCTACCATGATACTTAGAATCTTTAGCATAGGCAAATGCTACCATGCTATCACAATGTACCGTAACGGGATCTGAGGCATCCTTAACAACCTCAAGATTTTGAAAGAACCTCCTCAACCAAACTGCTTCCTGAATAGCTGTTGAACATGCTACATACTCTGCTTCCATAGTTGATAATGCTATACAGGGTTGTTTCTTGCTACTCCAAGTGATGGCGCCATTATTTAGCAAGAAAGCATATCCAGATGTAGATTTGCGTTCATCTAGGTCACTACCCCAATTAGCATCACTATAGCCACTCATACGCAAATCTGAACCCTGATAACAAAGGATGTAATTCGCTGTCCCTTTTAGATACGTTAATATCCTCTTGATAGCTTTCCAATGAGCAAGTCCTGGATTAGATTGAAATCTGCTGACTAATCCAACAGCATAACATATATCAGGCCAAGTACACATCATTGCATACATCAAGCTTCCAACTGCATTAGTATAAGGAACACGAGCAATCTTTTCTTTTTCATCTTGAGTCTTAGGACACATATCAAGGCTTAAGCTCTCATTTTTCGCCACTGGAGTACCTATGGGTTTGCAATTATGCATTTGGAAACTCTCAAGAACTTTCTTAATGTAGGTTTGTTATGATAAACCTAAAAGTTTTTTTGAGCGATCCCTAAGGATTTTAACCCCTAGAATATAATCTGCCTCACCCATGTCCTTCATTTCAAAGTTAGAGGACAACCACCCTTTTGTGGCGATAATCATCTCCATGTCATTACTAGTCAATAATATGTCATCGACATACAACAACAAAATAATGAAACTTCCCTTGGATCGTTTTACGCAGACACAGTGATCTTCTTTGATCATCGTAAACCCATTTGATAGAACGGCTCGATGAAATCTCAGATACCACTGTCTAGATGACTGCTTTAAACCATATATGGGTCGCTTAAGTTTGCACACTTTGTGCTCTTGACCTTTGGTCACAAAGCCAATAGGTTGATCCATATAGATTTCTTTATCTAGTTCTCCATTGAGAAAAGCTGTCTTAACGTCCATTTGGTATAATTCCAAATTCAAGTTTGCAATAATGGCCAGAATGAATCGAACAGAGGCAAACCTCACAATCGGAGAAAAGGTTTCCTCGTAGTCAACACCCTCCTTTTGAGTGTATCCTTTTGAGTGTATCTTTTTGCCACTAATCGAGCTTTATACCTTTCTATTGACCCATCCACCTTGCATTTGATTTTAAGAACCCATTTTTTCCCAATTGCTTTACGGCCTGACAGTAGGTCTACCAGATCCCAGACCTGATTAGTCCTCATAGACTCCATTTCATCATTCATTGCTTTCATCCACTCATCACTAATAGAAGACGAGAGAGCCTTTTGCACAGTTTTTGGCTCATCATCATCCTGTGAAGCAATCATGAAAACTTCCCCCTTAATCTCAAAACGACGACGAGGAACATTTCCACGGTTGCTTCTACGTGGTTGAGGTTGTTGTGGGTCAGCTTCTAGTGGTGTGCTCCTACTAAGTTGTGAGTCGCTCCCACTGTCTCTAGGAGTTTTAGGAATTTCTTCCTTTCCTCTACTAGTCTACTTGGGGCGCCTACCTCTTGATCCATCATTTCATAAAGAGTCAAGTTCTTTTCAACCTCACCTATGTTAGGGAATTCACTTTCAATGAAATCAACATCACGTGACTCCAATTCAGTTATACTTCCATCAAGTTGTTCACCCATCAACACATAGCCTTTGGAATGCTCAGAATACCTTATAAAGATACACTTCTTTCCTCTAGGCCCCAACTTCCCATATCTAATAGAAGTATTGTGAACATAACCTATTAAACCCCATGGCCACAAGTTATTCAAGTCAGGTTTCTTGCCGGTCTATAGTTCCTAAGGTGTGGAAGATACTGATTTAGAGGGCACTCGATTAAGTATATAGGCTGCAGTCAAAAAGTGTGTCCCCCCAATACGAAATCGGTAAGTTTGCTTGCGCCATCATTGACCTAACCATCTCTAGTAGTGTTCGATTTCTCCTTTCCGCCACACCATTTTGTTGCGGTGTATAAGGCATCGTTAACTGCCTTGCAATTCCCTTTTCGTCACAGAGCTCCTTAAATTGCTCAGATAGATACTCACGCCCACGATTAGTTCTGAGAGCCTTAATGCTCTTGTCTAATTGATTCTCAACCAATCTCATGTATCGTCTAAAGCAATCTAAAGCCTCAGACTTATGAGAAATCAAATAGATATGACCATAACGTGTATAGTCATCTATAAATGTAATGAAGTAGAAACCTCCATGCCTTGCCCTCACATTCATTGGACCCCATATTTCAGAGTGGATTAGTTGCAATGGAAAAGATGCCCTTGTGGCTTTTCCAAATGGTTTTCTTTTTCACTTTCCCACAAGACAATGTTCACATGTGGACAAAGTGACCTTAGCGAGATTGCCTATAAGGCCTTCTCTAGCCTAGTCATCCTCTCTTGCCCTATATGACCAAGCCTAGCATGCCATATAATTGAATTATCAGAAGCATTATTAGATGAAGTCAAAAAAACTGAACTATCAATATTATAATGTTCAACATCCAAAATTAAAAAACCATTTGAAATAAAACCACAACCATAATAAACTGTTCCCAAATGCAATAAAACGTAAGTATTCTAAAAAATAAACTGGAAAACAAGTCTTAACAAAGTAACTATGGAAAGTAAGTTCCTCCGGATCTCTAGAGCATACAACACGTCATGGAGCAACAGAGTGCGACCATCTTGCAATTCTAGCTTGTAAGTACCAATTCCAAGTACCTCCACGCTAGCTCCGTTTCCCACCTTGATGTCTTTACACCCAACAGGAATCCGGCGGTACTCTACAAATCCTGCTCTATCTCTCGCTACATGTTCTGTTGCCGCTAAGTCTACAATCCACATAGGAGTAGAATTAGCAACAAGGACATGACTAGTTACAAAAACATGGTGAGATGTAGGATTAGGTGTTACCTTTTCTGGCTCAGTACAATCACGAGCAAAATGTCCTTTCTTTCCACAATTATAATAAGTCAACTTAGACTTGTCCTTCTTTGCGCGCTTTCCTCTAGTATTGCACTTGACAAACTTAGCCTTCTTTGGCGGTGGCCCAGTTGGTCTCTCTTGTCTAGGAGCATAATCAGGTTGCTTGCGTTTAAGCCTAGATGCCTTATGCGAGCTAGTCTCAGCCATGTGTACAGAACTAATCAGCTTGGTTGCTTCAAGGTGCTCAGCTTCAAGTTCCTAGCGACGAGCCACATCATCAAATGTTTTGATGTTCTCATTATGTGTTAAGTTTTGACACATCGTCTCCCATGAACTTGGTAGTGAACGAATCACTGCCTAGACTTGTTGTTCGTCAGTAAGATTTTTTCCAGCTGATTTGAGCTGTCAAATCATGGAGGACATCGCCCTAAGATGCTGCTTCATCGTATGTTCAAAGCGCATCTTATATGAATCAAATTTTATTGTTAAGCCACGCAGTCTAGTGGCTGATGTCCCTCCATATCTTAGCTTTAGAGCTTTCCACATGTCTTGTGCAGTTGTATACTGCTCAAATTCACCAATCAAGTCATTATGCATGCTGCTCAACATTGTAAAGCGTGCACATAAATCCTTCTTGCGCCAACTTTCATAGGCAGCAAGATCACGTTGGTGTTGCTCAGTGCTTCTCTCATCGGGTTTACTCAACGAATGAGTTAGAGTCTCTAGGACTTCTTGCTCATTCAGCACATACTGGATTTTGCAGTGCCAAATATTGTAATTTTCACCATCCAGTATCTCTCCTTTATTGAGATCAGCAACTATAACTTTTGAAGCCATTTCACTACAAAATTTCACAAATGGGACATTACACACACATTTCAAAAATTTTGACGTTCGATCTAAAAATAAACTTAGATAATCAACACACGTCGCAAGATCAAAAATTGGCTAAGCTTCTTAATCATCTCTTGCGCCACTAGTGTTTATTACTTAGCTTAATTTTAATCTATTCGTGCAAAAATATGTATAGGAGATAACGCAACTCAACCATACTCCCACTATTTCATATTTCAATTCTAAACATATTTACAAAATATATGTATTGAAAATAATTCACCAATATTATCAATTAACTATTAAGCCAAACATGTTATCACAATTTAAACTCATGAGAACAAGTCATATAGACATCTCATTATTTCACTAAGAAATAATTATTTCTTTATCGCGTTAAATATAATATTTAACGTTGTGTAAGTGTATATATATATATATATATATATTAATACCATATTTCACTAAGAAATAATAATGAAATTAAATAATTTACAAAATTAAATCAATTTCATATCATTAAATATTTCCTAAAAAAATATATACACCAACAATAAAGAGCAGCATCTTCATTAGTAGATTGCAGCAGCCCTTTAAGTCTAAGAATCATCATGATATTTAGAAACACTATTCACGTGTCATGCTACAGGTTTAAGAGCAATTTGAGAACAATCAACCAAAAAATTTTAAGCCACAAGAAAATTTATGGCCCACCTTCCTTTTTTTTATTTATTTATTAAATAATCGGTGAAACAGATGTAAGAGTATTCACAGCAGTGGAGGCAAAATTTTAGCTATTTAGCTACACAAAAAGTCACTTTATCTATTTTACCTATACACATGCTGCAGCAGTTGATCTATTTTAGTTTTCAATACAATAAAATAATATACACATCACAATAAAATAATATAACTACTACAATAAAATAATATATACTACTACCAAAAAAACAACCACAACCACCCCACCATCAGCCACAGCCACAGCCACAGCCGCCACCACCAGCAGTCCACAACCAAAAAAAAAAAAACCCACAGCACCACAAAACACGGCACAACCACCGCCAACACAGCACCACAAAACAATCCCACTCTACCATCAGCCACAGCCACAACCACCACCACCACCGCCAGTCAACAGCAGGAAAAAAAAAAAAAAAGAATCACCCCCAAAATCCACCTCCACCATCGCGGCACAACCAAACCACAACCAAAATCAACCGACCGCATCCGTGGAATTCTCGACAAAACCATCGGCGAAGGCACCCATTTCCTCATCCCCTGGCTCCAAAAGCCTTTCATCTTCGACATCCGCACAAAGCCCCCACACTTTCTCCTTCAACTATGGCACCAAGGACCTCCAGATGGCCAACCTAACCCTCCGTGTCCTCTCGCGCCCTGAGGTCACGCGCCTCCCTCAGATCGTCCAAGCCCTAGGTCTCGAGTACGACGAGAAGGTCCTCCCTTCGATCGGCAACGAGGTCTTGAAGGTTGTCGTGGCTCAGTTCAACGCCGATCAGCTCCTCACCGAGCGCCCGCAGGTCTCGGCGCTCGAGCAGAAGCAGGTGGCGCAGCAAGAGGCGAAGAGGTCGAAGTTTGTGCTGGCGAAGGCGGAGCAGGAGAGGCGCGCCGCCATCATTAGGGTTGAGGGAGAGAGCGAGTCGGCGAAGATGATGTTCAGGAAGATTGAGGCCATGAGAGAGTTTTGAGAGATGATGTTCAGATGGAGTGACTGAGGAGTTTTGAGAGAGAATCAGTTTTTGTTATTTTAATCGGTTGGGAGTAAAATATTATTATTTTTGTTTAGGTCTCAGCTACAGTGCACATCTATTTATAGATGTGTACTGTAGCAATTCAGCTAAAATTTTTAGCTATTGCTCCACTGCTGTAGGGGTGTATTTTGTGTTTGTGGAGCTAAATTTTAGCAATATAGCATTATAGCTACACTGCTGTGAATGCTCTAATAGGCTTTTTTGATAAGCCAGATGCAATAGGCTTTAATAGGCATAAACATGGCTCATTGTACAGTGTATGATACAAACACTTAGGTAATAAAATATTGTGGGACCCTTTTGTTTTTATTCATTATATGATTGGCTGTCACTCTAGCCCTTTTGGCGAGTGGCAGACACGTGATGCCTAAAACGTTGTCTTCTACCTTCCTCCTTTCAATTTCTTTTGGCCAAAAACACGAGTTTCAGACATGAAATTCAAAATTTTATATCTTCTTCATTTCAAGTTCATTTTTAACGTACCATATACCGATTTAAAGCTTATAACATATAGATTTATAATATGAAATTATATTTTACAAATAAAAAACATATAAGAGCAGTTTTGTCCTTAAAGTTTCGGTGTTCTAAGTTTTGTGAAACTATATCTCATGGCACACTTAGAGATTTGCTATGAAACTTAAAGGTAGATATTAATACATGTAATATAAACAACATATATTAATTTCAAGGCATGAAATACTTAGAATCAAAACTTGCCATTGAAAGCCATGTGAGGTGCATAGAAATTCATAACATATCACAGAAGCATAAAACGCATTAAGAGCTAATCATATATGCCTATGACATCGAGAACAACCTATAAACGCTCTGATACCAATGTAAGAACTAGAAACTTGCAGCGGAATATAAGTAATCGGTTTTTCGGCATACCTCTCTTGGCCTAAACCGATGATCACACAGGAGTTTTAAGGTTGTTCTACACTGTCTAAAGCTAGCCTCCACACAGACCAGCTATTCAAACACGTTCTAAATTCCAGTTTGTATGATCCATAAACCAAGAACATTTCTCCGACGGTGTTGCACACTACTAGAGCGATGCAAACATAACCCACAACCTAAGAGCCTCACAACACTCTGTAAACACTATGAGAAATGTAAAATTCGTTCGCTGTTCAATGCGTACCATTATTGGTGTTTATATACACACCACTCCATTAATATTGAGTGGGATAGTGGACTTAGTGGGGTTGTGTAACGGTCCAATACCATTACTCCATAACTCCTAGATGTTACAATCTGAGGCAAATAGAGGGACATGCTCACATTGGGTGTTTGTCCATATTCTTTCAGTTTCTAACACCCTTATTAGCAATAATTTTTGCTTACTATATAAGAAGTAAATTCTTACATTATTATATAAATAATTATATTAGCAAAATAACATCTCTTAAAAGTGAAAAATTACATTTATTATATCAATTTATTTTCTTTATTTTCTTTATTCTATCAAAAAAAGATATTTTCTTTATTCTTCGTTTTATATATAAGAAAAAAAAATACTTTGATTAATTGAATTAGTTAAATTGACACACGCTAAACACAAAATATTATATGGATATGATTTGGATTCGCTTCTATGCATTGGACCCAATACAATGGAACTGGGCATACCATTACCGTGTAGAGTAATTGAAATAATGATAGGGTATTAGATCTTCGAAAGAAATAAGGAAATGGAAGCTTACCACAACAGAGGACAACGAGAGAGAAATGACTTTGGCAGCTAAAGAAGCGAGAGGTGAAGCTGAAGAATTACTCTCCCAATGCTCTGCTACAGACTCACACGACTACTCGTCTATGGTCTCTGTGTGTGTATCACCAAAATTGAGAGACAAAGAGAGTAGTGTACTGATGTGTGTGCACTGTCCACAACGGCATTGGTGGTGTTGATTTCACTTTAGTGTGGGAACCCTAAAACACAAATAAAAAATGGGAACCGTAAACCAAAAATGGGAACCATAAAATCGAAACCCTAAAATCAAAAATCGAAACTCTAAACCAAAAATGGGAACCCTAAAACACAAATCAAAACAAACAATTTAAAAAACTTACTGTTAGTCGGCATTGTGAGAGTGTCTTCATTGAGATTGAGAGTTCGAGAGAGAAAGGGAGAGACCCAAGGCTTTGTTGGCGCCAATTCTTCTCTATGGACAAATGCTTGCAAACCCAACTCAAAATCAGTGAATCAAACCTATAAAAAGTCATTGCATACGGAGACAGTGCAAAGTGTGTGTGTGAGAGAGAGTGTGTGTGTGTGTGTGTGTTACCGCTCGATGAGAAGGGAATGGAGAGGAGGGAAGAGCGGAGGGAGGAAGGGGATTTGGAGAGGGTTGAAGTCAAGGTTTTTTGAGACTTGACAGTGGTCTGAGAGTTTTTCAGAGAGGGGATTCGGAGAGGTTGGATCGAAAGGTAGCTTGAGAGTTGAGAGTGGTCTAAGTGTTTTTTGAGATCGAGAGCTTAAGGTCTTTTTCTATTGTCTGAAGCTTTCATGATTTTTTTTTTTTTTTTTAATACTAAATGTTGAAGCCCCGTTTGATAAACGCAACTCCAGACATGTAGAAGCTGCGTTTAATTAAACGCAGCACCAAGGATGTCTAAGCTGCGTTTATCAAATGCTGCTCCAAACATGTTGAAGTCGCATTTCATCAAACGCAGCTCCAAGCATACCCTGAGCTGCGTTTGTTAAACGCAACTCCAGACATATTTGAAAAAAAAAAAAAAAAAACCTGGCTATGTCTGTAACCGCGTTTTCAAAAACACGGCTTAAGTCCTAGGGAGCTAAACGTAGCTCCAACTTCGAAAAACACGACTTTAGAGCCGGATCGTATCCGCGTTTCAAAAACGCGGCTCAAAGTCTCACCTATAGCCGCGTTTTTGAAAAACGCAGCTCAAAGTTGTGTTTTTTGTAGTGTGTCCAAAATTTGTCATAAGTCTACATTATGTCGAGTTTTGTGTACATAAATACTAGACACAATCCTTGGCATTTATTATATTAGGGAGTGCAATAATCTTGAAAAGATAAAAGCGATGCGATGTCAAAACATTTTCTTAAATTCATAAGAAATTATTTTTAAAAACTATAATAAAAAAAGCCATAACACATTTTTCGTCTCTTTTATTTTATCATTATTATTTTTAATTTTGGAAAAATAATATCTAAACCTACCATTTTTCTTCCACACAACCAAGTGGATGAAAGGCAATTCCATCCCAAAAATCACACTCAATAAGTTTTCATGAAGAAAACTCCATAATTAAGAATATTCTATAAAGAATTACACATGTTTTTATTGTCTTTTTAAAAATTATTTTCATAGAGTATAAAACAAATGAAATATTTGTAATGGCTTTGTACTTTTGTTTTTTATTTTGATTCTCCAAAAAAAAAAAGTTTTTGTTTTTGGAGTCAAAAAGAATGTTGAGATAATAATTGCATACAGCCCAAAATCTCTTCCTCAAAATTCTCCTCAACACATCCTCCCTTGAGCTGATCACCTCAAACAAGTGTTCAGCCGTGGCTCTATCAACAGTTCTACCAGCTCTTCTCCATATCCTAATCTGAACCTTCTCTCTCGACTGAAATGACCATATGTCCATAGCTATCTTGCAACATAGCTGCAAAAAACACTACCCCAAGCACCTGCCCCAACACCAACAATCCTCAATGGATCACCCTCAGCCTTTCCCATAAGGCGATGAAGCTCATCAACCTTCTTTTCAGAAACACCATTTGAATTATGAATTGCCCCGTTGGAATCCTCACTATGGTTCATTACTTCAGTGGTTCCAATCATCTTCTTCTCCTAATAACACTAACCTCAAGCTATTCAAATTTCAAAGACAAATGCTATGGGTAAACAAAAACTAATACTCACACAAACACACAAAACCTTTCTGGGAAATTTCTTTCAACCTTCAAACTCAAATTACAAGCCTTTAAACCTCTGATTCTTAAATCAATTTCTACAAATTCAGACACAACCTACTTCTGATTATCATATGAGTTTTACACCCTAGCTACCACACAAACTATAACCAGCAAATCACCTGCTCAAAAACTATTAAAGAAACGATTTTGTAGGTGGGTTTTTCACCAAATTCAAAACCAACCCCTCTATTTGAATTTGGTGCTTTACGACTAAAAAAAAGAAGAAGGATTAGATCAATTTATAAAGTTTTTTTTTTCTTTTTTGTGTTGCTCAATAGTCTTTACTAAAAGAAAAAAAATTGGTATCTTCAATTACAATAAAACAAACTAGCCTCATCCTTTTTTAACGTGAAATGGGTAGTGTTATATATATATATATATATATATATATAGTTGGGTTCAAGTTAAACCTAGTGTAACTTTAACTAATGTTATATCACCGTGCATCTTTGTTGCGGTGGTCACTCTCCAAGTATAAGTGCTTGTGGCCTTGTGGGGTATGGAGAGTAAGGGCCGGGGTTCAAGTCTTCGGAAGTAATGTTATACCACTCAATATTTTTTAATTAAATGCAAATATTGACAAATCCACCGTTAAATTACATTATCTTCATATATTCTCCATGCTTGCAAAATTTCAAAATGATCAAATATTAATAGTTATGTCATTAATCAATTGTTAAAATTCAAGTTTTTGTAGTTTAAAATAATACATAAAGGATGAGTTTATGGATTAAATGGTAAATAATATCCGATTGATATGAAAATTGGCATGCATGTTAAGAACATATAGAATATATAATTTAACAGTTGGATTTTCAAAATATTAATTCAATAATATGTTATTGGGTGGTGTAACATTACTTAAAGTTACACTAGGTGTAACTTTAACCCAACCCATATATATATATATATATATATATATATATCTTGGAAATGGGTAGGGTTTTTTTTTTTCTTTTTTGGTTATAAGAACGTGGGGTAGTGGAAGTAGGAAGGAACTTTTCAACAGGAATTTTTTTTTTTTTTTAGGAGTAAGGGATGTGGGGTAGTTTTTCTTTTATAGGAATATTTCTAATTTTTTGTCGAGTTACTATTTTAACCCCATGAAATAATGATAAGTTAATTAAATTAGGGGTAATTTTGACAGTGAAAAAGATAATAACTAACTTTCTGAATTCTCTTAATATATAGAGATAACATAAGTTCAAATCTAAGTATCAACAAGTGGGTTTTAGTTAGCTTAAACGGTAAAGTCTCTAATGGTTGTATAAGAGATTTGGGGTTCAATCCCCACCTATACCAAAAACTGATTGGCATCTTAGTTTGATGATTAAAAGCCCTCATCAGGAGCGAACGCCATAGGCTGAAACTCTCTCTAAAAAAAAAAATCTATGTATCAACAATAGTTGTCAATTTCATTTAGGTAATCATTTCAGTTTATTTATTGGATTAGAGTATTATTTTCAGTACCCATATCATTTTCAAAATTATCTGTAAAATTATATTATTTAATTCAAATACATACATATATATATATATATATATATATATAGCCTTTAGGGTTTTGAAAAAAAAAATTGATAATATGAACATCAAGGGAACAACATATGAAAGTATATCTAGCATGCTTTAATCATAAATCATCTCATATGGTTGTTGGTATAAGTTTTTGAACTAAATAATGAAACTCTCTCTAAAAAAAATCTATGTATCAACAATAGTTGTCAATTTCATTTAGGTAATCATTTCAGTTTATTTATTGGATTAGAGTATTATTTTCAGTACCTGTATCATTTTCAGAATTATCTGTAAAGTTATATTATTTAATTCAAAAAAAATATATATATATATATATATATCTAGCTTTTAGGGTTTTGAAAAAAAAAATTGAGAATATGAACATCAAGGGAACAACATATGAATGTATATCTAGCATGCTTTAATCATAAATCATCTCATATGGTTGTTTGTATAAGTTTTTGAACTAAATAAAACAATCAAACATGATTACACTCTCAAAAGGACAAGAAATTCTACATCTATGCACAAGGCCTGATGATCCATTTGGATTTGGTTGGCAATTCCTAACACTACAACTTTGTTTAAGAAATTTGGGCAGAGTTTTATAGATTTTTGAGTCTAGAAGTGTGTTGCAATTAAAGACATGGTCGCGTTCTAAATGAAGGATCATTGACAACTTTATGACTCTGCTTTTGAAACTTCCTCTAAAGCTCAAGGGAACTGGTGTGCTTTGTGCTGTGAATCCCCTCTTTATTTATGAGGGAGGGAAGGCCCTTATGATAGTATTAGGATGAGTTTTGGACTATCCAAAGCTATTAAATTTGGATGATTTCTACCTCCATAAATTGACTATATAAGAATTGGAATAAGAAAATTTTGATTAAATAGCTGAATATTCAAGTTTGAACATGTTTTAGTGTTTTGACCATTATTCTTTACTAAAAAATCGGATTGAAGTGACGTTAGTGTCATTTGAAAGATAATTCAAACTGCAATGACTTTCACAAAAATGGAATTTTCAAAATTTACACGTCTATAATGCCAAAATGGCACTCGCAGTGTTATATATAACCTATTATTATTATTATTTTTTTATGTGACATATTATTGTTTCTTCAATATGAAATTTTCACTTCTACACAAAAAGAGAGGTGGGGTGGAACCATTATGCACCATTATACTATTGATTTGGATTTGGGGGTTTTGTTTTGAATTTTGGCTTGATGGCTTGATCCATTTATTTTTGTTGACTGGAAATAAAATGTATTTGTATGAAATTACTATTACGCCCTTATTAGCAATAATTTTTTCTTACTATATAACAAGTAAATTCTTACATTGTTGTATAAAAAATTATTTAGTAAAATGACATCTCATGAAAGTGAAAAAATTACATTTATTATATCAATTTATTTTCTTTATTCTTTTGTTTTATATATAAGAAAAAAAATATACTTTGATTAGTTCTTTTTAAGAGAGTTTTAACCTATGATATCCGCTCCTGATGATAGAACTTTATCATCAAATTAAGACATTAATTGATTTTTGGTGTAGGCGGTGATTGAACCCTAGATCTTTTATTTAACTATCAGAAACTTTATCAGTTGAGCTAACTGAAACCCACAAATACTTTAATTAGTTTTTTTTTTTTTTTTTTTGAGGAACAATACTTTAATTAGTTGAATTAGTTAAATTCACACATGCTAAACACAAAATATTATATGGATATGGTTTGGGTTCACTTTTGTGCATTGGACCCAATACAATGTAAACATGTGTCCAAAACTTGTTACAAGTCTACATCATGTCGAGTTCTGTGTACATAAATACTAGACCCAATCCTTGGCATTTATTATATTGAGGAGTGCAAAAATCTTGGAGAGATAACAAGCAACGTGATGTCAAAAAATTTTCTTAAATTCATAAGAAATATTTTTAAAAACTATATATATATATATAATAAAAAAAAAAGCATAACACATTTTTCGTCTATTTTATATTATTATTATTTTTTTAGTTTTGGAAAAATAATATCTAAAGCCACCCTTTTTCTTCCACACAACCAAATGGATGAAAGGCAATTTCATCCCAAAAATCACACTTATTAAGTTTTCATGAAGAAAACTCCAAAATTAAGAATATTCTATAAAGAATTAGAGATGTTTTTATTGTCTTTTTAAAAATTATTTTCAGAGAGTATAAAACAAATGAAATATTTGTAATGGCTTTGTACTTTTGTTTTTGATTTTGATTCTCAAAAAAAAAAAAAAAAAAAAAGTTTTTGAAGACAAAAAGAATGTTTGAGATAATAATTGCAGACAGCCCAAAATCTTGCAGGCCCAAAATCTCTTCCTCAAAAGTCTTGTACTGTACAAAGTACAGTCAGTCTACACAGAGTACCATCTGGCCCGCTGTGGCTTCTTCTTCTGCAATAATTTCGCTCAAATTATTTTGTTTTACATTTCATATTCCAACACCTCAAATGGGTACACTTCACTTTTCTCACTTGCTTTTCAAACTGCACCAAAACCAGAATGTACATTAACAGCCAAAAAAAAAAAAAAAAAACACACACACAACCTTTGTGGAAGTGTTTGATTCATTAGATGTTTTGAAAGGTGGGGTTTTCTTCAAAATTGGACCTTTTGTTCTCCAGGTACAATATCTCATGCTCTTGCTCTCACTCTGTTTCTTGGGGGTCAATATGTATATAGCTACTAGTTTTGTGTTAATAAAAATTTGATTCATCCAAAAAACAAAGGAAATTTATTTGGGTCAATGTTGGATGAGAGCTATTACATGGAAAGTTTGGATGTAACTGGTGCTACAATGAATTTATTTTTTTAAGCAGTGTTTGGTTGTTAGTAATGTCTCAATTCCTTTAAGAAATATAGAATGAATAGATTTTATTTTGTGGGCACCCCTATTTTTGGAGCATTAGCATTATCTGCATTCCACTTCTATATATTGTATTGTTTGAGTGGAACCCATTGGTATGAATTGGTAAATATCAGTTTTTGTTACATAGGTGATGAGAATCATGGAGTATTTTTTGGATCTGAGGAGAAAAGTATCTTTATCTCACTAGGACAATGTTAACCATGGAGTTTCTAAAAGTAGAGAGGGTGGTGTCTTGAATCTTTAGCTGGAGTATGATTTCTTTTTTAAACCACGACCTCACTATTCACGTATTTTTGTGGGAGGAGCAAGTGGCATTTGAACTGTAGTGCTCATTGTTTGTGGAGACTCATGGGCGGCGCTACACTATTCTCAGGGGGTTCAAATGAACCCCCTGACTTCCCAAAAAAAAAAAATTATATAAAAAAAAAAATTTTTGTTAGTTTAATACTATAATTTTTTTCTTAAAAACATATTTGCACACCCTGACTTAAATTTTACACACCCTTATTACAAGTTTTTCCAACTCTAAGAATAAAAAATAAGTGTTTGTGAATTGTAAGTGTCATTATTTTTTATTATAATATTATTTGTGTGAATTATGATGTGTGTGGATGTTTGTGTGTACATTATAATATAAATATATATAATTTAATAATTAGGAAATAGATATGGTTTGTTACATGTGTGTATATTGTTATCATATTATAATAACTTTTTGTTATAAAGTTAGTAAAATTCAAGAAAAAAAAACGTAAAGTTAGTGATTGTCCAAGTATTTGATTGGTTAAGTAGACACTAGTGTATAATTTTATGTATGAATGAGTGTGGTTGTGTACGTTAATAAAAACTACAAAGCTAATGAGTTTAGTTTAGTCATTTAGTTTAACATATTTTTAGAAAAACAATAACAAATAGATAATAAAAACTGCATAAAAATAAAAATGTTAGATAAACTTAACAAAATAAAATGATTATAGGCTCATAGCTACCCACATTGGCAATAGATACTTATAATGAACTATCATATAACAATTCAAAATTTGAATACTTGTATAAGGAAATTGTAAAATTTCATGTATGAATTTTTTTTTTTTTGTCGGTAACTCTATTTATTCAAGTTCTTTTTTTATTAAAATTTTTTAATGACCCTCCTAACAAAATTCCTGGAGCCGCCACTGAGTGGAGAAGCAATTTTGAATGAAAAGACATGGTTTGTTGATCCAAGAAAGCAGTGAAGGGAGATCATTGAGTGGGATACAAAAGGTTATTTTTCATATTTAAGAGGTAGGTATGATATATACTACTCTCTTGGAAGTGGTAATGTTTCTTCAGTGCAATAACTTTGTTGTGGAACTCAATGGGATAAAATGGTCAACCTAAGCATTCTGGTCCACCTAGCTGGTTGTCAACCAAGTAGTGAAGTGCTGAGTTGGCTTAGGTGCATTGATACTGTGCACTGAAAGCAGTGTGTATAATTATTCTACAATGCTTCTTATATTGCTTATAAGAAAGGGTGGAGGGTAAGATTGCTGGTTCAAACCCACTACTAGGTGCATTTGTAAACTCACCAATAATATATAAAAAAAGCTTTTATATTGCTAACTAAAAATGAATTTGAATATATAGAGTTATATATCTTTATTATTATTATTATTATTATTATTATTATTTTTGAGAAACTAGAGCACAAATATCTGATTGTTTTGAGCCATTACTAATAGATACAAGAGCAAAAAAATTTCTTTTCCCCATTTATGTCTTTTCCTCTTGCAAATTTATTCATTCCTAAACACTACATAGATGCACATTATACATCCTTGCTAGAGTTCACAATTTTCCAGACTAGCTAGGTTAGAATCCTGGCCATATTATTTTTCAGTTTTACTTTTACCTAAAACAGAATTGGCTGGTGGTGGGGTAGATGTTTGGGCTGAATAACCCCAAGTTGTGTTTTAATCAGGGTTGTGAGAAGGTCTTTCCCAGCATCATGTTAAATATAAACATAGGAAACATCAATCTGTTCTTAAAATGTTTTTTTTTTTCTTTCTTTTTGTAAGTCACAGCATCCTGTGGGTCATGAACCTACAGCCACGCCATCCTCCCAGTTTTTCCTGGGGAGGAGGTAATATTTGAGCTAAAGCTAATTGGTTTAGGATACATGAATTTGTTCTAAAATTAGATCAATGAAATCTAGGGAAATGGGCAACTTTCAGCCTAAATGGAATGATTTCCCTGCCTAGAATATAGTGCTCTTGCAAATTGAATTTGGTTATTTTGCTTGCATGTATTTACACATACTTACATATTATTACAATAACTGCTCCCCCCAATTTTCTTTACTTTCATTCTTCTGTGAGAAAATCTTTATTGTTAATAAGGCGTTTTCTGAATGTCTGTAGAATGTAAAAATCCAGTTGGAGTGCACTTGCAGCCAAGTTTAGTTTAGATCTGTTAAAAAATAGTAGGTTAGATTTCGTATGCCTTGCAAAAACCAATTAACCACAAACTGGACCTTTAGCTTGTCTTACGAGCCTCTAGAGAGGCTACCAGGGTCTCTCCAATAAATTCCAAACTCCAAGTTCTAGGGTACTGTTGATGGTGATTCTGAAGAGATGGCACTAGAGAGAGTAGTTTTTGGGAGCACTCATTGATTTCTCTTAGAAGCTTTACATAAGATTTTCTGTGCACTCATTGATTTCTCTTGTTAAGAGGAGTTTTAACTTAGTGGGGAGTTACCTACATAATCGTCTCATCCATTACTTGACATTGCTTATCAAGTTATCCTTAGTTTAAATTCAAACTTTTCTTAGTATACTAATCCATGTGGACAATCCATGGGTTGTAGGTCGGGTCCTGTGTCTAACAAGATCTAATTGTATTGTTTCTGAAATGGCATTTGGTATTGGCCTAGAATATTGTACACTTACATAAAGCATTCATAATTCTCTTGTGACTGACATTATGAAGATTTGTTTCCTTGTATGGCACTAATCATTAAGCATAGCACTAATTGCCTTTTTGCCAACTATAACATTAATAGTTTGTGATACTCTCTAATTTCATATGTTATTTTTTCAAGAATTTTCAGTTTTAATTTTTTTTACAGAAAACTTCAAACATATACCATACTTTTCTTCATTTAACACTGCAATAAGAGCACTGCAGAACAGTGTAGAAGATGTATTTCTCCTTTGAAGAAAAATGTGCGAACATAGCCTAAACCGTTGGTGTTATCAAGGCAATCTAATAAAAATATATACAGAATCAGTAGCATCTATCAATTTATCTCTACAGAATAGCATTCCTATGTTAAAATGTTCTGTTGATATTAATTTCTTTGTTAATTCTTTCCATTTGTTGATGTATTTAAACCATCACCATGTGAGGGGAAAGAGTCAGTTGGTAGCTATTTTATAGAAACACTTGTTTTATTTATATGTTATGAAATAATGGAACGATTTTGATTGAAATGCTTCGAGTTGGTGTGTCCTTAAAAAAAAGAAAAAGGAAAGAAGACCTTATTGGGTGGAATATGGAACAAAGTTTATAAAAAAAACACGTTGGATGTTTTTGCAAACTATTATTTATTATCAGTGAGAAAAGAAAATGACTAGGAAAGACGGTAGGCTGTAAGAAACTTCCCCTCTGTGGTTAAAATCATTGGAGGAGTTTTTATTTTTGATAACTAATCAAGCTCCGTTTGATCTCCCAGAAGTGGAAGCTGAATTAGTTGCAGGCTATAATGTAGAATATGCGCGGGATGCGATCCTTAATAGTCCACTGTTGGCAGAAGCCAATGTCCCGGGGTCATGGGGACTCATTCTGACTGAAACAAGGGGTGGGTCTTTACCAACTTAAAAATATTTGATTTTAGGGAAACCAAAAAACGTGAGTGCCTAGCACAAGCCTTATTGAAAACTCAAGTGATAAGTTTTATTAAGAAATAGACGTATGTAGCCCAAGTACACAAGAAGTATAATAGGTAACTCTAAAGGTTCAATGATCAATAAAATCTAATAAGTTGGAAAATGAAAATAATCCTGCCGCCGTCATTGGTCATCCATTCAATTGTGGTTCCTCAAAACACCAATCTCAAATCTAAAGTGGTCGCTTCACACCTCTCAAAGCTTCTAAATTTCCTTTCTAGACAAATGCACCGCATTAAGCAATGAGGGATTGCCTTCCAAATATCAATGTTGCAATGTCGACCAAATCGGCCTTGCCAACAAGCTATTAAGTTTATTACATCTTTAGAGATCTCCCACTTAACTGTATGTGCTACCAGGTGTATAAGATTTGAGGGTGTCGGGGCTGTTCTGATTATCTTCTTAGAATGTAACTAGTATACTGGTAAATCTTGCTGTAATTAGTTATAATATTTGAGATTTTCACCCTTGACTTCCTCTTTAAAGACTCTTTAAAGAGAAGCGTGAATAACAATTAAATTTCATTTGGATGCCTAAATCTTAAGGGTGTATATTGATATAATATTAATTCTTTCTTGATAGAGTGGAGGTGTTAAGGCATTCTATGGATTTCCTATTACAAATTCACAAGACTAAGCTACGCATATTGATAACTTTAAGTTAGAATGAGTATTTGAGGTATCATCCAACTATCATAGGAATCTGGACTACATACAACTTGGTGTAGGCAACTTGAATATGTTATGCTCAGCACACTAGCCATTCATACTCCATTGACCTCTGGATTGTGATGTAAATCATGAGGTATTTTTTGCTACTTGACCCCATTGAGGGTGCCGACAGGAGTTGTGAGAATTAGATCTGCTTTTGCCTTGTAGATTCTCAACATCAATAATTATTTCCTAGCTATGAGTGCTATTTTAGTCGATCTGGAACTGATTAAATGTTTAAATTTAAGGTTCTTTTGACAACTGACAGAAATTGACCTTTCTTTTGGTGTCTGATGTCTAACAGGCTTTGCAATTGTCACCAGAGAACCAGCATTGATCAGAAAATTAGCAATGTTTTTTACGCAAGACACTGTATGCTTTCTAAGGTAAGTGCAGTTCTTGGTTATTTGTAGCTCAAGATTCTGGTGTTTACATACAAAAATGTTGCCAATTCAATGTTTGTATTGATGGATGAATCCTTCCCTTAGAATGAGAACTTCGTAGTCCTATTTAATTTCATTGAGCAAGTGGTACTTATATCATAAAAGAATATTGTTGGCAACATGAATCTTTCTTTAAATTAGCAACTGGATTGCATTCATAACCACTTAAATGTTTCTTTTATTCAGCAACTGTCATTACCCCACATAAGGTAGGCCCTTTTCTTGTAAATATAGCCAACCAAAGGTTATTAGTGTTCAGTGGATAACTGGTGCTCTGCTTTATGACGTGTTAAGTTTAGTTTTCCAAGTGTCACTGGTAGTTTGAGCTTTTCAAAAACAGAGGCAAGTATCCAAATCAGTGCATTCTGGAAATTCTGAAGGTGGCAATGCATCACATAACTTTACACCGAAAGAACAGTACAGTGATAGAAAAGGATCATGCACTGTGTGAATTATTAACACTGTCTCCAACAGATCTGACACAGAGATGCCAATCTCTTCAACAGAAAAATGTGCTCCTTTCTCATACTTCTTAATTGATTTTTTTCCTTTTTTGACTTTAAGTTTGATAAAAATGGAAAGATTCATTCCACTTATGAATTATGATCTGTTACTTGAAAAGGCAATGATAAGAAAATCAAGGAGAATTTTTTATTAGCACGACCAGTGAAACACAACAGACCTACTCATTCCTAAAAGACTCAAAATCAAATATATTGGTACTAGTCTCAGATCCTTGTTAGGTCCCAATAGACTGCTTATCTTGCAAGTTGCAACTTTTACAAATGAATAAAATAAATAATGAAAAGAAAATGAGGTTGCATCAGTTCCATTTGAGCTAGATGTATTGCACTATTTTAAAAAAAAAAATTAAACAAAAAAAGAGAAAATGTACATGAAGTTGCTTCAATTCTGTTTTAACTAGATGATTCGAGTGATAGCTCAATGCTACTGGCACCCTATGTGGTGCCCATTGTTAAGGGCTCACCCCACCTTCCCCCCTCCCCCACTATATACGTAGCAAAAAACAATAAATTCTGTTTTAATTAGATGAATTTCACTAATTATAAATATTTCATCGCCTTTAATATATTTTTTTATAATCTTTTTCTTTTTATTTTTTTAAAATTATCGTTATATTTGATTAGTCCAAATGTCAACCTTCACAATTCCTTTTTTTCTTTTTTGTTTAATGAACGTTTTTCTAATTTTTGTTACAAACTTCTGCAAAGTAGAGTAACAGATAACTCCAATAGCTTAATAATCACATAAAACCCATTTTTATATAATCTCATTACCCTCCAGAAGGATATATTCAAAATTTTCATAAACTATTTACTCTCTAAATGCTTATGTTAAGATTCCTACTTCAAATTGAATTTTGGCCTTTACTTGCACCTGATAAAAATGAATAGCATGCATAATTACTTGGGTCTAAAAACACTGATATAATAAATGAAATCTGTCTTTTTGATATGATTTTTAATTATGTGATTGAAACTTTGATGTATCATTAGTACACTGCCTGTGCACTTGGGTTTTATTGTATTTTTTCTTTTTATTTTCAATGAAGCATATACTTAATTAAAAAAAGGATTTTTAATTAGGCCAAGGAGATTTAACCCAAGAACACACAAGACTTGTCCCTCGGCTATTGTGCTTAATATGCTGAAGACAATAAAACGAAAGATAGCTTAAGTGCAAATCTATTTATTGTTATTTCACCTCGTGTGTGATCACTTCAGAAGAAGTTAATATTGGAGGCCTCTGTTGATTTTCATTCCCTTTTGAACTGTTGGAGTTGCCAGTGATTTATGGTACATATTGTGCTGCTTAGGTTAACCAAAAGGTGAAGTGAAAATACTAATTTCCACCTGTTGTTTACTTAAATTGTGACTGAATTATTTTATAACGGTATTATCCACAGTTACATTAGCCTCATGTTGAATTTCATTAATTGCATCAAGTGATAATTCCTTGTTGAGGTTGGGGTAAACCCATTTTTAATTGTGACCTTAATTTCTTTCTTTTTGTGTTGCTCTTGAATTTATGTTGGTGTAGCATGAGCTAGTCCTACATTTGTTTTGAGTATGTCATATCTCTGTGCAGGAAAAAAAAAAAAATTCTGGTCTTTTGGGACCGTGTTTCTCAGAGAAAGCAATTAGAGTTTACAAAATTGATATATACATTCTTTATATGACTAGTGATGTCCATTTCCTTTCACAATGCTCGCTAATAATTCATGTAGAAATATCTGACTGTTGAAAACTTTTCTACTAGCCCCTACAGCCTCCCTCCATATTACACTTTAAATATGTGAAAAAGGCACATGAATATCTCTATTATCAAGATATTGCTTTTGTGGCTGAGGCATTTTCCCACATGTTGTAAGGGCCTCTTAAAAAAAATAGTAATCATTTTGTGAGGCCACTGTCATGAGAAGGGTATTGCTTTTTGAAAAATTCTTTGTCCAGGAGCAAGTACTGCCAATGGGTCATAAGCAGATTTTCTCTGTACAAAAATTTCCCATCGTGGGCCAAAGTGGGCCCGCCACTCTTCCTGTGTAGTGTAGTGGGGCAAATATTGCTTGACCCCTAGGTGAGCCTTTTCACAGTATTCTAGAATTCTTTTGTTCTGAGTTAATATATGTTCTAATCCATCAGTTCCTGTTGAAGAGGGAACTGCAGAGGTCAGGAATGCAACTAGATAGAAAGTATCTTCCTCTGGTGTAATGGCTGAAGTTCTGTTATCCCACCTGAAATCAGAAATAAATAAGTTACTCACTTACGAAATACATAAGAATCTACAAGGTGAACTGCTTGTGTTGCGAAAGTTACTTTGATTTGTTCACTGGATAGATTAGGACAGGACCGTTGCTTGTTTCTGTAAGGATATTTCCAAAGACTTCATCAGCAAAATTATGTATTTTGCTTCTAGGGATAAAAAGATTGAGCCATGGATGTGGAACTTCCCACAAGCCTTTTGACCTTAATTTGACCTCAGACACATGAACCCTGTCCAGGAATTCGATGTACGTAACTTCTGATAGGAAAAGTGTTGATGTAATATAGCCTAATTGAGACAACAAGTGTTCAATTTCCTGCATAAGTAAAACAAATAGATGTCAGAGCATTTATATAAATAAATATATATTTGTTGATAATTTATTAGTTTGTTTATTCTGTTACTTAGGAAATCTACCCTGATGGTGGGCCATTACATGCCTCACCTGATGTACTACATCACTCTTGTCTTGGTTGAAGTATTTGGCCAATTCCAGGCAGAAGAGAGTCCTTCCATCCGACTTGAAATGGCTGGCTTGAACTGGGTCGTGCGGATTAAAGGATGACCTCCAGTTATTCAGCAGACCAGTCCTGTTTATTATCACAAAACCTTCAATGTAATCAAACGTCCTCCCCAAAGATATTAGATGCTCCTGGTCTCGGGCAAATGTGGCAAAATCCGAGTATAGCACTCTTATCCATTTTACCTGTTCAAAATGTAGAATTGTGTCATGACGATATTCTTTGATGTAACTGAGACATTGTTTAAATGATTTTTGTCTTTAGCTTAAATGATTTTTGTTTTTACCATATCCGGTGCTGGCTCCAGTGATATTCTTGCTCGAGTTATAATGCCAAACTGGCCAAGTCCTCCAAGAACACTGTGAAAGAGGTCACTGTTGTGCTTCTCTGAACAAGTTACAACGTCACCTTTTCCTGCACATATTTATGTCCAACTTTCAGTAAGAATCTATACTATGCTAATGATAAACATTTTTAGTCGTGACTGATGGCTAAGTTTCTTCATAAAAATCTGGTCAAGTGAAGACCAACATAGTGAAATAACCTGGTCACCTACACTTTCAGTCATATGATATTTAAACCAAACAAATAAAGCTAAAGTTAGTGTCAATATAATTTCCCATTTCTCATTTTGTCCTTTGACCCTGGTTTATTCTTTTATGACACGGTTATTCTATTATCAAATGATTTTTAAAATTTTTTTTTTTCGAACCTGTTACAACCTCCAGCTGGTTGACATTACTGATCTGGGGGCCATGCTGAAATGCCTGACCACTGACCCCTGCATTAGACAGGGTACCGCCAACAGTTAGATGTAGGTAGTCTGTCCATGATTTTGGTGTTAACCCATATTTCAGGCTTTCATGCAGGATATTTATCCATAACTCGCCACCAGAGACATCCACATATGGAGAATTTCCAGTGTAAACCTGCATTTCTGGGCCTTGGATAGACTCCATACTGATCACAACTCCACGGTGTGCTTGGGACTGGCCCTGGAGTGAGTGACCATGACCTCTAGCTGCAACTGTGAGCTCTGAATGAGAACCCATCTGCCAAATATGCTTTATAGTATTGGCAACATCAGAAACTGACTTTGGATGCAGTATTGCTGCAGGGAGGAATTGGTACCTGTTACCAAAATCTCTGGCCGCAAAGTGAACTTCATCAAAGGTGAAATGACCATCAAGGGGAAGTGCTTTTAATGTAGAAGGGATGCTTGAAAGACAAAGGTTATTTCTAAAAGCTATACAGCTTAAGAATAGGATCATGAAGACTCTTATGAAAAGAATGTTGTTTTGTCTAACAAGGCCAACTTGTGGGTATCTCATTTTTTTTGTCAGAAGAGAGGGGAGGCAATTAAGGTGGAAGGAGTTTTAATGCTATAGCTTTTGTTTCTTTGTGAGCAAAAGCAAAGGAGAGGTTTGGAAGAGCCAAGGAAGTGAAGGGTTAAGGAGAGAATTTATAGGGGAAGGTTTGGGTGGCTAATAAGTCAACCTATCTTCAGTTGTTAGAATCCGTATGAAGACTGCCTACTTGGGTGGAAGAGTTTTAGGATTTTCTTTTAGTTCTCCCTTCAAAGCTGTTTTCTTTATAAGAGAAGCCATCACACATATGCCAAATTGGAGAGGAAAGTCACAAGAAAGAAAGATTGCGCGAATCTTTGCACTTTTTTTAACAGTTGCAAACATAACCCCACCTTTACCATCAAGGACAACACGTCTCAAAACATTTTTTTTTTTCTTTTCTTAAACCAAGTTAAGGATATTTTTCCCTTATTTAGAAAAAAGTAGCCCCTTTGTCATAAGGCGTATTTTCCTGCCTATAATGAACGTACACACCATATCCGTGTCTTACTCATATGAATGATAGTATGTTCTTCCTGAATCTATAGCTGTCGGAATTTTAACGTCGCGTATCTTCTTTCAGATCAGATGAAATAGACTAGCTGGGGCTAGCCTTGATTCATTTCAGAGGTATAGAGATGGACCAGTGGGGTATTAAGGGTCCACAGGGCACGTGAACATTCAAATGGATGTGTGCTTTGTGGGGGGAAGGAAGATGATTGGTTATGTTGGGGACCTTTTGGGGCCACTGTGATGGGCTAAGGTGGAGAGAGTGAACATGGGGATGATAGCATAGAGGAAGCACTGAAAGATTTCTCGTTTGCCTATTTGCTGGTATTGTTTTGATGCCTTGGTTCCCATCAATCGGACAAGCTTGAAGGATTCTCTTTGTTTATATGTTTTTGTATGCAATTAAATTTACTATAGTGCATATTTTACTTTTCCACTTTTTGTTGCAAGTTGCGTAAGAGCACCCAATGGGAAATCTGCAGATCCAAAGGGAAGCATCTCCCCCATATCTCTTTTTATGGCTATATTAATCTATTACCTCCAATGGGAGGCATCTATGCTTGTATAATTCTTGTGTTCTTGAAAGTAGAACAATGTCCTGTGTAGTTTTTGCATGTGGTCCTCAAGATAGTATAAATCACTGGCACTGTATCTTCTGTACAAAATCTTCTCTAGTAGCCAGCCTTTTATGATTGCAAGAAATGGATGATAATAATGGCATTTACACCCACCTCTCATTTTGAGAAACGCATTATTGGTTTTATAAGAATCTATGTAGCAGACAAACTTCTTTCAAGCTGGAAAGGTGTTATGTTATATACAGTCAATAGAAAAGAGCACCAAAATGGAATTAGAATGCTGTATCCTGAATATTGATGCTATAAATAGCCTCAAAAAAACCCAATTTTCTTCATTCAGATAAGAATATTCTCACACAAAAAGCTGCTGCTTCAAGGATCTCCTATGGTGTTTAATGGGGTTAGTGCTTGTAGGGTTGCTACAACTATGAAAATAATTCAACCTTAAAAACTTTCTTGTAGCAGTTCAAATGGTACCATTGGTTGCAATGCCATCTCACTTCTACACATTTAACATTTCTTTTTTTGGGTGGATAAATTGTTTATAGACTATAGTAGTGTGAATACACATTATTAAAAGACCTACCTAGTAGCATTTGATGGCCTGCTTATAGGTTGTAGACTACTGCTGGCTAAATAATGGTATAGATGATTACCCTCCTCTAAGGAAGAAAGTGAAAAATTGTTAGAAGTTGTAGGCAAAGTAGACACAATATCTTTTGAAAGATTCATTGGAATGAAAACAACATATATAATTATGGTATAAAGGCCAATAACATGATCATTAAAACCTACACTGTGGAACTCATGGTGACTTACATTGATCTTATTCAAGTCAATCTTTTCTAGGATTATAAAATTAAGATTGTTGTAATAGATGTAGATATTGCACTCACTTCCTTCCTTTATGGGGTATGATCTTCCGAGTGTGAACTCCAGTAACATTCTCTTCTCAAATTGTGGTGAATAACCTAATCCTTGATTATTACACGCTTTCTAGAAGGAGACCGACCACTACTAATGAAATGAAGGCTAAGCTATATTACTAGTGTGTTAATTATGTGGGAGAACCTTTTTCTTTTTTGTTTTTGAGGAAATTTTTTGTGGGAGAACCTATTTCACCTATTATAGGAGTCCATCGTGGGCCTCTTATGTCCATTTGATGCTTCATTTATGGAATGCAAAGTCTCTTTATTAGTGATAAATGTTGAATTTTGTCATCAAATTAACATGTGTAATTTAGAGATGTAAAGGTCGGCAAGATCAGGGGGATCCCATTGCACCTTCCATGTTTGTGCTCTAGTAAAATCATTGCTTAACAAAATGACACGTGGACTGTCATGTCAGCGCCATCTCGAGCGTTGGATTGGCTAGTCGGAGATTGAGGATGGGCCAATGATAATGAGGCAAGTGGGAGAAGTGGCCACTATAGGCCGTAGAAGATAGGTGGGCTTGGCACGTTGGGGTCACAGCCTTCATCATCATGCCATTGACACTAAAGAAATGTGCTTAGGGGGTTGGTAGGACACAAATATGATTTAGGATGCTCAAAACCTATGAGATTATAAATAATTATTCTTATCATGTTCCCTATCCCACTTTGATTCCACTCTAATCAATGTCTCCTTGTGTCTTCCCCCCATTAGGTAAATTCCAAAAGCTAGAATATCTACTCACTCGTTTTTTGTCGTGACATTTGTTTCATCCACCTTTTCCTAGAGGTTAAAGAGAATTCTTATCTCTTGTGCACAACACGAAAAAGATAGTAAAGCATCAACCTTTAAAGTTTAGGATTTAAAGGGGGAAAAAAAATATGAAATGGAGTGCAAATGATGTTTAAATACTTGAATAGGGGCATGAAATTGAATTGCACCCTGTATTTTTTATGTTTAATCTGACATTTATTTTCATAAGAAAAATACTATAAATACTATAAATTTTACTACACAACCATTACAAATCTATATATATAGTCAAAGCTAAGAGAAAATCTAATTAGATTTCAATTAGAGTCTGATTTTGTGCCACATGTTCCATCTAATCTAAGTTTTAAAGTTTTGTGCTGAATGAGTTAATTTAGGCTGTGTTTGTTTCGTGTAAAACGTTCTCCGGAAAATACATATTTTCCGGAAATGCTATTTTCCGGAAAAGGAAAATATTTTTAAGTGTTTGGTTGAATTATCAAAATTGTTGTGGAAAATATTTTCATGTGTTTGGCTGTATTCTAAAATGCTATTTTCCGGAAAATTTTTCACATTATTACAAAAAATTTCAACATCACATCCAATTCAACAACAATTTCCGGTAGCAAATTCCGGCACCAACACAACAACAACAACAACAATAATCAGTTCATCCAAAAAAAAAACAACAACAACAATCAAATTAAAAAAAAAAAAAAAAAAAAAAACGGAGAGATCGAGGAAGAGAGAGTGTGGAGGCGTGGATCGGACTGGGTTTTGGGACTGAATCGGATCGGACTGGGTTCTTGGACTGGATCGGACTGCGTCGATCGGACTGGGTTCTGGGATTGGATCGGACTGGGTTCTGGGACTGGATCGGACTGCGTTCTTGCTGGGTTCTTGCTGCGTTCTGGGTTTCTCTTTTTTTTTGGTGGATCGGAGGTTGTTCTGGGTTTCTCTTTTTTTTTGGTGGATCGGACTGCGTTCAGGGTTTCTTTTTTTTTTTTTTTTTGCGTTCTTGGCTCTTGTTGTGTGTTTTGTTGCTGGTTTTCGTTCTCACTCAAGTTCAGCGGCTCTCTTTTCTTTTCTGCGTTGTTGTGTCTGCGTTGTTGTGTGAGACCCGGAAATGGTTTGAAGGTAAAATAAAAGCGTAAAACCATTTCCGGGTCAAAGGTGAAAATTTGGTCAAAGTTAAGGCATATTTTCCGGAAATTAGATTTTCCTTTGCTTTCCAAACACATGGGTCAGGTGGTAAATGATTTCCTGAAATCATTTACCACCAAAACAAACGGACCCTTAGTGTAAAAATTGGACTTCAATTAGAGTTTAATTTTGCGCCATGTATCCTATTAGGTTTTTTAATTTTTGTACCAAGTGAGTTAATTTAATGTAGAAAATGAAGAGCCCAATATAAATAAATCATAAAAAATTTAATAATATATCTAACTATAAAAAATTTAATAATATATCTAACTCTATATATAAAATTAGAGCAAGAAAGAATTTGATTGATTTTATATTTATGAGCCATTTTCTCTGTAACTAAAAATAATTCAAATTTATAAATCATTTATATAATATACTATGACAATGTATGGTCTATTCAATTTAGGAGATACTATTGGATCAATTTATTCTTTTATTTTGTGTTGTATTTTGTAGAATTTTACAATATATGTAGTATCCAATAATAATATTTAAAATTATATACGTAATAGCAGTGTGTGTAATGAGAAACTTGATATAATCAATATCATGAAAATTGCAAGGAAAAACCGTTTTAGTACCTTCAAATATCCTGGTCGAATTAATGTCTTATATGTTTAATAAACTAAGCTAATATTAATAACACCACTATAATTTACTATTCTCATGCGTAAGCACGAATTACATACTAGTTAATATAATAATGAACGTGATTGTGAAATTTCAAAATCATAATAAATATTTGAATTTGTTTTAGTAATTATTAACACGTTAATTTACAAAAGTTTTGTAATAAAATTTATTGTATATCTAATATCACTCTTTTCATGATAAGGAAAATTAGTTACCATCATATCAAATGATTCTAGCATGTAAAATGATTCTATTTGCCAACAAAAAAGTCCCAACTTAATTAGTGAATTGTTACGAATCTGGATGACTGTTCAAATCCACATATTTCCCATTATTATAGTAAGCTTTTTCTATGCTTTATCTTCTTTTTATTAATTTAGTGCATAATTTTTATTTAAAAGCTGTTAAAGGAAAAAAAAAATCGGCAGTACTTTTGGTGTTGCAAAGTAAAAAGAGATGAACTGTGCAGCATTACAAGCATAATCTACATCTGCAAGTTTTTTCACTTGCAGACAATTTTTGAATGATGTTTTGCTTGGGAAGTAATTAATCTATGGGGTAAAATTTTCTTCATGAATTACATGCAAAAAAATAAAACATATATAGGGTTTTTACCTTTTGTTATAGTTGAATCCAATTGCATACATTTTCCAATTATTTGCTTAGAAGAATAATTGTTAGACTTTGCATTAAAAAAAAATTCACCTACCTTTTATATATAATTGTCACATTTTTTTTCATTTGGAAATTAAACATTCATTATAAACACTAAACTCTGGCCTCGTGAAAGTGCCTTCACTGTTTTGCATTAATTAGGCTCTTTTTTAGTTACACCTTCCTACAGATATGACTTTAATTAACAAATGCTAGGAGAGCTTTTCACTCAAAGTTTGGTTTAATTCTCCTCTAAGAAAGTTCATTACGTATGTATCTCATTCTTTTTATTAGTGCCTTGTATGGTGATTAATTGTTTCATTTGAAAAGGAAATTCTGGCATGCCTAAATGATACTCATGCTTAGCAAGCTATTAATTGAAATATATGCTTTACTACAAAATTGGGAATCTGGTGCTCTCTGTTAGTTTAGTTATCATGAAATTTGATTAATTACCATGCACACATGTAACCATTGTGCAGGACTATCAACATTTTCCAAAAATGGTTGTAATCAAGTCCTAACATATTTCAACTTGAATCTATCATGTGCTTCCCATTGGATGTGATGTGTTCTTAATTACAAGAGTCCAATTAATTTCAGAGCACATGTTAAGCATGATTTGTGACATTTTTTTTGTTTTGTTTTTTTATTTTTTATTTTTGAGAGTTGTTCAATGCTTAGGTACCAGGGACTCTTGGTGTATGGAATGGTGATTGAAAAATTAAATTAGAAAGATATTTGGAGTTGGTTAATTATTATCATACATTGATTATTGCATACTTATTGTACACACCCTATTACGTGGGTTAAATCTATGTTTTGAAAATATGATTTAAGTTAAAACTATGAAATCGGTATCACAATTTTAATTGAAGTCGTGTTTTCAAAACAAGATTTTATAAAGAGTTTGTATGGATCGAGTGTGTGATAAAATTAACCTTTAAAGTTCAAAATTGATAAAGATATTGATGAAGCTTAATTTAGTTTCATAGTTCAGATTAATATATATTTTTTCTTAATTAAATAATCATACACTTTTAGGTTTATAACATGCATTAATCCCAATCATGAGGACCACAAGAAAAAAAAATATTAATCCAAACTATGAAACTTATTCAATGTTTCAAATTGAGAGAATCTTTTATAGGCTCCTAGCTCATTCGACTTTATGGTTTTGGTATTTTCTTGTTCAAACAAAAAAGGTGAAAAATGCGAGCAAAAAGCATGGATAACCTTTCAAAGAAGATAGATACCTTCAATTGATAAAGAAAGAACAAGGAATGAACCATTCGATCATCAATTTAGGATCAAGGCTAAGAAAAAAAAAATGTCGACACATAGGTTATCCTTTTCAGCCCATGTGCTTATCATTCATTTTTCTTCTGCTACCACAGCGACAACTTGATCAATAGTCTGATAACTTTTCGAATCTAGACCTTAGTGCAGCTTCATTTCTAGTCCTTGTCATGAAAAGAAAGTAACATTATACAGTCTCAACACCTACGTACATTTGCCAAGATGACAAAAAATATGTCGAAATGATCGAAGTAATATGACTAAACTGACAGAACAGTTGTTACAAAGGGCGTAGTGCTAGTATTATTGATTAGTTCGTGATGAACAATTTATACTTGCTATTAATGACATATTTTTTAGTGGCAGAGCTAGAAGTTTTTATGGGGGAGGGGTTCAAGGTTAAGCTGATTAAATATAACAAAAAAATATTTAAGTAAGATGATTCATTATGTTAGTATATCAGATATAGTTAATTATACATCAAAATAATATTTCCATGACTCAAAACATAAAGTTATTCATAAAAGCTTTAACTTAATAAAGTTTTCTTTTTACTATTTCATAGTAATATAATAATCTATAATTGATTATTGATTATGTATTAATATTTTTAAAAACATTTGCACATCCAAATCTAAAAATCACTCATATTAGTTCATATAAACTTGTGTAAATTTAGATTGTTGTTACAATAATCATGCAAATACTATTCACATGAATTCTATTTTTTAATACTTCTTTACTCATACACACACAGAGATGATTTGAAAGAGCAATAAAAAATAATTTGATGCAAAAAAAATATTTTAATAAGGTGTAGTATAAAATAAATAATATAATGTAGATGTTTTTAAAAAATGGTTTTGTAAAATAGAAAAAAAAAATGTTCTTATATTAAAATAGATAAAAACATTTGCACAAGTTGATGACTTTCCCATCATTTACTTTTATCTTGAAATATTAAATTTTATAAGCTAAATATATAGCCAACTTTAGGAAGTTGTGAAATGTAATTTATGTCTAATATGCTTAATGTTATTCAAATACCTTAAATTAATCATGAATTTTTGTTAAATATTTAAAAGATTGTACAATTAGCATCTACTTCGTCAAAAGTCTTGTAGTCCAACTAGCACCACATGGTGTTTCCAATGAAAACATTCGAGATCCAATCCTTCCTTTCTAATTGTAACTATTGAATTATCCAAATAAAAATAAAAACATTTACTTTCTAACTTTAGTAAATTAAGATATACTTTCTAATTTAAGTACGAAAATAAGGGAGAATTTAAAAAGCCAAGGAGGCCATGGCAGCCCCCTACCACTTCCTCTGTCATTTTTAAGGATTTAGATCGTGTGTAACAATTAACAGTACAATTACCATGTGTTTGTGAGATGTAAAAGTTAGAAATTAAAGGTGAAAAGATAAAATGAGAAATAAATAAAAATTAAAAAGTTATTTGATTTAAGGACTCTTTGATTTACTATTGTATGGTACAATAGTCCTAACTATTACACCAGATTCAAATTTCATTTTTAATAATAATAATAGTAATAAAGTGAAAAATAAGGTTTTTTTTGAAGGGGAAAGATAAAGTTATGGACTCATGAGCTAATGTGTGCGTGTGTTATTATCACTAAAAAAAAAAAAAAAAAAGATTCTGTGTCTCTACTTTCTTTTACTTCTTTTGGGTACAACTAAGGAAAATTCACTTGAGCACTAGAGGTAAAGAAAGAACACATATTCGAGAGACCATTCATCAATGGTGCTTTTTGGGGGGCTTAGTTATGAAGCTAGCTTAAGTATCATGCAATGACTGGCTGTAAGGACTCCAAATGTTTCATTGTTGCTTTTGATAGGTAAGCTAGCTATAAGCTATATATACAGATCGAGACAGTGCGATAGCAACCCTAGTGGAATGCTGCATCATTAGAGTGCATGTGCTTCTTGAAGAACCTGTTGTTCTCTATCAACAGAGACTGATGAATCAAATATAGATTTCTGCATTTTGAAAAGTCTAATCGACATGAAAATCTAGAAGCAAGGTCATACACAAAATTTGATGACTTGAAGATTTTCCCATTGATATATATGTTTTTTTTTTTCTCATTAAATTTGTTGCATGGATTCGCAGCTCATGCATGACGCAAGAACTTAGAATTTAGTGTTCCAATTGACTCGACTCACTTGGGCTGACCACAAGAACAATAAGACACCAAAAAAGCCAAGCAAACTCATGGAAAATGGGGTCCACTTTACACTTACATATAGTTCAAAGTTTGACTGTCATTTTCTACTCCACAAAGAGGGCAAGTCATTTTCTAAATGATATAATAACAAGCGAGCGATTCCCACAAGCTTCAACTTGAAAATTGTCTCAAACTATAAACAATATCTAGTGTGAGAATGTTCTTAAATTGTTCTTTTCAACGTGTCAATTTGTTGAATAACTTCCTAAAGCTTAAGGTGCATCCTCCCTCTCAACAAGACTCCATTGACCCATCATAGGTCTTTCTTTCAAGTCAATTTTTGTGGTTTTTATGTTTTATTTGTCGGCTGCGAATGGATGCTTCGTCAGGAAAACCATGTGCTGCAATTGGATTCGTTAGGTCTAAGTCCAATGACCAATCTTGGAAGTGAGCTATAGGGCAATCTTGAAAGTTACATATGCATTGGTAGCTAGACATCTCCACCTTTACGCAAGGAAAGTGTGGTACAGTCTAGTCTAGAATATGGGGCTTCAGATTTTTTTTCCATAATGCATTATTTGCACCCTAACAATGAAAGAGACAACTCTCCCTAATAACTTCATTCACTTGTATAAGTTTTGTAGAGAAACATGTGTTCAATCTTCTAACTATTACTTAAGGTCCTAAGGAAACTAAGACAGCTCTTAGGCCTAGCTATTATGTAATCTTTTATTTTTTATTTGGATTCTAAAGCTAATTAATCTGATTGATGCCAATATTATGTTATGTCTTATTTAAAAATGTAAATCCTATGCTTTGTAGATTAGATTATTTAACTATGAATGACGGCCCAAAATTGCTCTACAGCTTAATTTGCCTTTTGAATTACATGACTTCACGACATTGTATTCTTCAATCTTCTCTCTTGTGGCGTGTTACTGTGTTAGAGAGAGAGAGAGAGAGAGAGAGAGGTTGCGGAAGCCCATTCATAAAATGTGTCAATTTTTCAATATCCAGTCAAAAGATTCCTTATCCAAAAAGGAATGTGTCACAAATCAGAAGAATTAGTTCGGTTTGGTTTTGAATCAAATCTGAAATAATCCAGCTATTGTTCTATGTGTAGTTTGTTTGAAGCCAAGTTGGAATTACTTTTGGTTTTGTCAAATATGTAGTTTGAAAAAAAAGTATAGAATTTAAATTTATACCGACACAAAAACTTATATATATATATATATATATATATATAACCAAGTATACTGTCCATGGTTGATTGTTGATTCTAAACCTTACGAAACATCGTTTTAATTAGCTTAAATATCAAATTAAATGTAAATGTAAACATCCTAAGGAAACAAGTTCATCAGTGATGTTTCTTTCTATATCATTTTTTTTTTTCTTCTAATTTCTATTTTTAAATGTGTCAGCTAAAGTTTTGAATCTTCTATCCCCCATTGTTCCTTCTTTTCCGGCGTTCCTTCACTATAGTACCTCCCTCTAACAACGTTTTTTTTATCCACTTAAGCATTATTCCTCTTAGATCTCGACATTCTAAGTATCTATTCAGAGTTTTTTAGCACAACACTTGAAAAATCTAAAGCCAATTTGCAAAATGGTGCAAACAATTAGCCCAAAAAGATGTCACACATGCCCTCAACATATGTGAGGATATCATATGCAAATTTCTTTTGGCAAACATTGCTCCTAGTTTTGCCATTCTCTAGTTACCGTATGTTCGCCAATCACTACTACAACTAAAATTTGTTCACTTTTGTCATCCTCGAGCAACCATGCCTCTACCAAAGTTCCTTAGGACACCAATGATGCCATCATTTAGTCTTAGTATGCAATCACTCTCTAGTCATTGGTGTTGCCATTCTTCAATCCTAGTAGCTGTTTTTTTGGCCTTCATTGTCATTGACCAGCCATTGTTGCCAACGTTTGTGCATGTTTTATTCCATGATGTACTATTTTACACATGATATAATTCTTTTCATTAACAAGCTTTCATTCCAGGCTTGACCTGTTAAGCCTCTACAATGGGTTTGAGGAGAGGTGTTAGAATATATTAGAATCATATTGTAAATATGCATATCATGGTTTCGTAAAATGCCATGGATTACTATGGAAAAAATGGATATTTGCCTTTAACGCTCTATTTGTTTCGAAGTAAAATATTTTTAAGAAAATATTTTACACATTTTACCATGTTTGTTTTGTTGTAAAATCTAGTCAACTGTAAAATATTTTCCGGTCAAATTGTCAAATTAAGACAAGAAGAAGTAAAATATTTTACCCTTAAAATTTTGGTAAAATATTTTACATTTTACAATCTCTTACTCATAAAGATCACACTTACAGACCAACCACTCCCAACTCTAACCCAAGCCAGATAGGGAGAGCACCCACCTGCAGCACAACCTTCAAAGCCACCCACTCTTCTAAGAGATGGAAGTAATTACCTGCATGTACTGCTGCTCATGACTTTCATGGAGTAATTTTATTGCTGTTTTGTTGTTTGACGCTAATTTAGGTTTTTTTTTTTTTCCCTAAGCCCTGTAGATTTGAGTTTGTTTTGTACAAATCTCCACTGCTAGGCCCTGTCACACAAAAATTTTATAGATCTCTACCGTTGTCCTTGCAAATTTGGGTTTTTTTTTTGGTTTGTTTGCAAATCTGTGTTTATGGCTTTTTGCAGATCTGATTTTTTTTTTTTTTTTTTGCAAATTGTGTTTTTTTTTTTTTTAGCTAATTTGAGTTTGGGTGGTTTGATTCATGGCTGTGTTTCTAATGGAAGTTTTTTTTTTTTTTTTTTTTTTTTTTTTTTTTTTTTTTTTCATTTTACCTTGAAACAAACACTTGTAAATTAATTTTCAAACACGCAACCAAACACTGTAAAATGAAAATATTTTTAGTAAAATATTTTCAACGTAAAATATTTTCAGTATAAAATATTTTACCTTTGAAAATATTTTACATCAAAATAAACAGATCCTAATTTACAAACTATACAGCAAAATGTCAATGTTTTGAAACTATTTAGCAAAATGCTCATATTTTTTAAACTCGATTTTAACAAAATCAAGTTCTATATAAAACTCGATATCCTCAAAATCGAGTTCTATATATATTTTTAAGTAAAACTCGACATTAGCAATTTCGAATTCTACTTAAATTTTCAAAAAAAAATTAAGTAACAAAATATGCATAGAACTCAAAATTGCTAATGTTGAGTTTCATCTATAACTCAATTTTGTTAAAATCGAGTTTCAAAAACAGTGGTATTTTGCTAAATAGTTTCAAAACATTTTGCTATATAGTTTGTAAATTAAGGGCAAATGCTCTTTTTTTCCTGATTACTATAAATTTGTATTACCATGGACTAACTAACATGATTAATGGGTTACCAAACTTTAGCTTAATTTACTACTATGTATACCCTACGTACCCTTGGTTTTTTAAAGATATAATTTATATGATGTAATTGTTATGGGCTTTCAATTATGAATGCAGTCCGTAAGGTCAAACTGTGTTTATATTGTATTTCCGCTTTGTCTCTTTGAGTCCTTCTATTTTTCTTCTTTCTATTTTAACAATTTGAAATTATTTTGTTTAATAGGAAGATGATGGAAAAAAAAAAAATTAAGATGAAATGGTTATTATAATTATAATATCTTATTGGATGAAAGGATATATTAATTATAGAGCTTATTCCGTCTAACTTGTAGAATATTTAGCCACTCTCAATAGGCTTGCTTGCTTGGCTAACATATTAACAAATATTACTATATTTCTTCACATGACGTGTCGTATGTTGTTTGAACTCTCTTTTGATATAAATTACATCTTCTACGTACTAAGATCTAAAATAAAAACAGAGCTCTTTGTGTTGGTAAAAAGTGCACCAAACACAGACAATGAGTTTCCTTGCAATTGCAAAGAAATGACCTAAATCTTTTGCTAATTGATTACCCTTCTTTTACTATCATATTTGAAATTCTAATTCTATCTAACCAAACATTCATTATCATATAGCTTTCACTTTCTTCCTGGCTATAATTGTTTAAGCTCTCCTTTACAATCTCGCAGGATACTTTATTATTTCTTACATAAAGATTGTCGTTAGAGATTGTCCCATTCACATTCACTTTTAAAAACCCACTGCAAATGAAGCTTTTTCTTTTTTAACTAGCTCTGTTCTACTTTATTGGTTTTGACATTCCCACCTCTTGACACAGCTTGATAAGCTTGAAGATTATAATGGGTGCTTTTTTTTTTTTTTTTTTCATATGAATCAGCTAGGGTACCCCACGTACGATCCCAACTTTAACATGTTTTTGTCTTGGGCAGGCGGATTGAGACCTCTTCTTTCTTTTTCACTTTTTGTGTGTGTGTGTGTGTTCGATCTGCTCTTGTGGTTTGTGTGTGTCTGCGTGCATTGACGCGTGGGCTTCTGCGTGCATGCATGTGCATGTATTCGGGTGTGCAAGTGTGTATGATTGAGGGGAACCAATAATTATCTCATGGCTTTTTTTTTTTCCCTTTTTGATAGGAAAAAAAATATGCATATATATTCACTATTTTCAAACCACTTAAACTCAATTATGCAGTGATATACTGTGAAGGAGTTAGAATTTCAAATAACAGGGCAAGATTAAAGACCAAATTGAAAATAACGTTAATTAAACAATTAACTACTTAAACTCAATTACGTGTGGCACGTTGTGGCAAAATCAGAATTTTAAATAGCCGGACAAAATTGAAAACAACATTAATTCAACAATTATTAATGGAAACTATAATAAAAATAAATAATCAGTTATAAGATCATGTAATCGTCATAAAAAATGTAATTTAAATCTAAACTATTATATATTGTTTATACATGGGTTAATTTACTTAGTTGCCTTCAACAATTTTTCATATTTTAAAAACGGTTTCATGATTTATTTTTTTTCCAATAGTTTTGAATATATCTTTTTTAATGCATGTGACCAAGTAATTATTCATTTATTGATCTTCCATTCCATTGAGTTTAGAAATTTTCAATATGATGAAAGAGCCCTTTCATAAGTATCTACTACAATTGATTGCTTTTGCTTTTGAAAAAAATTAGGTAAAATTCAACTTTATTTTTATACTCTTCTAATTATTTAAAGTTTAATTTTATATGAAAATTGTAAAGTATAAAAATGTGAAATAATCAAAATATTAAACAGAAAAGGATTAGTGAATAGATGGAGGAATTATGGATTACTAAACAATCATATGTTTCTTTAGGCATTTTCGAGCCTCTACGTTGAGTTTAAGGAGAGATGTTAAAATATATTAGAATATTATTGTAAATACGCATATCATGGTTTTGTATAAATTCCATGAATTACTATGAATTTATATTACCATGGACTAACATGGTTTTAGAGTTACCACGCATTTAGCTAAATGTACTCCTATATGTACTGCACTTAGTTTTTGTAACATATAATTTATATGATATAATTGCTTTGGACTTTTCATTGTGAATGTAGTTTGTAAGGTCTAACTATATATGTTAATCTTGTATTTCCACTTTCTCTCTTTACGTCCTTTTATTTTCTTCTTTTTATTTTATCAATTTGAAATTATTTTTTTTAATAGGAAGATGATAAAAACATATATAATTAAGATGGATTGGTTATTAAATTATTATAATATCTTATTGAATGAATGGGTATATTAATTATAGAAGTAATTATTCCGTCTAGCTTGCACAATATTTAGCCACTCTCAAATTACATTCCGTCTAGCTTGCACATATTAGCAAATATTACTATATTTCTTCACATGAAGTATCATGTGTTGTTTGAACTCTCTTTTGATATAGATTACATCTTCTACGTACTAAGATCCAAAAAAGAGATAAAAACAGGGCTCTTTGTGTTGGTAAAAAGTACACCCATCACAGACAATGAGTTTCCTTGCTATTGCTAAGAAATGACCTAAACCTTTTGATAATTGATTACCCTTCTTTTACTATCATAGATAAATTTCCAATTCTATCTAACCAAACATTCATTATCATATAGCTTTCACTTTCTTCGTAGCTATAATTGTTATAAGATCTCCTTTACAATCTCGCAGGATACTTTACTATTCTTACATAAAGAATGACTTGATTAGGGTTGATAGAAGCACCCTAAGTGATGTGTTTGCAAGCTTGAATCAACTAGAAGTTTGGACACAGACGAGGAAGAGACTATCTTTCAACCAAAAGGATGGATTAAGATCAATCTAGTACTCAACCTTTCTACCCTTCTAGCCTTGAACTCTAGGTTTAAGTATTTCGAGGGGATTTTGGCAGAGTTTCTTTAGGGTAAAAAGTTTTGACCTTTTGGATATTGAAAATGGTGGTATTTATAGGGGAAATGGGTGTCTAGGGTTTGATGGGATGTTTGGGCAACTAATTGATTAGGTTGATTGCCCTAGAATCTCATCAAAATAAAAATGGAGTGATTTAAAGCTTTTTGTCTAGAGAGTGCGTACACATCATATACCCGTCATACGCACTCTTTGTCAGCCTTGGCCAAATTAGGTTAAAATGGTTTTTTTGGGGCTTTGGGCTTCTTTCCTACTTCACAGTTGGCCTTGGCCTTTGACTATATGGATCACTCATAGGGTTTTCATCCTCATCGGGCTCTACACACAATGCTGATTATTTTGGTAGAGATTTGATTTCTTGTCATTAGGACCAGTTAGGACCAAGGGGTTTGGATATAGGTTGGAATGAAATGGGGTGTCTACAGTAACAAAAAGTACCAAAACTAGATAAGAAAACCAATGGAAAAAATGAAAAAAAAAATTGAACTCATTTGAATGTTCCAGAGGAAGGCGTTTTGGTCCAGCAAATAGCCCCTTTTGTGTTAAATTTTTCTCTCTAGTTTTTTCCCCAATTTGGGGAGAAAACGTCTGTAACCTAGCAGTTTTGCCTCTGAATCTCTCCAACCAAACATCTACAAAAACTATCTTCTCTCCCTTTTCCATCCCCCTAAAATTACCCCCACTAAATGAACCCTTATGGGCTTTAATTTTTCCTTTCTCCGTATCTTACTCCTCCTCTCCACTTTAGTCTTCTTTTGTTTTAAGAACACTCTCACACTCTTACTATATTCTCTCATCTTTGGTGCAAAATTCAAACTAAAAGATTAGTGAGATAAAATTGAAGATACTAAAGGTAATCAATCTTAAAAAATATTCAAGGATCACATTTTATCTTTAGCACACTACCTTTCAGTCTTTGTGCAAACAAGATATAATTATTGTGATTTTTTTGGGGTTAATATTTGATTTTTTTTTTTTTTTTTTGGGGGGGGCTAAAAATGCTTATGTATTGAAATATAAACAAAACTAGTTGAACCACCCCAGTCCACAGTTCCCTTGACCAAAACATTTGGTTCTAGTTAAAGTTGCTTTTTCACCTATTTCTGATTTTCAATGATAATCGGATTGGATTGTGCCTGGTTCTCGCTTAAATTGGTTGAACCAGCTGGTTTGGTCTAATTTTTAAAACTATGATATTGGGAGAAAGCCAAATCCGACCAGTATACCAGTGAATGGCTCTAAGGTTGGACTGCATTTCATGAGGTTTAAAGATATTGCCAAACATTTGAAAATTTTAGTTAGAATAATTTTAACACCATTAGAGTACTTTTAAAAAGATTTAACGCCATTTAATCCACATTTCCTTAAAAGTAAAACTTAATAGACCATTAGCTGCTTGTTTCTAACAATCCAACCAAAAATGCAATTAATTTGGAAAAAAAAAAAAAGAAAAAAAAGGAGGAGGAGGAGGGGGTGGGGGAGGGGGAAAGGCGTGGAGACCATCTAGATCCTAGTGGATTAATGCAATATAATTAAAGTTAAATAGTAATTATTTTATACATCTAAAACATACATTATTTCTCTCACAACGTATAGATCCCACAACTTTCTCAATAAAATCAGGTGGGTCCACTTGTGTGGTGGATGGAACAATTTTTATATGGTGGATAAGTTAGTCATCATTGATGATATAAATAGTTTAATCAATCTTTTTCCCCGACCTATTCATCAAATAACATTACCATTGGTTTACACAAATTAATCCCTCTTAAATTCCCCCCACCCCAAATTTATTGTAGTTTTTTGGTTCAAGGAGTCAAAATTCTCGAGCATTCCTATGTTTGATTACAAAAAGGCTACATTTGATTACAAAAAGAGTAGTTCTAGGACCACAAATTATTCATCTTTTTCTTTTTTTTTAATTTAATAAAGAAAGGATTCTTGAGAGTGTAAAGGGAAATTGAACGGTATAATTATAAACACAAGATCAATGGAATTGGTTGGTTCTCCAACCGCAAGGAGCTGGTTAAAACATAGGTGTGATTGGTTGAATTTATGGAAGTCCAAAATCCATGAGAGATAGAAATTCAAATTCCTCTTATAGAAAATTGCATGGGATATTATTCTCACCATTGCTAATTTGCATCTTCAGATTATTTGGGAGGATTCTTCATTGTAGGCCTGGGCATGTTTTATTTGGCGTTTCCATTTGAATTCAATGCCCATCATTCTTCCAGTACCCAATGGATCAATTTGATTTTTAGCCCCACACCATAACTCAACTTGGATGCGGAGCAAGCCCAATACTGCTATCATGTGTGATCATATTTCACTCACTTGAAACAAAGTTAGTTTCCATGCTAGTATTAAAAACATTTTCTCTAGTCATTTAAAAACCTGTTTGATGGGTTGGGGTAAATTAAACTTTGATATAAGCCTACAGCCATCAAAGGTCTTGTGTTGTGATATCCATTACATGAAAAGTTAAAAGAAGAAATTTTTATAATTTTGTGGACTGATGTCATTGTTCTTTGAAAGGCTTTTATAGGGTGGATGCAAATGCAACTTTATTTGCTGTTCTTTGAGAGGTTTTATGGGTCATTGCGTTTTGACTTAATAGGCTTGGCATTATAACTCATTGTGGTCTAATTAAAAAAAAAAAAAAACTCATTGTGGTTTTAAAAATTGCGATGGCTGACACTAAAGAGAACATTGTTTGATTAAATGCCTCACGCAAAAACTTATACAAGAAATTCATAAGGCACAATATTAAGATTAACCAAAACAACAACAGTCTGACAACCCAACAAAAGAAGATGAACAAAAAATAATAATAATAATAATAAAGGGCACACAATTACATTTAAGCATGCATATGGTTTCAAAGGTATGCAATTTTGAGTAAGTTGTACCACAAACTAACAAGAAGTAAAAGTTAAAACAAAATTTCCCTTCACTTGACCTTACTCATTACCAGTTAAAAACTGGGCAAAATTTGCCAAATAGCACATTTTTAGAAAAAATTTAGGAGAATAGCACACAAACAAAGTTATTTAGTTATGTAGTACATTTTTTGGAGTTCGAGTTTGGGATAGAACTCAAATTTGAGTTGAAATTTAACAAATTCGAGTTCCAAAAATGTGCTACATAACTAAATAATTTTGTTTGTGTGCTATTCTCCTAAAATTTTTCTAAAATCGTCCTATAGTGCAAATTTTGCCAGTTAAACCGTATATTTATGAAAAAAAAAAAAAAAAAAGGTTTCACTAAGATATGCCAAGAGAAACTCACGCTCCAAAGACAGGGTACATCAAGATTTTAGCCTACTGTCCACAAACACAGGCAGCCCATTGTTTGATAAATTGCTTCACATTGTTTTACAAAATGCCTCGTCAACAACTATTCGCACAATGCAAATGTCTTATTTGTACCTTGCGCTTAAAACAAGTTGCAGCCTAACCCAAAACCAAAAACCCAAAAAGGGTAGACAGATTTATCATTTATCAATTTAACACAACTCACAAACAGCAAAGTGTTCGACAAAATGCCACAAACAACAACTGTTTGATGAAATGCCTAAAACAAAAGTAAAGGTGCCCACTTAGATCTGCCTACCAGCAGCATCAGCAACAAAAGGCAAGTAGGGGGTCCTCCCAAGAACACAACACCCCACACTATAAACAAAGCACAAAACAGCAAAGATAAACAGCAAATTATGGAACCAAACCATGACCTTGAACCAAAACCCAGCACGAGCAGGGCTGAAAACCCGTTGAAGCAAAACAGGTAGCACAAGAAGCACGTCAAGAGTGACAGCCTGCATGGAGTTGAACCTAACAAAGTGGGAAAAACTTGGGTTTCTAACAACACCCAAGTAGAGAGCAAAGAAGGCAACAAAGGAAGAGTAAGGGATGGACCTGTAGAGAGAAAGGAGAGGGAGGAGAGGGTTGAAGAGAGAGGCGAGAGGTGGGTATTGGTGGAAGAGGAAGCGGCCGTATTGGAGGGAGTTGAAGAAAGGGAGAGTGTAGGCTATGGTGGAGATCAAGCGATCTGTGGCTGGTGTTGGGTTGTAGGACATGCGAGTTATAGTGAGTTTTCGTGGGTGTGGTGGGGAGTATGTGGGTTTGATGATACGAAGGGAAGGGAGTGAGGGGGGTTTGAGGTTGAAGGTGGTGGTGGTGGGTGAGATGCGGAGGAAAGGGATGGAAGCCATCTTTTTGAGGTTTGAGAGAGAGAGAGAGAGTGAAAGAGGGAAATGGGGTTTTCAGTTTTTTAGTTTTGATGTTAATTGTTACCAGTCACTAAATGCACGGGATAGTTTTAGAAAAATTATTTTAAAGGCATATGTTAATAAGCATCTCTTTGCAGTGGATCACTTCTTTTTTTTTGAGAAGATGCAGTGGATCACTTTAAATTTGATATACTTCACCTAATACCTGCAAACATAAAAAATAATGAATGAACTTGGACTTCAAAGAAAAAACTCTTTGTGAGGTTTTAATATTGGCAACAAAGTTCTATGGGAAGAAGCACTGAGAAGGGAAAAAGAACATGACTTTGTTACTCTGATTCATTTAAAATGAGGTATGCGCCTGGCAAAATTAAAAAAGGGAGATCATGTTTTGTTCCCAATAATAATTACACATATTAGGCAGTAAATTTCAAGCAATAGATGACAGAGAAAAACACTTTGCATCAAGCATATGAACTTTGAATTCTACTTTAAATAACATCTAAAAAGCAATTTTTGGAGTTCCATTCAAGCAAATTTATCATAATTTACACCAAGAGCCATTCATCATATATTTTTGAAGGGTGATTGTTCTGTTATGATCAATTTGGTTCCACTGATCATAAGAGCCTAGTCAAGCTATTTGCAAGGCACCTTAACTAACAGTTCATAAGCACGATTCACCACATTATAAGCTTATGAATGTTAAACACAATTTATACATTATAAAAGAAATGAAACTCACCAGTATTTTACTTTTCACACTGAAAAACACATCTGCATCAGCCACTGCAATTGGCTTTAAATACTCCAACAGCCTTGATAGCCCCTGGACGTCATTCCAAATTTAGTACAAATGGCTAATTACTTACAAACGGGTAGAACAATTTAATTAATTCATATAGGTACATTAAAAAATAAATAAATAAAAACAAAAGAGCATGGCCATTATGATTGATAACTCACTTGAACGTGCTCCAGTTAAACAGAGTGAAAGTCCCTGCATACAAATTCAAGCATAACTTCAGTGTTATATGTTGCTAATAACCCACAGCCTCCTATTCTTCTTTTTTTCTCTCTCTCTCTAGCCTAAGGTTTATACAGGCACTTGATAATTAGGAAAGGAAAATAAAAAGGTATAGAAAACTTGAAGCATTTTAATATATAAAGGAAGCCAAAAGTCTTGTAGCTTAATTAGCATTTCCACTACCTTATATGTTGTGGAAGCTCACCACTACTACATAAAAGAATCTCAAAGCACTGTCCTAAAACTTCCAATCTAATGCAAGCCTAGCAAATAAAAATTTCTGATATCCTATAATACAATTTTTATCTTGTCTTCAAAATTTATCCATTAACCTTGACTAATTTTGTAACTTCAAGTTCAAACCTAAAAATACGCAATTCAATCTGATTCGAAGATCCTCCCGGGGAAAATCTATTTGTTTTTAAATCAAAGACCACAATTCTAAAAAGTGTATAAGGTCAACTGCACCCAAAAAAAAATAAACAGCTTTGAATGAAGGTGTAAAATATATGCCTTTTGATTTCTAATGAATAATGCCATAAGAAACTGTAAATACATCCAACCCATATACCAATAATCACTTTCTCATATGCTTTGGCACCAAAATGGGTATTAATTATAACCAATTTTCACATCACTAATCCAATGCAGTTCACCAAAGACCACAAAATATGTATATTACATTAAGAGACAAAAACAGAAGCAACAACTCAATAAGCCCAGAAAATAACAACAATAGATTTATTGATTATATTGACAACAATTTATATCTGGGTTTTCCCAAATACTATCTACCTGGACTCTACTTGATGAAACTTTGACATCTCAGTTTTCAATTTTTCTCACTATTTTTTAAAGATAAATTCATAGAAAAGCAGAACTACCTCAAAGAACAGACCCCACTGGTAAACAAAGAAGACCGGCAAAGGTGGAAGCTTTGGAGACAGAGACTGGATGGAGAGAGAAGAAAAGCAATTGATGCGTTAGCAATGGGTTCAATAGGGTTTTTCAGTTTGGGTTTTTCTTTTACGCTAATGAGTGTTTTTTCAAGAGTGTTAGGGGAGATGCTCACGTTTTTGAGAGATGAGTTTTTGGGGAAGGAGAGTTTTTTTTAATATTATCCGGTTCTAGTTTTTGTTAATAGAAGAAGTGTCAGGTGGATAAATAGTGAAAAAAACCTTCTTCTTCTTCTTCTTCTTTTTTTTTTTTTTTTTTTTTGTCAAATGTTAACAAGCACTTTGTTAAAGTCAGACTGGGTTTTATTTAATAAAAAAATTAAATAAATAAAAGAAAAAGATATAAAACTTGTCCTAGAGTTTATTTTAATATTTATTTTCTCTTTATAAAGTTGGTCCAACAGTTTATAAAGTTGAAAAATATTGACATAAAGCTGGAAAAAAAAAAAGATAAAAAACTGTAAAAAGAGAGTCAAAAAACTGTTGTTAACACAATATACTGTTGTTAACGGTGCCGGTTAACACAACTATTTTGCTTTTTTGTTTTTTGTTTTAAATAGTATTAACATTGAAAAATGTGAGAGTCTCAGGTAAGCTCTAAAGAAGTTCAAAAAAAAAGTCAAAAACTTCGATTTTATAATATAAATAGATATATAGATTATCAGGTTTTAGTTTTACTTTTTAGAAGAAGTATTAGGTGGGTAAATATTGAAAAATAGGGTTTTTTTTTTTTTTTAAATAGTGATGATGTGGAAAAATGTAAGAGTTTCAAACCTACGTGGTAAGCTCTAAATAAGTCCAAAAAAAAAAAAAAAGTCCAACACCAATAATAATTTGTTATACCTAAAATTTATGCTAAAGATGACATTAATTAATAATTATTCCCAATACCTAAAAAATCATATGCAGTATGAACAATATTTTTTTAAAAGATTAAAGAAATTGTTAACATACTTGGAGTAGCAGTAATTAAGTTTGTAGCTCTTTATCTAAAGTTGGAGAAATTATAAGATCCACATGGTGGACAAGTGATGTGGTCCACCATTTCACTAAAAAACTTTCACCTATTTAAAATTGTTAGTTAGAAATTTTTTTAAAACAGAAATTAATTACTGACTCAACAATTTTAAACAGGTGGAAGTTTTTTAGTGGAATGGTGCACCACATCACTTGTTCACCAGAAGACTCTATAATTTCTCCTAAAGTTGAAAGTAGGGTCCAGAAAATAAGTATTATAAGTTATAACTCAGCCTATTTTATAATTAAAAAAAAAATCAATCAATAAGTATCGTTGAAGAGAAAGTGACATGTGGGTGGGAAATTACATGGTAGAAAGAAGTTTTAAATTTCTAAGATTATCCATATTGGTAGTGTGAAATTACTAAAATGCTATTTTTAACATCACAATATACAAAGAGTGTGCTATATTGGTGGTGCTATAAGTAAAAAATTTAACTCAACAGCTACAGTGCACAACCATCTATAATTGTGCATTGTAGCTCAAATGTTAAAGCAACGTAATATATTTTACATGTGGTTGTAGTTATGGCTATTGTTTACTGTAGTGGATATATTATTTTATATTATGTGGTTTATATTATTTTAAGTAGTTAAATACTAAAATAAAATCATTAATGTTGAATGTTTTATAAAGTGAGGTGGTAAAATAGATAAAGTAACTTTTTGTGGTGTCAAAAGTTAAAATTTTTTGCCCTACCAATACTGATGATCTAAATTGTGTCCAATCCTTTTTTCCCTTTCTCCACAGTTTTTCTTCTTCTTTTTTTCTTTTTTAATTCTCTTGTCTTTATCTCTTTGTTATTATTATTATTATTTTTTTTACTCTTATCTTGAACTGTTCTCATCCACTCATTTAAATTATTTTTACTTTTCCAATCCTACTTAGCTATGCCCACACGTTCAGATGTTCTCATCTTCATTTTCATCCTCACAAATCTCTTCCTCTCCTTTCTTCTCAGCCTCTTCATTCTCTTCCTCACAAATTTCTTTTTTTAAAATATAGTTTCAACTTATGGCATCAGTTCATGATAATAGCTTTTTATCATTAAACTAAGATATCAATCAGTTTTTAGTGTAGGCGAAAATTGAACCCCAGGTCTCTTATTCAACCATCAGAAACTTTATCAATTGAACTAACTGGAACTTATGTCTTCCTCACAAATTAGTCCCAGTCACAGAAAGAATAAAAATGCAAAAATATTTTATTGTATATCATTTTTTGATTTGACGTAGACTTCATGCACGAATTTTTTTTTCCAAATAATCTTAAATATCAAAGAATTTAGTTAGTTGTCACGTTTCAAAACAATATGAAAAACTAGCATCTCGAGTGTCTAAAACTCGAGTTTCAAGATAAAATTCGAGTTTTTAAGTCTCGATTTGTAAGTGGTGGCATCTGATGTGGAAAAAAATCCACGTAGAACTCGAGTTTTACAAACTCGAGTTCCACCATTTTCTTTTCAGATCAACCTTCGTCTTCGTCTTCTTCTTCTTCTTCCCCTGTTCTTTCAATGGATCTCAAACCCTCAAACGCAAATGGAGGCAACCCATGTCTCCAAGAACACAAGCAGTGACACCCACCAACTCTTCCATTAGAACCTTGAAAGCAAATTGTGGATCTGCAGCAACCTTTGATCTCCATCCATTCAAAAACAAACCCAAAAGCCCAAATCCTCTCCCAGAAGACTTAGAAGAATCATTACCAAATTCATTCCCATCTCCTCCTGCTCCTCCACTCCAGCCTCCATTATCGCCGCCACGTCCGATCCTAGCTCTGCCGTCGCTGCCTCCACCGGTAAAAGGCAATAACTTGTTGGGGATTGATTGTTGCCAAAAGATGATGATGACGATAAAGAACATGGAAATGAAATTGAAGTAGATGGGGGCAACACCAGCATAAATTGAGTCTATAAAACTCGAGTTACAAATCGAGTCTTTAAGACTCGAGATCTATGTGGCATAATAGTGTCCAACTCAGCAAGTAGAAAGTGAGCCTTTAAGCCTCGAGTTTTATATAGAACTCGAGTTTCTAAAATTCGAGATGCTAGTTTGCAAATACCTTTCAAACTTGTGTTAACTTACTATATTCTATGCCCACACCATGCTAGTTTGCAAATATCCCCCTTCATGCACATTAAACACTTATTACAAATTAATTGACTAATTTTGTCTCGTGCAAAATCTCTTTTTTTTTTTCTTTTTTTTTTAAGCATGCAAAATCAATTAAATCCATAAAATTGCCTTTAGAAAATTAATTCTTATATTTTTATTACTAAATCTTCCGACTAAAAGTATCATTCATATTTGTTTTAGTTGAATTATAATATAAGATTGTTATCCTAGTTTCTCTGTTTATCTGGTTAAACCGAATAGAAATGAAAACTATTTTAAGTTGTAATGGGCCGTGGCATCATAAAGCAGTAATCACAAAGAGTACTAGGCATGAAGCCCTTTTTTCCTAGCTACAACGATCCAAATTTAGACCATATAAAGAAAATAAAGGGCCCAAATCCTCAAGAGCCTTGCGCAATATTGGCGCTATGTTTGGGGAAATTCTGCCGTCTGCTTCTTCTTTTCCAAATCTTTATAAGAAGAAAATATTATTTTGGTGCCAACCGAGATGGTTTAGTTAGTAAGGCTCGGACATTTCGTCTAATTTACCTAGATTCGAGTTTTGCTATTAGCAGTCTTTTGTTGGTAGACATCCTTAAGGGTTGGCCCGTAGGTCTTAACCTGAGTGCCCTGCTCAGGAGTGGCGTGGCTTAGCTAATCCCCATTTTTCGGTAGCAAAAAAAATTATTATTATTTTGGTCCTTACATTTGGGATTAGTATTAATTTGATCTATGCATTTTGATAGTAATCAATTTGACCCATGTTATTTTCAAATTATTATCAATTTGGTTCATATTATTTTTTATTGGCAGTCATTCTAGGTCCAAATTTGGGTTTCTTTTAATTGCTAAGTTAATCTATGTTTACTAGAGTTAGAAATTGGTAAATTTGATATGTATTTTTTTGTTTAGTTACTAAGAAAGTGCAAACAAATTTAAGAAAATTAGTGATTTGATAGTAGAGACCAAATTTACTGTTAGTTAAAAATAATAGGAATCAAATTGACAACTACCAAAATATAGAAACCAAAATGATATTTTGCACTTTTTAAGAAAATCAAAATCCAAAAAGGAAAAAAAAAAAATCCATTTATTCTCCACTACTATTTTTTTTAAAAGGATTTATAAGGTATTCGGTTGAGTCCGGTCCTAATTTTTAAAAATTCAATTTTTGGTCCCAGACTGAACAATAATTATATATGATTTTTAATATTTTTTATTAAAAAAAAAGAGAGTTAAAACTCTCTTATTTTGTCTTGGCTAGGCTATTTAAGAACTCTTCTTTCTTTTTTACTATTTGTGTGTTCTGTTTGTGTAGTTTTTGTGTATTCAGGTGTGCAAGTGAGTGTAAACATGAGCATGTGGGGAGTAATGCTCATCAATCATATTTCGAATGTTTTATTCTATATTTCATCTATTATAATTTGTTACGTATTTTTTTTTAATAAAATAATTAAAGTTTTTTTAATAAAAAAAATAGACACATGACATATTACATTGAATAGGAATTAATAAGGTGAAATACTAAAAGTGAGATAGAAGATTTGTATTGATGTATAGTAATGTGAAATGCAACATTTATTGCACAAATGAAGGACATTATTTCTGAGGGTGATTTCTGCTCAAGAAGCATTATTAGGCACGGTAGATGGGTTTAGGCCCAAAATTGAGAATTAGGCTTTGTACGCTTATATTGCTATTACATTTTTCCTCACTGTAGTTATAATTTATTCCTATCCTCAGTATCCTGAATTGAAAGCAGAATGAAAGAACCTATATAATTAGGCTTCAATTGGCTTCAACGGTTCAAACTTTTATTTAGTCCTTAAATTATATGGAATTAAAACATAAACTATTATCATTGAAATCGCCCAATAATATAGATTCAGAAAAGAAAATTTATCTTATGATATGTGACAAAAATACTAAGTTTTTATTGAAGCTAAAAATTATTTAAATAATTTAAAACAAACAATAGAACTTATTTCATTTTATTTTATATTAAATATTGTAGTAATAAAATTTTTAATTAAATTTTTTTTTTTTTTGAGAATCAATTTTTAATTAAAGTTAAATCTTAAACAAATTGAGTATTGTATGACATGTAACACTTACTTTGAGTCATGATATAACATGGCCAAATAAAAAGTCATGTTAGACTATTAAAATAATTTAAAATAAATAATCAAAATTCTTTTGGAACGTTTTGACAACAAAATTTTAATTAGAGTAGTATTTTAAACTTTGTGAAAGTTTAATAATCAAACTGTGGGGACTGGGTTTTTCGGCTGCCCAAGCCCAATGGACCCGGGTCAAAAGCCCAACGAACCCCGCAATGAATTTGTAGAGAGTGGGTTGAAGGTCTAGGCACCCGCCGGCGCTCCAGTGGCGTGGACTCCGGCCTCTTTTATTTAAAGAACAAAGGACTTAGATAAAATTACATCTGGGATGGGCTCCTCGGCCATGGGCCGAGGAGGCTATTACCCCTTTTTCTCTCTCTCTTCTTCTTTCTCCTGGTTTTGTTTTCTCCCTCCAGCCCCCTTTTCAGGAGGGATTCCTTTACATTATATATCCCCCTTACAATTGATCCTCGCCCTACACTTGTTGAGCGATTAGGCCCTTTGATTAGATGCTTGTCCCATCAGCCGCCTTCCCAGTCTCTTTGGGAGTCACGGCCTCCAAGGTGATACTGGTGGAGGTCCCTTCCTCATTAATGCGGCCAAGATGATTGTCAGGTGTACTTAATGCTGAGGTGACCGTTTGGTTCGAGCCTATCATTTAAACCCTCGGACGTCCGATGATGAGGTTGTCCTCGGACTTGGATTGCCTCCTCGGCTCGGGCCTTCATCCTCGGGCGGAGAGGAGGATTTTGATGTCCTCGGATGTGCATTATGTGCCGCTGGGGTTCGGCCCTTTGGGGGTATTGGAGTCTTTTCGCCTGCTTCAGAAGCGTTATTAATGCCTTGATGGGCGTGACGTGCCCCTCATTAAATCCTGACGGCTTTTTGCTCCCCACGTTCAACGGGAGGATGTCAATCCAACGGTGGGGATTCGCATAGCAGTTAGAAGTGGGAAAAACCGCACTGTTCCTTAATTTGAGGGTATAAATACCCATTTGAAAGCTCGGTTCTTCTGCATCTTTGCACCCAAGAGTCCACATCTCCAGCATAAAAAGCTTGTCCGAGGAGCTTCTACACATTTCTGTAAGTCACTCTGTCTCCCTTGGAACTTTTTCCTTTCTCCTCTCTGCCTCTTTTTCGTCTGCACCTTCTTAGCTCGTCTAGGCTTCGTTTGGGATGGGTATTTTTAAGAAGTATGTCTTCACTGAGGAGGCGATGGAGAAATTCATCGCCGATTACAAGATACCGGCCAACATGGGCTTGAGGTATTGTGCGCAGAGTGAGTGGCGCTTTCGGAGGCAAGAGGGTGAGGTGGTGATTCCCATCGTTGCCTTCGTCGAAGGTGGCATGAGGATACCCATGGGTCCGGTGATGAGGGACTATTTGATACACTTTCGACTAGCCCCCACTCAGTGTGCCGTTAATGTCTTTAGGGTTCTGGGCTGTGTGGATGCCCTAAATGAGAAGATGGGCTTGAGACTGACCCATCATGACGTCAACTGGTGTTATAATCTCCAGTGCCTGAAGGGCGAAACCTACTATCTGAAGACCAGGGATGACAGAGTCCGGCTCATTCAGTGTCTCCCTGAGTCCAGCAAGGGGTTGAACAAAGATTTTCTCATCGTGTCTGGAGACTGGCATGATGGCCTTCACTGCCCGACGACGGAGGGGACCCCAGGTGGGCAGTGGAAAAATGGAAAGAGAGAGAGTTCTAGGACCCTAATCAGCTCCATCCTTTCTCTTCCCCCTTTCTCTCACAATGTTTGGTTTCTAATATGGATGTGTTTCCTTTTGCAGATCCGCACGCCTTCACGCGCCACTTCGGCCTAATCAACCGGGAAGACCTGCAGAAGGCGCTGAGGGCGGAGGTTTTTGTGAACGCAGCAGATAATCAAGTTAGGGCCGCTCACGAAATTTTGAAATACGACCCGGCTCACAAGGTATTTGCGGCGCCGAAGCACGTGATTAGAGCAAAGGATCCTCGTCTTCAGCAGATAACGGTGACCGAGGACGGGTTTCGGTTCCCTGAGGTGCCCTCCACATCAGGAGGCGCAACACTTGCGGGTCCCTCCTCCTCCCCTAGGATCTCGGAGCCTGCCGAAGCAGGCCCTGAGAGGGAAGTGGAGGTTGCTGATTTTGGTCCCGCCGAGGACGAATTTGACGTGTTTGATCAAGCTCACCAGTCCGAGGATCCTCCAGGAGATTTGGGTGACCCTCAACTGACCGAAGCGGACTTCTCAGCATCCAGGTCCTCTTCTCGGCGAAAAATGGGCTATAAGAAGAAGCCGCAAGTTAGCTTGGCTGAACTGCTTGAAGGCCAGCCGGGGAAATCTAAGTCAGAGGTCCCTCCTCCTCCTCCGAGAACTCGCTCTGCCCAGGGCAAGTCGGCCTCCGCACAATCAGGGCTTCCTCCCCCTCCGCCCGAGACGAGTCTGCCTTACAGGCGTGAGCCCTCTGATCCCAAGCAGAAGAGGGATAAGGGCAAAAGGCCAGCCGAGGAGAGGTCCGAGCCCCCACGGGAGGAGGGTGATGACCGGCGGCCCTCCAAACAGCTGAAGATAGGCTCCCGAGGCTCGGACAAACAGATTGATGACCAACCCGAGCCTAGGGCCTGGCTTCCGGCCCCAATGCTCCGTGGGGCGCCGCTGAGGGAAGACTCCTCCCTCAGAGATTTCAACGAGGGCGAGGGCACCTACGTAGCAGATGCGGTTGAAAGGTGCCTGTTACTCCCCGCCGACATGGCAGAACTGGCGACTATGAGGAGTAGGGAGGTCTTCTTCTGCCTCAAGCGATATTTGGGGATGGTAAGCTCCTCAATATTTGGGACTTTTCCCAGGTGTAGCTCTCCTCTTTCGCTTTTTCGGTCCAGCTAAAGGTTTATTTGTTTTGTTGGGCAGGCCGTTCAGGCTACCTTTAGGTTGGAGGACATAGCCCAGGGCCAGGGGAAGGCCATGGAGGTAGAGCGTGAGAAACGTCTGGAGGCCACCCAGGTCCTGAAACACTCTGAGGCCGATCTGTCCAAGGCCCGGGAGGAGCTGAGTGCGATGACCAGTGCCCGGGATACTGCCCTGTCCGGCCTCGTTGGTTTTCAGAAGCAGGCCGAGGATTACTCAAAGCGCCTGGCTGAGGCGGAGGAGCAGCTGAAAGCTGCCAAGGGGTTGTTAGCTGATCTACCCCAAAAGGTGGCCGCCGCCGAGTCGGACAAAAAGGCGGCTGAGTGGGCGAGAGATGAGGCCCTTAGGGCCAAGTTAGAGGCTGACCAGGGCAGGGAGGAGGCCTTGGCCACTAAGAGGGAGGCCGAGGAGGAGGCTTACACCGCGGGGATGGAAGAGACCGCAGCAACTTTCAGGTCTGAAGTCCCCACGTTGTGCAGGCGCTACTCTGCCGAGATTTGGCGCGAGGCTCTTAGGCAGGCTGGGGTCGAGGCCTCATCCGATTTGTGGAAGGAGGAGAACGTGTACCACCCCCCTGCCATCCGCGAGGCGGCTCCAAGTGGCACTGAGGCCGACGAGGCTGTGGAGGAAGCCGGCACTGCTACGGGTGAAGACACATCAACTGCTGAGCCCGTGGCTGAGCCCGCCCAAGGAAGTGACCCTTCCAAGGTGGCTGAATCAAGTGAGGACCCCGTTGGGGAGGCGCCCCAGGAGGCTGTGAAGTCTGGCGCTGGAGCTGAAGCTCCCCCTGCCGAGGAGGCCACCATTCTTGCTTCGCCTTCGCGGGCCGTCCCCTCTGGCCAAAGTTCAGAGAGCCTTGATGCTGCCATGGTCCAGCCCCCGGTTGAGGGAGGAGTATAAATGAGTGAGGCAGGCCCTCCGACCTTGTTTTCTTTCTGGTCCTTTGTATTTTCTTCTTTTTTCTTTTGGCATTGTGACTGTAAGGTGGTTCTCATCATGTAACATTTGTGAACTCAATGAAACGCGGACTTTATTTCTTTCCTGTTTGTTGTGGTTGTTTACTTTCTTGCACGTTATTCGTTCCTGCTTTACTTGTGTAATTTTATCTTTAATTGCACCGTGGCCAGTCGCGGCGTCAATTGTTGCAGCGAAGGCATGTGTGCTTGAGTGGGCCCATCTTCCCCTAAGGGCTGGGTGGAAAATTTTTTAGGTTGACACCTAGGTTCTCCTTGATGTGATTGACTTCCCCACAAGCATGAGTCCGAGGACCGTACAGTGCTTTGGGTTCTGGCTGACACTTAGACTTCCCTGAAGTAGTTAGTTTTCCCCATAGGTCTGGGTCCTGGGATCATGCAGCGCTTTTGGTTCTGTCCAACACCTGGAATCCTCTGAAGGAGTTAGTTTCCCCATAGGCCTGAGTCCTGGGACCATGCAGTGCCTTGGTTCTGTCTAACTCTTAGGATCATCTAAGGTGGTTGGTTTCCCCGTGAGCCTGAGTCCGAGGATCGTGCAGAGCCTTGGTTCTGCCTAACACTTAGGTTCATCCCAAGCATTTAGCTTCCCCGCTAGCCTGAGTCCGAGGGCCATGCTGTGTCTTGGTTCGGTTGCTGTCTTCGAGATAAGTGACCAGCTAAGTGGCTAGTTCCCCATGGGCTTGAGTCCGAGGGCCATGCAAGACCTAGGTACAGTTGCTGCCTTCAGGGTATGTGGCTAGCTCCCCTTAGGCTTGAGTCCGAGGACCATGCAAGACCTAGGTACAGTTGCTGCCTTCAAGGTATGTGGCTAGCTCCCCTTAGGCTTGAGTCCGAGGACCATGCAAGACCTAGGTACAGTTGCTGCCTTCAAGGTATGCGGCTAGCTCCCCTTAGGCTTGAGTCCGAGGACCATGCAAGACCTAGGTACAGTTGCTGCCTTCAAGGTATGCGGCTAGCTCCCCTTAGGCTTGAGTCCGAGGACCATGCAAGACCTAGGTACAGTTGCTGCCTTCAAGGTATGTGGCTAGCTCCCCTTAGGCTTGAGTCCGAGGACCATGCAAGACCTAGGTACAGTTGCTGCCTTCAAGGTATGCGGCTAGCTCCCCGTAGGCTTGAGTCCGAGGACCATGCAAGACCTAGGTACAGTTGCTGCCTTCAAGGTATGTGGCTAGCTCCCCTTAGGCTTGAGTCCGAGGACCATGCAAGACCTAGGTACAGTTGCTGCCTTCAAGGTATGGGGCTAGCTCCCCTTAGGCTTGAGTCCGAGGACCATGCAAGACCTAGGTACAGTTGCTGCCTTCAAGGTATGTGGCTAGCTCCCCTTAGGCTTGAGTCCGAGGACCATGCAAGACCTAGGTACAGTTGCTGCCTTCAAGGTATGTGGCTAGCTCCCCTTAGGCTTGAGTCCGAGGACCATGCAAGACCTAGGTGCAGTTGCTGCCTTCAAGGTATGTGGCTAGCTCCCCTTAGGCTTGAGTCCGAGGACCATGCAAGACCTAGGTGCAGTTGCTGCCTTCAAGGTATGCGGCTAGCTCCCCTTAGGCTTGAGTCCGAGGACCATGCAAGACCTAGGTGCAGTTGCTGCCTTCAAGGTATGTGGCTAGCTCCCCTTAGGCTTGAGTCCGAGGACCATGCAAGACCTAGGTACAGTTGCTGCCTTCAAGGTATGTGGCTAGCTCCCCTTAGGCTTGAGTCCGAGGACCATGCAAGACCTAGGTGCAGTTGCTGCCTTCAAGGTATGCGGCTAGCTCCCCTTAGGCTTGAGTCCGAGGACCATGCAAGACCTAGGTCCAGTTGCTGCCTTCAAGGTATGTGGCTAGCTCCCCTTAGGCTTGAGTCCGAGGACCATGCAAGACCTAGGTACAGTTGCTGCCTTCAAGGTATGTGGCTAGCTCCCCTTAGGCTTGAGTCCGAGGACCATGCAAGACCTAGGTACAGTTGCTGCCTTCAAGGTATGTGGCTAGCTCCCCTTAGGCTTGAGTCCGAGGACCATGCAAGACCTAGGTGCAGTTGCTGCCTTCAAGGTATGCGGCTAGCTCCCCTTAGGCTTGAGTCCGAGGACCATGCAAGACCTAGGTACAGTTGCTGCCTTCAAGGTATGGGGCTAGCTCCCCTTAGGCTTGAGTCCGAGGACCATGCAAGACCTAGGTACAGTTGCTGCCTGGCGCTGGGCATCTTGGAGCGGTTAGTTTCCCCATAGGCCTGAGTCCGAGGACCATGCAGTGCCTTGGTTCTGTCTAACGCTTGGCATCTGGAAGTAGGAGTTTGTCCTCGGTTTGCTTTACTGAGGACGATTCCTCCTTCGGATGGCTCATGATCTTGCACGTGGCATTGATCTCATCTCCATCTCGAGCCCTCATCTCTGTCATTTGCGAAGCGTCCTTTGGCCGTTCGTATTCCGCGCCTGACGCTTCAGTGCGCGAGACGCGCCTTCATTAATGGCCTCGTGAATTGGTGGCTTCATTATTATCCAACGCTTCGGTAACCCTCTTTTTGGGCTCCGCGTGAATTAATTCTCACCAACCCTATACCTCTATATAAGGCCTTCTGAGGGGAATGGTTTCCTCATACTCCATGAGCTTCCCAACACAAACAGAAAGAACACACCTTTCTAGCTTCTCCATCCCCTTTAATAACCCCGCCGGAATTGTGACCGGAGTCAGTTGGTATGAGGCGGTTTTGGGCAGGTGTGTGGACATCCGCGCCAAGAACCGTGGTGGCCGCAGCCCCCACTGGGCTTTCGGTGCGGCAGAATCTAGGCGTAACCCCAATGGCGCCATGCACGGTGGCCCGGAGGGATATTGTTGAAGTACCTAACGTCCCTCCTCAGAGCGCACCCCCGACGGAGGAGACATGCGAACTCTCATTACGGGCAGTGCCCGAGTGTTGCCGTCACCAACGGCCAACGCTCGTGGGGGTTGGAGAGAATCAAGGGAACATCATGGGGAGGGCGTCCCGGAGCCCCTGTATCTGCTCCTCGCTTTGTTCAAGCTCCGCCGCTCCGAGAAAGGAGTCGTTGAGGGCCTTGGAACGAGCTAGCCCCAGCCCCCTCCAGCCCGCTTATTGTCAAGTTCTCCCATTCTCTTTATGCCAATAAGAGCACGGGTTGACACTTCCCTCTAGCTAGTTTTAGGATGGGTCCACCTGGGCCTCTGATTGTAATCTGTAAATTTTTCTTTATGAAATAATATAAAATCTTTCTTTTTTTTTTTGCTGATAAATCTCTTGTCTTCCAATTTTTATCTTTCTGCAATGTTCTTCTTTTTGATAGTTCCCTTTTTTTTTTTTTTGCACCACCGCCGATCTTCCATAGAATGGTTACTTAGGATGGTCACCCGTTGCGCCCACCGGTGCACTAATCCTTCCCACAGACGGCGCCAATTGTGGGGACTGGGTTTTTCGGCTGCCCAAGCCCAATGGACCCGGGTCAAAAGCCCAACGAACCCCGCAATGAATTTGTAGAGAGTGGGTTGAAGGTCTAGGCACCCGCCGGCGCTCCAGTGGCGTGGACTCCGGCCTCTTTTATTTAAAGAACAAAGGACTTAGATAAAATTACATCTGGGATGGGCTCCTCGGCCATGGGTCGAGGAGGCTATTACCCCTTTTTCTCTCTCTCTTCTTCTTTCTCCTGGTTTTGTTTTCTCCCTCCAGCCCCCTTTTCAGGAGGGATTCCTTTACATTATATATCCCCCTTACAATTGATCCTCGCCCTACACTTGTTGAGCGATTAGGCCCTTTGATTAGATGCTTGTCCCATCAGCCGCCTTCCCAGTCTCTTTGGGAGTCACGGCCTCCAAGGTGATACTGGTGGAGGTCCCTTCCTCATTAATGCGGCCAAGATGATTGTCAGGTGTACTTAATGCTGAGGTGACCGTTTGGTTCGAGCCTATCATTTAAACCCTCGGACGTCCGATGATGAGGTTGTCCTCGGACTTGGATTGCCTCCTCGGCTCGGGCCTTCGGCCCAGGAACGTAGTGGGCTGGGCTGCCAGATTATTTGGCCCCACACAAACTATTTTAAAATTTTTAATATACTATGGTGACTGGTGAGTCACATACCAAAAACAAGATTTTTTTTTTCTTTTTTAAATAATTTGATATTAGTTACAATGAATGAGGGGAGATTTGAACCATAAACGTTATTAATACACTAGAAGGTGTCAACCAATTAAAGTACAAGGCTTTTGACACAAAAGCATGATGTACAATAATCTTAAGTGAATATAGTAAAATGATACAAGAATTGTCCATGTGACATATGGAGACTAACATTTACTTGTCCCAATCAAAGTGGACACTACATTTATTATTTATTATAGGCTAAATACTTTTTTCTTGTTTAAGATTTTTCAGATAGGGCTAAATACTATTTAATCCTCTAAGAGCATCCACAGTAATGGAGCTAAATATTTAGCTATTTAGTTCCACTAAAAGTTACTTTATTCTTCCTCAAAAAAAAGTTATTTTATCTATTTTTCCTACACACATGCTGCAGCAGTGGATCTATTTTAGCTTTCAACACAATAAAATAATATAAACATCACAATAAAATATTATAACCACTATAATAAAATAATATATCCCACTACCCAAAAAAAATCTACAACACCAACCACAACCACCTCTACCATCAGCCATAGCCACAACCACAGCCACAACCACCACCAACACCACCACCACCACCAATCCACAGAAGGGAAAAAGGGGAAAAAAAAACCACCATGAGCAAGCACTGCGATCACATCGGCGAGCTGGGTTGGCAGAAGGGGTGGGTTGGCGAGCTCCATGGATTTCCCAGTTAGGTACCCAATATCCACGAGCCAGCACTCTGATCGGCGGCGTGGGTTTGAGGCGGATGGCGGCGTGGGTCTGAGGCTGATCGGCTGCTTGGGAGACCGGAGTTGAGAGAGTGAGAGACCAGAGTTGAGAGAGTGAGAGAGATGTTCAAAGATGAGATGAGAGTGAATGAGAGAGAGAGAGAGAGGCAGGTGTGTATTATTTTAATCACCGATTGATTAAAATAATAATTTTTTTTTAGTTCTCATGAATAGTACACATCTATTTTTAGATGTGTACTGTAGCAGTGGAGCTAAAAAAAAGATTTAGCTCTACTGTTGGAGCATGTTTTTTGTGACTGGGAGCTAAAATATACCAATATACCTATATAGCATCACTGCTGTGAGTGCTCTAAGGTTAGGGTCACTTCTAAATAGTCTGTGTATAAATTGTACAAGAGCAAGCCTTTACATAGGCACAATATGTGTGTAGTACAAATTATATAAGTGTTGGGCAAGTACAACAATAAATGGGCCTAAGCCCAATGAGCTAATAAACTAACTTATATACTAAGAGTGACTTTATGTGTTGTGTGCATACTTATTTTGAAATAACTTGTTGCACCCTCCCTTAAAAGTTACTATGGCTTTTGAGTGGATTTGTAGTGTGTCTTTATGTTAGAACCTATTTCCCTCTCTCTCTCGTGTGTGTGTGTGTGTGTGTGTGTGTGTGTGTGTTTGTTTCTCAAAAAAAGAAGAAGGGTAATTGTCCCACATTGCTTAAGAGAGTTTGTTGTGTGTAGTATAACTTGCTCCACCCTCCCTTAAAAGTTACCATGGCTTTTGAGTGAAGTTGTGGTGTGCTTTTGTGTTAGAACTCCTTTTCTTCTCCCTTGTGTGTGTGTGTGTGTGTTTGTTTCTCAAAAAAAAAAAAAAAATTGAAATAAACAACAAAGCATAAAAGAGACAACTCGTAACATACAAGAAAATAAACAAACAAAAGGAGTTTAGAAAATCATATAAGGAAGAGGACAAATATTATGACAAAATCGTTCCCTCTTTTCTTAGTAGTTGTGTGATCGATTGATATGCCCCTCGTTCGATTGCTCCTGCAATTTGATATACAAACTAGAGATGGTGTATGGATGATCTAGCATGACTCAAGATGAAATGGTTAATGATTTCAAGAAAGATAATATGGAATATAAATGGTGTGCCTTCTGAGAGAGAGAGAGAGAGTATTTTTTTCCCTAACGATAGAATGTAAAGAATCTTCCCCTCACAAGGCCTTTCTTAATTATTATCTTAGGAAGAATGAACTCAAAACAAGGGAAACAATAAGCGTGTATGTATGTGGGTGGATGTATGGAATTTCTAACTAAGTTGAATTCATAGGCACATTTTGTGGGGGGGGGGGGGGTGGGGGGGTGGTTCTGGTGGGAGGCGCTAAGTGGGAGATGGAGTGATATTAGGGTTCTTGTCCCCAAGTGGCCTCTTCACTTTGTTTGAGAAATTAGGGAGTGGGCTTGAGTCTTTGTAAATACACTGTTGCGCTTGACATTGAGGTAAGGTAATTTTAGTAAATAAAAAGACTCTATGTCATTGGAATCAAGGACTTTAGATACAGGTTGGTACAAGATAAGGTGTCTTCACACCAAGCAAAAAAAAAACTAGTTTATAATCCCAATTTGGGATATCCAATTTTAAAAAAATAAAAACAAAAAAAAGGTTGATTATGTAAATTTAGTAAAATGGTGGGAAACAAGAAATAAGAAACAATGTTGTCATTATTGGTGTTATTGTTTTTATGTTTACCTTTCATTAGTGATGATTATGCCTTGTTATTATTATGTTTATGTTTATGCTTTTCTTATATATTATTTGAAGAAAGGGTTGAAAATTTACCATTTGGAATGTGCCAAGCGACTAATGATGTATACGTTATCATTAATAATTTTATAAGGATTGAAAAGGATTAAGACTTTACCATTTAATATGTTCAAAGGTCATTGATAATTTTCACATAAAATCCATAATTTTGCACCAAACATTAGTTTGGAAAAAATGTGGGTCAATAATTAATTCATATTTAATTTTTCATTGACTTGAAATTTTCTATTTATTAGATAGTTAATTAATTTACAAGTTTGTTTTTAATGTGTATAATAATACTTCTATGAACTACAAAACAATGTGATTTACACGCCTTTAAGAATAATGTTATTTTATTCACGGTAAAAATATTTAATTTGTTAACCTATACGTCCGTATGTTAATGGAAAAGTCTTCAATAAACGTATGAATAATGTAACTGAAGCTTTGTTATAATTAAGTACATAACGAACCTTGTACCATGATAGTTATCAAGAATCTTGTGACAAAATAGTTATTGAAATTCAAATAAGAATTTTGTTTTAAGTGTCATTTAAGGTGTATGATTAAGATGCTTTCATAAATTTATAAAATACTTGACATTAATTTCTTGTTCATATTAGTTTGTATCATAATTTCAGAATCTTTACACTTATGTTTGATGCTATGTAAAATATTTTTGTAATATTTTAAATAAAATAGTTCATTATCCTGATTTTGGATATCAATTAAGGAAAAACATGGTAAGATTTATGTGAGTTCAGTAAAATAATGTGAGTTAAGAGCCTTACATTTTAATTGGCATAGTTTAATTGACACCTCTTGATGTTTAATAGAGACATCTAAGGTTTAATTCTTCCCTTACCCATTATAACTATGGAAGTATAAAAAATAAAATAAAAAGTAAAAAGTAAAATGGTGTGGAACAAAGAAAGAAGAAACAATGTTTCAACTATCATTATTATTATTGTTATTTGTTTTTCATGTTTATGAATATTAGTTATGTTGTATCAAAATTATTGTTTTTAATATGTTTAGGTTTATATTTATGTTTAAATTAGAGTGTCCTAACAAAAAGATTATTATTTCCCACTTTCTTTTATTGTTCTTAAAACCCATGGACGGTACTTCATAGTTCATATGTTATTCTTCCAATATTAAGTGCCTGTTTGGCTTCAGATTAAAAAGTCAACTTATTTTACAATTCAATTTATTTTTGCTATTATTTATGGGCTTCATTGCACTTTTTGGTACTATTTATGGGTCCTACTATACTATTTCAACTAACTTTTATCTTTATCTACAATACTTTCAACAAAAAATTTTCCGTTTAAGCAAAATAAGCGGATCTCAAATAGATTCTAAATACATTATCTTGTTCTTAGTTCTTAGTATTGTCTTAATGGTTGAATATTCCATGGCTTTATATCTTTTTATACATCTTTATTGTGGTCAAATTGTGTACTATCTTAAAAATAATGCGAGAGATTTGTCATGATTTATGACTTTATATCCTGCAGAAGAGAGGAAATAATCTGTGATTAATAACTTTCTTAAATACACAATTAATTTAGATTATGGGTTTGCAACAATCCGCACTGGGAAGTTTGAATAAGGACCAAGAATTTATCTCACTCTCATACAAGTTCATAAAGGGAAAGTTTTCTTATTTTTCTTCTTTCTTTTAGTTACAATTTTCACTCATGTTTCACACACCCTTGTTACTTGTCTTCTTTCATTTTTATATCTTTTCTTCTCATTTTTCCTCATTCTTAGCCCATGCGTGGCTCTTCTTATTTTCTTCTTCCCCTTGTGTCACAGTAGGTGTTGTCCTGACATGGTTGGGCTTTTCTGTCTCATCAGGCTCTTCTTTTGTTGAGGTTATATTGAATGAAGACTTTTGAGGTTTATTTGTTTTATTTTGATAAGTTATCTATTGCATTGAATGCAATTACGTCAAGTGGATAGCTGTGGATTCAATAGGAAGATTTGGAGGGCATCCTTAGACATTATGTGTACCTTGGTGGTATGTCTTAGGTATTTCGGTTATCCTCGGATAGCACACGTACCTTGGTGATGTGTCTTAGGTCTTTGGGCATCCTTAGATAGTACATGTAACTTGGTGGAGTGTCTTAGGCTTTTGGGCATTCTCGGATGTAGTTCGTACTTTGGTAGGATGCCTTTATGTCCGTGTACATTTATCTTGATTGGTTTAAATGGTTTAGTCATGCTTGGTCCGAGGGTTAGGGGCCTATAAGGTCGGCAATGTTGTTTCCTTAAGTTTGGGGTTCCATGTCCCTACATATCCTTTTGTGCCAATCATTATTGTGTTCAAATGTGTACAATCTTAAAAATAATGTGGGAGATTTGTCATATATATGTACCTATTAGGAACCAAATGCATTAATTTTTTGGAAGATTTATGTGTCTGTCTAAATTTTAATTTGAACAACTGAATCCAGTTTAGGCTTAATATAATTAGGTTCAAAATCTTGTGCAATTTTTTCCCAATGTTAATATTAATAGAATTTTTAAGCTCGAAGGAAAGCTATCCATTATTAATAAAAAATAATAAAATCTGCCCAAATTTTTTTTTGGTACTATGTTACGTATTTGGTTTAATGATCTTTTTTATAGGATGACAAATAATCCTTTCAAAACTTTGGATCCCAAAGTTTGGTATGTAGTTTTTTATTTTATTTATATTTTTTTATGGATATTTTCAACTTATGAAATCCACTCTTAATGATGGCTTTGGGTTTCAAATTTTGGTATGTAATATTTTTTTAGAGATATTTTCAAGCTATGGCATCCACTGTTAGGGTCTATTTGGTTGGGAAGATAAAAAAAAGTAGGAGGATTATGGTTTTAAAAACTGGACTGGACCGACCGGTTCAACTGGAAATTGGGCACCACTCCAGTTAGAAAACTCCTAAAATCGGCCAAAATCGGTCAAAAATCAGGTTAAATTGGAAATTGAAGGCAAAAATGGTTTTGCCCCAAGTTCGGTTTTTAAACCATGAGAAGAATAAAAAAAAAAAGGAAAGGAATGGAAAAGTGGGAGGATAGAAAAAATTTTAATTTCCCTCTTTTATGTTTGATTGGGAGTGAAAAAAGTGAGTTTGAATAAATTTATTTATACATCATTAATTGTTTAAAAAATGATGTCCAATTAAAACAAAAAAGTGGCAAAAAAAGGCAACCACCCAAATTTACTAAAAAAAGAAAAACCATGCCCTAAAAAAAAGTGAAAGAAAAAATCACTTCTAGTTTAAGGAAAAAAAAGAAGAAGAAAAAAAGAAGAAGAATCATGCCCCTGGCACAGGAAAGCATGAAAAAAGGAAGAAGAAAAGAGGCAAACAATATGTCCACTACCCAAGAAAGCACGATTTTCTCAACAACAACGACAACAAAAAAAGAAAGAAAGAAAATAGAAAATAGGCAACAACATATCCAAGTCCAACATGTAAAAAGAAAATGTGGTAGTTCAGTCATAGACTATAACTATTTCATTCCTCAAACTGGAGAGATACAATTTTGGTGGGCTAGGGAATAAAACACATATAGGCTCCACCAATTTTCCATCAAAATACCCATAAAATCAATTTTTTCTCCACTTTTCTCTCTTCTATTTTTCATCTTCCATGTTTCACCCCAACCAAATGGACCTTTAATGATGACTCTTTATCATTAAACTAAGACACTGATTAGTATAAGCGGGGGATCAAATCTTAAATCTCTTATTCAACAATAAGAAATTTTTCCAGTTGAGTTAACTGGAACTCACAGTTTGATATAAAGTTTAATACATTAAGGACGTTGTAGAAGTAATGGAAAAGTTATGGATAGTGGATGGAATTTAGGGCTCGTTTGGTAATGTTGTTTTAGTAACGTTGTTTAAGTTTTGTGGAAATATGTGTTGTATTGTTTAAACAACAAAAACTGTTGTTTAAACAACACTAACAAACAAGCCCTTAATGTTTGAAATTATTATTTTTTGATACAAGATATAAATTCTATTAAAGTCTAATCTAAGTGTATATGTGTGTAAAACTCCCTTTTAGAAACTTGAATCTCGACCCTTGCCCCCACACTCCACAAACACTTATATTTGTAGAGTGACAATTGCACCAAGGGTGTGCGATGGTTTAAAATCACTATTTAACCAAATGTAAGAGAGACAATGAATTAGCATCTAGAAAATTTTTGGGTACTAAATAATGTACTCGAAAAGCAGACAAATGAGATCATCTAAACTATCATACTTGATTGGAAAAGGTGATTAATTATCATGTATGGTTTACTGTTTCATTAGTTTGAGAGAACAAAAATTAAAAGGCATATTATTTTGTATTTGAGCATAACCATATTTTCCAAAATTTTCTTTCATGATGCAATCACAGTGAAGAATGATTGAAGCCTGAGCTTCTGTTGTTGATTTAGCACATGAATTAAGGCTAAGGCAACACACGGTTAATAAATAGAAAAGCTAGTGAAAGTGCTAATCTTGGCTAAATTGAAAATGATTAGAATAACCATCTTTGAATTAGATGGAAAAGACTTGCTAAATGCTAAGTGTTGGTGCTAGTAATTTATTATGGTATTTTTAGCAACCATTGATTCATAATCCATCATTATATTGTGTACGATTGGATAGCCAAAAATAGATAGCTAATATAGTTTGGGTTGATACTAAAATGATAGTTTATTATTGATAGTGTTATGACTTATGACACTATACAAGAAGAAAACAAAATTTTGAGTCTATTAGTTTTGTTTATAAGTTTTAATCACCAATAAAAAAAGATGGTAATTTTTGAGGCCGCACTTTTATACAATGAAATAACTGAATCATTCAAGCATGAAAGCATTTTTAATGCATTCAAAGAGTAAAAAGCCTAAATTTATTTTTACTGATCAATATCCTACAATTGCAAAGGTATTAGCTAAGGTGATGCTAGAGATGTTGCAAAGATTATCTACTTGGCACATAATGCAAAGTGACTATGAAGAAGCTTGGGATAAAATGATTCAAACTTATAAGATAAAGTGTGCATTTTTCTTCTCAAAAAAAAAAAAAAAAGATTAAGTGTGCATTTGGCATTTGCTTAAAAAGTCAGTATTTTTTTTTTTTTTTTTTTACTATTCAGCTTATTTTTGTTACTATTCATGGGTTTCATTACACTTTTTGGTACTATTCATAGGTCTTATTGTACTATTTCAAGTACATTTTAACTTTATTTACAGTATTTTCAGCAAAAAATTTTCAATTTCAACTAAATAAGCTGTTCTCAAACGAACTCTAAAATTCTTAGTTCATTAAATGACATATAGAGATAATGACTAAATGTTACATGAATATGACATCCACTTTAGTGATGCAAAGTACTCAACTTAGTGAAAGTTTGAACAAGACTTGAAAGATTACTTGCTATTATATTTGGATTGTCCTTTTTTTTTTTAACAGTATTTTGAAAGTAGTAAAAGTGACATTAGGAATAGGAGATTGAGTATAATGTTAGGGAAAAATTACGTGTTTTGAGTTGGAAGAATTCAATTTCAAGAAATAACTTGGTATGTTTACATTTTTTTAAAGTAAAAATAAGTAATAACTATTCAATTTCAAAAGAAAACTTGGAATGTTTACATTTTTTTTTCAAAAAAATATTGAATTTTTTTTTTCAATTAAAATTTTCAACTACTGAATTAGAATTTAACCCAAATGACTATTTGATATGTTTACAAATTTTTTAAAAATTGAAAATAAACTTTTCAAAATTTACTTATTAGAATAAAAGTAAATTCAAATCTTAGTATACTCAAGGTTTTCAGACCCGGACCGTTCATTGAACCATAAAAGGGAGAGGTTCAAAGTTTTTGAGGTCGAACCGGGGTTGAACCGTGATGATGTCATAATTAATTTAATAATTAATTAAAACCTAAATGTAGATATTAAATTTATAAAACTAGCAAAATTTACTAATATATCTATATATGTGAGGGAAATTTAATAATTTTCAAGTATATATTTAATAATTAAATAAGAAAGTTAATAAAATAAAATAATAACCATGAAAATATTAAAATTTATGATTAATTTTTGAAGTAAAGTTAAATATCTTTGAAGGATTTTAATTATAATTTTGTTTATTCCTTGTAAGAGATGGATAATTTAATTAAGTAGAATAAAATTGTGTTAAGTTGTTTTTATAAAAAAAAAAAAAAAAATTGCTAAGGGGTTAGATCGCACGGTTCTTTACTGGTTCGTACGGTCCAACCCCGATTTTAGGGGTTCACGGAATTGCCACGTATGCCCGGTTCTTTATGCTTAAAAAACCGATTTTCATCACGGTTCACGGTCCGACCTCCCGATCCGGTCCGGTTCTGAGAACTATATACTTTCATCCTATATGATTTGAAATGTACGGTGTCAATTGCTTGATGATTCCACCTCTTTCTTACTCTTCTTCTTTTTTAACTTTTAAATTTTTTTTAATAAATTTTCAATTTTAAAGTCCACGTCATAATGATTTTTTTAATCATTAAACCAAAACACTAATTAATTTTGGTGTTGTAAGTAGAGCTTGAATATCAAGTCCCTCTTATTTGATATGAGTTACAGTTAGCTCAATTGATAAAGTTTTTGATAGTTGTATAAAAGATCTGGGGTTCAATTCTTACCTATACCAAAAACTGATTGGTGTCTTGGTTTGATGATAAAAAAACTATCATCAAGAGCGGATATATATGTTAAAACTTTCTCCAAAAAAAAAAGTCCCTCTTATTTGATGATAAAATATTTTATTAATTGAGTTAATTTGAAAATACAATGATTGCTATTTACTATTTACTATTAAGAAAAGACATTAATGGATTCATTTTGAGTGTAAATGAGATTCAAACTTTAGTCTTTTATACGAAAATAAGAGACAGAGAAAATCAGTAATATTTTTACCTCATAAAAAAAATGTAGAAACTCATATCTAGTATGTAGTTAAGTCCCTAATAAATATGCATTAAAATTACTTCTGAAATTGAACCAATGTCCATGATAGCATAGTAAAATCTAGATATAGTTCTTCAAAGTACAATAATTTAATTCTTTTTATAATTAATTTCAATCACGTAATTGTATTGGCACAACAAATCATATTCATGTGATATATTTGTAATAATTTTTTTTTTGCTAACAATATTGTTTATAAAAAAACTATTTTATCCAAAAAAAAAATCCCTGAAAAACTATAAGGAGGACAGTTGTTCGGTTTAACAAGTAACAACTAGCAGCAGACCACAGAGTCCAGAGGCTGAGAAAATCATAAAACCTTAAAAGAGATCGATCAATCCTCCTGGTATGTACTACAGTACCTCATCTCTTTCTTCTCGGATTTGGGGTTTTGCATTTGCTTCTGTGATAGTGATTAGTGACTTGCCCACACATCCATTTTTGTTCAATATTTCGATGCTTTCACCATTAGTACACTTTTTATTTTCAATGTTCTCTTTAAAGTTTGATTCTTTTTGTGGGGTTTCGTCTGGGTTCTAGATGGGTTGTGAAAGTTATCAAATTTGTTTAAAAGTAATAGCATAGGGAAAGTGCCGCTGAAGTGTTTGATGAAATTCCCCAAAGAAAGTGTAAAGATAAAAACATGGTTGTGGGTGGGTTATTCTGGAGCTACAATATGAGGTTTTAGGCTGCATTGATTTTAGCTTTTTTGGGAATGGTAAATGGATACCATTGGAGTGATTTTTGGGCTAATGAGCTTTAGCTCAAATGGCACTTCTTGGTTTGCAAGAGCAAGGTGGAGGGTGAGGTTGTGAGTTCAAGATCCACCTTGTGCTTGTGTAACTTACTAATGAAAAATACTTGTACTTTTTCCTATTTGATTTGGTTTAGCAGTGAGAAAATGTTATAGGAGTCTCAGTAGTCCTAACCTTATTTCCTTTTTTGTGTTAGGGTTTCCTTATGAATTTGGTTTTGAGCCCTCTATAAAGATGTAGATGTGGTATAGGTTTCTTTATTGTTGTATAAAATTCTCAAGTTCTTTGGATGCTAATCATCCTCGAATTGATTATTAGGAGGCCTTACCCTGTTGAGTTGGTCACTCTCATATTTTATTATTTTTTAAATTATTCAAAATGAAGGGTTTGTGTCAGGGAACTAGTGGTGCAAGTACTTGTTGTAGAACAAGGTAGGTTTTTAGGGCTCTTTTAATCTGATACCAAAAAAAAAAAAATTATGGAGTTCTATGAACTGTCAGAAATTATTTGATGATGGCCTGTGTGTCACTAGGCTTCATCTTGCTTTTCATATGTCCTTTAGTTGTGAGTTTCTGTTTTATTTATGACAATAATTGTTAATATCTTAACATTTTTGCCTGGGATATGGTCCATATGGATTTCTTCTATATGCAGAATGAGGATATGCTGTTGATGTGACTTGGCCTTCTGATGACTAAGAAACCCAATTGTTTGGGTTAAATTTTTGGGCTGTTAGAAATATATACATTAATATGTGCTGCTGACCTTGCAGCTTGAACCTCTCCCCCCCTAACCCTCAAGCACTTCATGCATGGGAAGGTACCATCCCATTGACAAGGGTGGGTGGTATGATTGTTTGGGTTAAATATTGGGAAGCAAATTTAATTAAATGGAATTTTTACTCTTGTTTAATTAGTTTTGAAGTGGGTCTTTTGATTTTATACATTGCTTGGAACCTGAGGACCTGATAACATCCTGGTTTGCATTAGTGGCCCAAAATTCAAGCAGTTGATATTTTGAGTTTGGTACCCATTATATGTCATATGGACTTAGGATAAACATGAAGAATAGCCTAATCCTCCATATCGCATATTGGTTTCATAACTGTAGGACTTGGCTCTTGGACCATGGTGATTGTTTTAGGCAGTTATTGCTGTAGTGTGATGATATGTAACCCTTAATTTTGGTTAGGACTGGAAAAACTTTGACCAGTTGGTAATTATGTGTAATGTGTATACAGAAACATATTCCACCTAAAGTTTACTTAGAAAAAATGAAAATGAAAAATGGTAACATATTGCATTCCTAACTAGTTTCTGACCTGATTTGTCTAGCTAACTTGATTTGGTAGCTTGCGTAGTTTTGGAAGCGGAATGATTGATGCATACCCTGAAGTGGATTTTTTTGTGCCATTCTTGAATTTGTTTGAAAACCTGAGTCATGCATGAACATGAACATAAGCATGCTTGTAAATGTCATTGTTTAATTTCATTTTTCTGCCAATTTTTATATAATTGTAGGATTTTTCCATCCTGGACTAATGTTTGAAATTGTGTTTATTAGGCACTGCAATGGTTTTTTTCTCTTGTTGCCCATGCACAGTTATTTATCAGGAAATGTATACAGTTTATCTTGACACCTTTTCTTTTTAATTTAATTTTTTATTTTTGAGAAGAATCTTGACCCCAATTGTAAATCTGCCATATTCATTTTCTCTTTTCCGTTTTCTTTTGGAATTTAAGGAACATGCAACTTGCTTAATTGTATTTGATTCTATGACAAACTGATTAAATAATTAAAAAGAGAAAACAGAAAGTTAAAGAGCATTGACATATATCTCAATTTTAATCTTCACATTTAAATTTTAATAGGCTTAGTCCAACTTCATGTCTAATTGTATTTGTATGGTCATAGAGAGGGGAAGTGGAAATTAGAAGAAAAATCTCTTTACTTTTGAATAAATGTATCAAAGTGATAATTCACTTGATGGAATCTATCAAATAAATTTGTGCAATTAATATCATTTTCCTAGATTAATTTGTAGTGTCCTTGCTAACGTCCAACTCAAAGGTGGGTGCTGTAATCTGTCACAATTAAACGATTTGTGCACATTAATTTGTAGATCCATCATCCATCCTGCCCTATCCCACTAGTTTAAAACGTGGGTGCACAATGCCCATTGCAAATTGATCTCAAATTAGTTTGTTTATTACAAAACATTATAGATTAGGGTGGACATTGCAACTGATCATAGTTTAGGTTCGAGATCTACTAGTGACATCATAATTTCTAGCTACAATTATCCCCTAATTTAATATTTATATGTTTTCTTTCATGTTTATACTTGAGATTTTCTGTTTTTGTGATGAAATATCCTGATTATATATGCCATGCATGGATTTTAACATTCTCTTTTCCTATTCTTGTTCAAGAACTAAGATCGTGTAGCGGAAAGCATGGCCAAGCATCATCCAGATTTGATTATGTGCCGGAAGCAGCCAGGAATTGCTATTGGACGACTTTGTGAAAAATGTGATGGAAAGTGTGTAATATGTGATTCCTATGTGCGCCCTTGCACACTTGTTCGAGTTTGTGATGAATGCAACTATGGATCCTTTCAAGGTCGCTGTGTTATTTGTGGAGGAGTGGGTATTTCTGATGCCTACTATTGCAAAGAGTGTACACAGCAGGAGAAAGATAGGGATGGATGTCCAAAAATTGTCAATTTAGGGAGTGCCAAAACGGACCTATTCTATGAACGTAAGAAATATGGTTTTAAGAAAAGATGATGAGAATTGGATGGACATATGTGTACTGCTATTAAACTGCCTTTTATTTTCTCAGTTTGAGATGAAGAATCTTGATATGTCGGGATTTTGAGCATAGTATAGACACATATGTAGGCTTTTACATTGCTTTTATTATGCTTAAGCATTGCTGGATACGGCAGATTTGAAATGCTGGAGCTATTTTAAAGTATTGAGTTTGTTTTCGTAGATACTATTGAGTTTTCACTTGTTATTTACAAAAGCTTCTATGAGGAGTGAGGACTACTATAATTGGTTTCTGTTGTGTACATGAGCTGCCACATCTCAATTTATTGACGTCTTGATGTTGAAATTAGATTCCAAATCAGAGTGGGTAGATCTTATAGGAAGTTTAACTCTTATTTGAGAGGGTAGACTAACTTGAGCCTTAATTTGATTCTCTCTTTCTGATATTATTTTTCCCATTATGTTTTGTGCATTAATTTCAAGTTAATGATCTGGTTTTAATGTACTAGACTTAATGTCAAGTATCTTGGGGCAATGGCCATATGTGGTGTGATCTTTGTGTGAGTGAAAATGCAAGTACTTCCGAAACTATTAGGATGTGTATCTCAGTTAATCAAGTTGTTGTAGTAGTAAATTCTTCTTGAAAGGAACTTGCCATGTTTAATGATGTGGTTTTCCTATTCCATTGCAATAGCTTGGAAGAGTATGCTCCCTTAAGCTTGGTTGGGCTCATAATTGCTCCCTGATTGGGCAGGCCTAGGCCCCATATCCAGCACAATTTATAACATTTGATATTGTAATGCACTACCTTACGCTTGACAATGTGCTTCATATGCACATGGATGTGGATGCTCCTTTGCCAGTAATTTGAGTACCTTGCCTAATGCTACTACCTCTTTTCGGATGAGAGTATTTCTTCCTTCTACAATGCAGTGGACAAATACAGTTGTCTTAGATTTTGTTTGTGTAAAATAAAGTACCAAATACAAAGAATCACAATTTCACCCTCAATGCATTAGGTAATTCATCAATGCGGTAAGTTTTTACAAAATGATATGGTAACATTTAAAAATAAATGTCCATTGTACAATATGCAAATCATTTCCTCCCTTATTTTATTCCTCTCTCTCTCTTTCTCATCCACAAAAATCTTTTCGGCTAGCAATGGAGGAAATAGGACTCTGCATCATGCAAGGCTAAGGGTTTCCAACGACCTAACTGGGGATATTGTGGGGGTGGCGTTGTGGTGGGTGTGGGTTTGCAAATTGATTGGAAAGTTGGGTGTGAGTTTGCAAGTTGAGGGCTTATTTAGTAATGTTGTTCTAGTAACGTTGTTTAGGTGTTATGAAAATATGTGTAGGTGAAAAGTGTTGTGGAAATGCATATTGTGTTGTTTAAACAACGAAAACTGTTGTTTAAACAACGTTTAAACAAAACAACCAAACAAGCCCAGATTTGGCTGTGATTGATGGGTTTTGTGGAAGGTTGTTGGGTCGAGAGTGGTGGCATTGTCCATTTGCGTGGGTTATTGAGTGATTTTTCGGGGGGTTGTTGGACTTTGTGGTGTAGTGGCTGTGATTGTTAAGTTTTGTGTGAAAATTTCTATGTATTTCAGCGGTAGTTGGATTTTTGTGAGGGTGGTTGCTATTGGGTTTGGTGTTTTTATTTTTATTATTTTTAATTTAATGGATAGAAGTTGCTGACTTGCTGCTGGGTTTTGGAATTTGGTAGGAAAAAAAATATTATTTTAATTACTGGTATTATTAAAAAAAAAAAGAGATGTCGGATGTGTTTAGAAAGTTACCTATAAAAAAAAAATTATTTGTTAAAAAGTGGGTAGTTAAAATAAATAAAGTAGCTTTTGGTTATGTAAACTAGATTTATTTATTTCTTTTGCATGTTGGGGGTTAAACACACTTATCCATTGGTATTGAGCAGAGGAAAAAAAGCCTCTTATACAACCCAAATCTCAATACACTTTAATGGCTAGTTTGGAGGGAGAGGGAATAAAGTAGAGTCTCAATTAGATTAAATTACAATGCAGCATTACAGTGAGCTACTCATTTGATGATGAGATAAAATAGCATCCCATTGTTTAACAATTCAAACTAGATTAAATTACAGTCTATTTCTCCACTCCAACCTGACATACTAACCAAGTTCTCTTCCTGCACCAAACTTCTGAAATTATCTGAAGCCATGTCTATACAAAGTCTGAAATGAGCACTCTGGAGTTAAAGCTGAGATCCTTTACCTTTCTACTGGATTTTATAGGACCTGGAAGGCCTTTTGAGATCTGCTAGAAACCACTAGTCTTGCCAATCCTACCACCACTTGACACTTCAGTAGTAATAAAGGATATGAGTTTATTCTTATATGGTGAAGAGCTTTCAGAGCACGTATCAAAATTCTCGGGCCTTATTTTTCGCGAGCTCATTGATCTTGCCTTTTCCTTTGCAGATTCAGTTGCAGCCATGTAAGTTGGAACAACAGGAGAGCTTGACGAAGACTTATGATCTCCGAATGAGCATTGCCTCCAATGATGAATTGATCCTCTAGGAACAAATGTTGGAGAATCCAATCCTTCCAACTTACTCTGTCCCTTAACATTTCTTAGCTTAAGTTGCCTTCTTTCATAGTCATCTCTTTGTCTTTGATTTGAAGTCAAAGCCAAGTCCAAATTTTCAAGTTCTCTACTTAGGGTAATTTGTGTATCTACCATTGATCCAACCAATGCCTCCATCTTCCACTTACTAAGTTTTGATCCATATCTGCTGACTACTGAAAAAAATTTCAGTTGAAAACATCAGTAGTTGAACCAAAATTTGAGAAATATATAATCATAAGATCATAAAGCAAAAGGACCTTACCAGATGGATAAACCACTATTCCTTTATCTGTTCTCTCTTAAGCACGGTCTCTTTCCTACTCATAAACAATGCAACTGCCTCTTCATTTGACAAAACACTGTCATTCCCACCTTCTTTGATTCCTTGTGTTTATCTGAAAATCATAACATTTTGCCATCCATAACTTAAAGATAAAATAAGTTAAAATACTATTAAGTAAAATGATTAATTAGACAGGCAGAAGACTAATGTTCTTGAAAGAGAGAAATGAGAAACAGGTTTTTTATGAGAGTTGCGTTGTTCACAATAGAATAAGCCAGTTCTTGCTGCATCACATACCCTTGTTATCTTGTCATTCCAATTCTGCGATTGTTCACTTCCATCATAATTCTAAGTGCCTTCCACCATTCCAAATATTCTTGCGCAGCCTTGTGAATAATTACAGTGGACTGCAAGAACTTTAGGGTAGTTATAGTTTGGCATCTTACAACTCTGCCTCAATTCCCTTCAAAGTCCACTAAGCTTTCCTTTCCTGCAAAACTCTCGCAAATATATTCATAATTATACAATCTGTGAGAACTTAAAAAACAGGTCTAATTTGTGCTTTTCCCCCCCTGCTATTATTAGAGTTAAAAGTTGACATAAATTTGCTGTCAATACCAAATTCCTGATATATGTTTTCTTCTAACCAGTAGAACTATATCATATACATAGTTTCCAACATATGTCAATTACCAGAGAAAAAATAAATTTGAGAAAGGAAATATGAGATAGAGAGACCTTCTTTAAACTCACAAGGTAAACTTAAAAGGCAGACTGAATTCTAGTGGCAGCAAATTCATGAATTTCTCTCACACAATGATGGTTGGACTGGGGGGCTTCACCTTGAACTCTAATGACTGAAAACTCTTCCACTTCTATACACATTGATGGTTATATTGAGGGGTGCAGGTGAAGTGGACAACCGCAGCAGCAACTAGAGCAGTCATAACAGCAGCTTCAGCAGCAGCAGTGGTGGCATGGGCCACAGCAAGAGCATGCTTGATCTGCTCTTCCCCAGCCTCACCAAGAGTTCTTTCGTTTAATGATGATGGTGAAGTGAGCGAGGCTAACCTTTTGATCTTAAGCCCTCCAAAAGTCCTGATAATTGTTCTAGCAGTGAGGAACAGAATCAAAGACCAAAACTGAACAAGTAAGCAAATTACTTTACCATTTCTTGTTTTGAGTTTGTCTCTCTTATAATGAACCTCTTCACTATGTTGAACCAGCTCTTCTTCTTAGCCATTGGAGAACCAATAAATTACATTGGTCTAAAATGGTTCTCATTGATTCTGCAACTTCGCTGGTAGGGTGGTTTCTGGTAGTACACACATGCATCAGTTCAGAAAAAGAAGTAAAAAGACCAATACCAATACAGAATACTATTGATTAGTAATGAAGCAGATTAGTCAGTGAACTTGATGACAATTGACTTGTAAACTTTTACTCCTTGTAAGATTTGAAAACTGGATTCTAGGAAGAATAAGGTAGAACCTCAAAGCCACTTTGCAGAAGCAATTGTCTAAGTTTCTCAAATTGCCAAAAAATTAATGCTTAGGAAATTTTACAATAGTACATCTTTGTAGAATGTGAATGAAATTTAATAATTTCTTACCAATCTGCAATATCATCTATTCAGCGAATCAAACAAGATTCACCACATCAAGAAATTTATTTTCTCTTCAACATGGATAATAACTTAATAAGTCAGTGAAAGCCTTAAATTCTGGTCAAGAAGAGGACTAGTCTGCATAAAAGAGGAAGCTGTAGAATTGGCATGCTAACAAGCATTATTGAGGATTTTCCTGGGATTTGATCAACCCAGAGTTTAGAAAATCACTAATGCCACTCAGCAATGTCTTCCTAACTGCTCAAATCTCCGGACTAGGTGTTTTGCATTGCACAATAATGGCTGCAATCCTTAGAGCGACTAGTAGGTACAACTGCAGCTACCACACCTTTAATAAGTGCATGGATTGAGCTTTCATGAATTGTCTAAGAAAGTACTACGGATTTACTTTTAGCCAACCAACTTTAACAATGTATCACAATTTGGTTCCTCATGTCATCTTTGCAAACAAAGCTTGCACCTAGCAAGCAACTATTCCTTTTGTAATAACTTCTACTAAGATCCAAAATTTGGTTCCCTGTTTGATCTTAAATTCAACATATCATTTCCAATTGCAGACGGGGTTTAAAGCTACATTTAGGGAATGATTCCCAGTCATTGCTTTGTGATAGATCGTGACCACATGCTTGTAGTAATTAAGAGCTTGAGAAGCATCGATAGCCTTTCCTTCAAGCATGGCTCTACAATACTGCATTTCCAAATAGCCCAAAGAATGGTTCCAATTACAACAATGAAAGAATAATAAAGATCAGTATCCAAAGAGCATCTCTCCACCCAAATAGGAGCCAATTAGTACCGTAAAATGAGCTCCAGGGGAAGCTCTTTAGGGTAGATTTTTAACCAGTTAAAAACAAAACATTGCAGAGAATATGAATCAATAATGCATGCAATATAAGAAGTTAAAATGAAATAACTATTACTATTCAGTTATTTAATAATAAAATTTTAACATTTAAATGAAATTTGGATATTTATGGACTTACAATAATGAAACACCTGCCATCTACAGCACAGGTGACAATGCTTTGATTAACCTATGCAAGGCACAATATTTGTTCGAAATGACATTTTGTGCACATCCACTGATCATCGGGTTGCAGAACACGATATGTAGCCAGCAATCATCAAATCACAGCTGATAGCCGATCCAATAATTCAAATAAATTACATATAAGAGGTATTAATGAGGTGAAATTTCAATCATGATACAATATCTCTTTTAGGCATTTTATCATACAGCTGTGTGCCTGAGCATATAGGGTTCGTATAATTCAAATAAATTACTAACTATAAGAGATATTGATGAGGTAAAAAGAAGTTGAACATATGGTAACCAAAATTTAACATAGCTCCACGTTTTGAAATTCCAATAGAAGGTTTATCAGATCAGAAGCTAGTCTCTGCTACAACAATGCAAGAATTAGCTTGGGTTGGGGCTTGAATTATTGAAATTATATTGTATTTTAATTACAAACACAGAGGATTTTGTTGTGTTCAGATTTGAACATGTAAATATGTAATGATCAATATTATGAAACGAATTAATGTTGTACCTGGAAGGAGTGAATATCTAAACTTTTTTCCTCTTATGTTTTGTGCAATTATTGCTGCTCCTCCTCCTCTAATGAAGTGGCCAAGATTGACATATGTTATGGAATGATCTAGATCATTTATATCATACTAATATTTGGTGGGTGCACATTTTAAGGAAACAATAATATTAATGGACATGATTATAAAATACCTGGCATCTGCAGAACATGTGACAATGCTTTGATCAATTTGCTACTGTGATTAGGGTAAAGAGTTGACATAAATTTGCTGTCAGTACCAAATTCCTGAAATATGTTTCCTTCTTGCAGGCAGAACTATATCATATACATAGTTTCCAAAACATGTCAATTAGCAGAGATTAAATAAACTTAGAGGAAGGAGATATGAGATAGAGAGAGCTTCTTTAAACTCACAAGGTAAACCCCTAAAGGCAGACTGAATCCTGGTGGCAGCAAATTCATGGATTTCTCTCAAGCATTGATAGTTGCACTGAGGGGCTTCACCTTGAACTCTAATGACTGAAACCAGTTCCAATTCATTTACACATTGATGGTTATATTGAGGGGTGCTGGTGAACTGGATAATCTCAGCATCAACTAGAGCAGTTGTAACAGCTGCTTCAGCAGCAACAGTGGCGGCATGGGCTACAGCAAGAGCATGCTTGATCAGCTCTTCCTCAGCCTCACCCAGACTTCTTTCATTTAATGATGATGGTGTAGTGAGCGACGATAACCTTTTGATTTTAAGCCCTCCAAAAATCCATTTCCTTCTCCTTTCCTGATAATTATTCTATCAGTGAGGAACAGAATCAAAGACCAAAATTGAACAAATAAGCAAATTTCTTTACCGTTTCTTGTTTTGAGTTGGTCTCTCTTATAAAGAACCTCTTCAATATGTTGAACCAGCTCTTCTTCTTAACCATTGGAGAACCAATAAATTTCATTGGTCTAAGAAGGTTCTGATTGATTCTGCAACTTTGCTGGTAGGGTGGTTTCTGGTAGTACATACATGCATTAGTTCAGAAAAAGAAGTTAAAAGACCAGTACCAATACAGAATACTATTGATTAGTAATGGAGCAGATTAGTCAATGAACTAAATGACAATTGACTTGTAAACTTTTACTCCATGTAAGATTTGAAAAATGGATGCTAATAAGAATAAGGTAGAACCTCAAAGCCACTTTACAGAAGCAATTGTCTAGTTTCTCAAATTGCCAATAAATTAATGCTCTGGAAATTGTACATTTGTACATCTTTGTAGAATGTGAATGAAATTTAATAATTTCTTACCAATCTGCAATATCATCTATTAGTGGTATTCAGCAAATCAAACAAGATTCACCGCATCAAGGAATTCATTTTCTCTTCAACATGCATACTAAGTCAGAGACAAAGCTTTAAATTCTGGTCAAGAAGAGGACCAGTCACCATGAATTGATCAAAAATTCGGTTCCCTATTTGATCTTAAATTCAACAAATTGTTTCCAATTGTAGACAGGAGGTTTAAAGCTACATTAGGGAATGATTCCCAGCCATTGCTTCTTGACAGATTGTGACCATGTGCTTGCAGTAATTAAGCGCTTGAGAAGCATTGACAGACTTTCCTTCAAGCATGGCTCTACAATAATGCATGCAATATAAGAAGTTAAAATGAAATAACTATTACTATTCAGTTATTTAATAATAAAATTTTAACATTTAACTGAAATTTGGATATTTATGGACTTACAATAATGAAATACCTGCCACCTACAGCACAGGTGACAATGCTTTGATTAACCTATGCAAGGCACAATATTTGTTTGAAATGACATTTTGTGCACATCCACTGATCATCGGGTTGCAGAACATGATATGTAGCCTGCAATCATCAAATCAAAGTTGATAGCCGATCCAATAATTCAAATAAATTATTACGTATAAGAGGTATTAATGAGGTGAAATTTCAAACATGATACAATACCTCTTTTAGGCATTTTATCATACTATTGTGTGCCCAAGCATATAGGGTTTGCATAATTCAAATAAATTACTAACTATGGATTGTCTGAGAAAGTACTATGGATTTCTTTTTAGCCAACCAACTATAACAGTGTACCACAATTTGTTTCCTCATCTGATCTTTGCAAACAAAGCTTGCACCTTGCGAGCAACTCTCCCTTTTTGTACTAACTTCTACTAAGATCTGAAATTTGGTTCCCAATTTGATCTTAGATTCAACAAATCATTTGCAATTATAGACAGGAGGTTTAAAGCAACATTTAGGGAATGAGTCCCAGCCATTGCTTCTTGACAGATCATGATCTTGTGCTTGCAGTAATTAAGAGCTTGAGTAGCATCAATAGCCTTCCCTTGAGTAGCAGTAATTAAGAGCTTGGCTCTATTCTACTACATTTCCAAATAGCCCAAAGAGTGGCTGCAATTACAACAATAATAGAATAAGAAAGATCAGTATCCAAAGAGCATCTCTCCATCCAAATAGGAGCCAATTAGTAAAGTAAAATGAGCTCCCAGGGGAGCACTTTAGGACAGATTTCTAAACAGTTAAAAAATGTATTGCAGAGAATATGAATCAATAATGCACGCAATATAAGAAGTTAAAAAGAAATAAATATTGATTTTCATTTATTTAATAATAAGCACAGGTGACAATGCTTTAATCAATCAATGCGAGGCACAATATTTGTTTTGAAATGACATTTTGTACACATTTGCTGATCATCGTGTCGCAGAACACAATATGTAGCCTACAATCATCAAATCACAGCTGATAGCCAACCCAATAACTCAAATAAATTATTATGTATAAGAGGTATTAATGAGGTGAAATTTCAAACATGATACAATACCTCTTTTAGGCATTTTATCATACAGCTGCGTGTCCGAGCATATATGGTTTGCATAATTTAACTATAAGAGATATTGATGAGGTAAAAAAATTGAACATATGGTAACCAAAATTTAACATACCTCCACGTTTTGAAATTCCAATAGAAGGTTTAACATTTCCAAAGCTAGTCTCTGTTGCAACAATGCAAGAATTAGCTTGGGTTAGGTTTTGAATTATTGAAATCGTGTTGTATTTTAAATACAAACACAGAGTATTTTCTTGTATTCAGATTTGGACATGTAAATACATAATGAACAATGTTATGAAACCAATTAAATATCTAAACTTTTTTCCTCTCTGTTTTTTGCTGCTCCTCCTTCTCTAATGAAGTGGTCAAGATCAACATAAGTTATGAAATAGTCTAGATCATTTATATCATACTAATATTAGGTGGGTACACATTTTAAGGAAACAATGATATTAATGGACTTAAATATATAAAATACCTGTCATCTGCAGCATAGGTGACAACGCTTTGATCAATCTATGCAAGGCATGACAATGTTTAAAACGACATTCTACACAAGCATAGTACGAAAAGGGCTTCCTGTCATTCTCTGCACATTTACTAATAACCTGCAATCAAAGCACATTTAAACAAATTACAAAGTATATGAGATATTGATGAGGTAATAAAATTTCAAACACTATACAATATCTCTTTTAGGCATTTCATTGAATAGCTGCCTGGCCGACCATAAAGTGTTCACATCATTCAAATAAATTACAAACTATTTGATGTAAAATTTCTGAGTTCCAGAAATTCAATTGTTAAAGGAGAAAATTTTTTTTTTAACAAACCTCCATATTTTGAAATTCCAGTAGAACGTTAAGTGGTTCAGAAGCTAGTCTCTGCTGCAACAATGCGAGAATTAGATTGGGTTAGGGTTTGAATTATTAAAATCGTATTGCTTATACACAAACACAGAGGATTTTGTTGTCTTTAGCTTTTGGTGTAAAAAATGAAATGAGAAATATTATGAAATCAAATATTGTTGTACCTGGAAGGAAGGAGTAACTATTATGAGAAAATATTGCTCCTTGTTTTAAGATTTTTTATTGCTCCTCCTCCACCTCGTAGACAGACCACCCATTAATCTTAACGCAAGGGACGTTGGCAATCTTGGACCACTCTCGCCCGCCTTTCTTGCAGTGTTGTTTCAAGTCGTAATGACACTCGCGAATATCAAGTTGCAGAAGCGAGGGAGGTAGGCCCTTCTCTGGGAGGGATGCGAGTTTAGGGCAATATCCGATGTCCAATCGTTCAAGTGCAGAGAGATTTTGAAAGCCCTTTGAAGATAGAATTACTATATTTGGAATGCTATAAATCGTTAGCTGGGTAAGAGAGGAAGGAAGCGTCATCGTCAGCTTCCCATCTTGCTCATCTGGAAACGACTGCCAATCTGGAATTCCACCATTAATACAGAGTGATGTAAGAGAGGTTAGTCTGTGCAATCCCCACACAGTTACTTGCTTACAGATATTCTCCTCGCCAAATGAGAGTGATGTTAGACTGGTGGGGTAACCCTCTTCTGGAAAGTATATGACGCTTGGACAATCGACGATTTCAAGAGAATTGAGGTTCGGCATGCAGTTGGGCCAGGCCTCCAGTTTCTCACAGAATTGGATCGAAAGATCTCTCAAGCTAGTGGGGAGTAACCCTCCATCTGGGAAGGAAACAAAACTAGGGCAGTCCCATATCTCGATCTTATTGAGGTGGCAGAGTTTGTGTAGGCCCACCGGTAAGGATTTCAACTTTGCACAACTTTTGATATCAAGATATTCAAGATACGCATTGTTGGGTAAGTTGTTCGCTATTGACTCCATCTTTGGACAGTCCCATACAGTAAGGGATTTAAGAGCTGTAGGTAACTCGTTTTTTGATGATAAGGATGTGAGCTCTATGCATGACCAAATGTGAAGGCGTTTAAGCGTGGTAGGTAGGTCGCCACTTGATGATAAGCATTTTAGAGATGGACAGCGCTGAATATCCAAGTTCTCAAGAAGAGAAGAAGAATTAGAAGAAGCCTCTCCCTCATCTACCAAAATCTGCAAATTCTCACAATCACTTATATTTAGCGTTTTCAAATTTAGAGGCAACTGATCTCTTGAAATCAACGTCAAAGAATTACATCTCCCAATGCTTGCCTTTTCCAAACATGTACAATTAGAGATTGGCAAGGATTTCAAACCACTACAACCCACAATATTTAGTGTCCTTAAAGTAGATGTCAAGCTGATGTTGACAAGGCTTGAGCAATCTCTTATATCCAGCGTTATAAGGGATTTGAATTCATCCTGCCACAAAGATGTTAGCTCCGTACAATTATCTATCTTTAGATTTTCTACCTTAGATTTTCCCAAGTCACTCTACTCTCGCTCTTGGTTGGTGCGTGCTTCTATCAGCCTCATTCAAAGACAGCAATATTGTTCAGCCACTTCTGCCACATATCATCAAACGCAGCCAGGTGCCGATTCACATTTATCACGGTTTGTTTCACATTTCGTCACACTCAGAGCAACGTCAACAACAACAATGGCCGTTTCTCTTTTGGCTCCATTCTCTTTGCTTTACTTCTACACCCTTCCCGATCTCACTTTCCTATATTCTGCGGCTAATAAATACTACCACCACTCTTCGTTTCCACTCGCTTTTGCTTTCTCTCTCTGGTGCTCTTTCTTTCTCTTTAGTTTCCTTTCGCTTTCAAAGCTTTGTGTGTGATTTGAGAAGCGAAAACATGCCAGACAGGCTCCAGGAATCTCTCTCTGCTCATCGAAACGAGCTCGTTTCGCTCCTTTCCAGGTTCCTCTCTCTCTCTCTCTCTGTGCGCTTGAATTGATCATGAAATTGAAGGCTTGGCTGAGAAATTTGGGTTTTGGAATTGCATTTTGAATTTTTCGAGTACTCTTTTGCACACACACGCATGCAAACTTTATAACTTGAATCACTTGATGATGCTAACATAAAGGTTTCAAGGTTAAGAAAGATTAGATTTTTGAGATTGCATGTTGAGATCGAAAACATGCAATTGAAGATTTGATGAGAAATTAGGATTTTAGAATTACATTTCTTATTTCTTCAACTACTCTCTCTCTCTCTCTCCTATACACATGCTTTAATGGTTAAGAAAGATCAGGTTTTTGAGATTGCATGCAATTCTTCAAACTCATTGTGGCCTCTCTCTCTCTCTCTCTCTCTCTCTCTCTCTCTCAAGCACACGCATCCACACACAGACGCACATACTGTGGCTTGAATTGTTGACGAGAGACTTTGTTTTGATAACATTGTGGCTTGATTTATTGATGAGAGCCTTGTTTTGATAACATTGTGGGTTTTGAGAGATTTAGGGACCGTTTGGTAACGTTGTTCTAGTAACGTTATTTGTATTTTTTGAAAATATGTATGAGTGAAAAAGTATAAAATTATGTGTAAAATTGTTTAAAAACGAAAAATTGTTACTCAAAATCTCATACTAAACGGCCCCTTAGCTTTTTGAATATAGGCTAAACTTAGATTCTATACCTTAGATTTCTTAATTAAATTCAACCACATGATTGTATTGAGCAATGCAGTAAAAAAGTGTTATTTATTCCAAGAACGGTTAAATTTAACCATATGATTTATTGTTCAATACAACTATATAGTTGAATTTAATTCGGGAACATAAGATACAACAGCTAAGTAACTGTACTTAAATTTTATTCTTAATGAGGATTAACTTCTGTTGTCTTTATTTGTCTTGCCAGGTATGTTGCTAAAGGAAAGGGGATACTGCAATCTCATGACCTGATAGGGGAGCTAGACAATGTTGTTAAGGAAGACGAATCAATGAAGATGCTCAAGGATAGCCCATTCAGCAAAGTCCTTCAATCTGCACAGGTGAACACACTCACCTTGATTCTCTACCATCATGATATATGATGCATGTTTTTTTTTTTTTTTTTTCGGTCATGGATTTGGATTGGTTCCTTATGGTTTGACATACTATTTCAAATTGGGTGTATTTTAAATTAATGATATGTCATAAAATTTCAGTTTTGGTTAGTATTCAAGTGAGGATCACACATGCCTCATTGTGAGGATCACTAGTTTTAATTAATGTTGTTTGAGTGAGGGCATTTCAGGATTTTGAAGATGAGTGAGTTGGATTGTTTAGAATTAAAAGAAATTATTTTTTTGAATTCAAAATACAATGTGTTAAGACTTGGAATGCATTCTTCGCTTTTGCTCATTTCCACATAAGTCACCTAGATGATAAGTTAGTTCTTGTTCATATATAATGATTCAGGAAGTTCATAACTCCATGCTGCCTGTAGCAAGGGTTACTCGGTATAAATGAAAGAAAGTTTTTCATTTTACTCTTTAAGATTTGGGGCATTGTGTAATCGTGTAGTCTATATGTTTAGTTAGTTTATATATCTATATAGTTATTCTTTCAAAAGGAATAATTTACCTGATTGTATATCATTTATTTGGAACGCCAAACCCAACTTACCTCCCAACATGATGTGGGAGAAGCAGTTTGGAGATAAATCGAAGTAATGATCAATTTAATGGCCTTTTATTTTCTGTTATCTTTTGGATTGTTGCATTGATTGATTTTATTCCTTTTATTTTATCATCTTTGTGAATGTTCCATACTAAAAACTTTTGATTCAAAAATGGTGTAAAAAACTGGCCAACTTTTTTTTCCATTTCCATTTGTCCATATACTTCAGAAGAGAATGACAAATTGCATGACTTAATTTTGCTCTGTTGTTTTAGTTCTACAAACTAATTGTTTATATGTTGCTTTAGGAAGCTATAGTTCTGCCTCCTTTTGTGGCTATAGCACTTCGTCCAAGACCTGGTGTTTGGGAATATGTCCGTGTTAATGTCTTTGAACTCAGTGTGGATCATTTGAGCGTTGCAGAGTATCTTCGATTTAAAGAAGAACTAGTGGATGGACAGTAAGGGATCTCTCTGTTATTTAAATCCTGGGTGCTTTGTTTTATAATCCTGTGCTTAGTGTCTGAGTCATCTCATCTGGTATAGTGTTAGATCGGGTAAAAGAGATAGATTCTGTTTTAGTTTTCACTTCTCTTTATCAATGATTGTAATCAGAAATTGGATTATGAAATTTTTGCTATAGGTGCAATGACAACTATGTTCTTGAACTTGATTTTGAGCCATTTAATGCAACATTCCCTCGACCAACTCGATCATCAACCATTGGGAATGGGGTTCAATTCCTCAACCGTCACCTATCTTCAAGTATGTTCCGTAATAAAGAAAGTTTGGAGCCTCTACTTGATTTTCTTCGTGCACACAAACACAATGGTCATGTAAGTTTAATTGAGCTAAGGATTTCACTGAACATTCCTTCATGCTGTCATCATGATGAGCCTTTAGTTGTTAACTATTTAATTTCTTTTGCTGAATTTGCCCTTACATGGTAGGATTATGTTGATATTCTTTTAGGAACTGGCTACTTCTATTTGGCTTGAATTCAAGCTTTGTTGCAATTTATTGTTTAACTTCATGGTTTAGTATGAGCATGAATACAAGCCATATATGAAGTATTTTAGAACTGTAGATGTTACATAAATTTCATAGGGAGGCCTTAAAACCATGTGATATCAATTTCACTATTATCCTATGCAGGCTATGATGTTAAATGATCGGATTCAGAATGTTTCTAAACTTCAGTCTGCTTTGGCAAGGGCAGAGGAGTATCTTTCTAAGCTGCCACCAAGTACACCATATTCTGAGTTTGAATTTGAGTACGCAACTGTATCTATTTTCAAATAGCTTAGCTTTTCTAGCCTTGGCATTTATCACTTGGAAAAAAATCGTTAAAATATTGTCTTTAAACTCTTCACTTTTCTTTTTAGATTACAAGGAATGGGATTTGAGAGAGGCTGGGGTGACATCGCACAACGGGTGTCAGAGACAATTCATCTTCTGTTGGAAATCCTTCAGGCTCCTGATCCCTCAACCCTAGAGACATTTCTTGGGAGGATTCCTATGGTGTTCAATGTTGTCATTGTGTCTCCTCATGGCTACTTCGGACAGGCAAATGTTTTAGGTTTGCCTGACACTGGAGGACAGGTACGGTTGGTATTTTGGTTGCAAAAACTTGATTGTACTATTTAATACTACATGTCTCAATGCGTTGCTTCTCCTTGCCCATAAAAGAGTTTCCTTTGTATATATGATGACCCTTTCTTAGCAAAATATAAATAAATAATCAAAAAAATTGATGGCCTACTCTACTTTTAGCAGGCACAAATAATTTTATCCTGATACTGACGAGAAATTGTCATGTTGCACAGATTGTTTATATACTTGACCAAGTGCGTGCCTTGGAGGATGAGATGCTTCTTAGAATACAAAAGCAAGGACTGGATGTCATTCCAAAAATTCTCATTGTAAGTGTACTTGTTTACTCAATTTGAAGCATTATTGACATTCAGCTCTCCTTTATCTCCATTTATTTAGCATGGCTTTTAACTCTCATTTTGGTATATTTTTTCCACTTTTATTAATGTCATTTAAGGTTACCCGACTAATACCTGATGCAAAAGGCACAACATGTAATCAAAGACTGGAAAGAATCAGTGGAACAGAACACACTCATATTTTGCGTGTTCCCTTTAGAACTGAGAATGGAATTCTTCGAAAATGGATTTCAAGGTTTGATGTGTGGCCATATTTGGAGACTTTTGCAGAGGTAAGTGTAGCAAAAACTTTGGTTTTCCATCAATTCGTTTTTTATTTATTTTTTCTCTCTCTCTCTCTCTCTCTCTCTCTCTCTCTCTCTCTCTCTCTCTCTCTTCTTTTACCCTGTGACAATGTTTCTAAAATGATAGAGAAATTACACTAGGTAGGTTTTCAGTTTAATCTTTTCTTTTTGTTGGCCTAGTTGTGGAGAATGACATTTCACATAGTTTGCTTCCTTGCTGGCCTCACTCTCTCCAAATTGGAGTGTAAAAAAAAAAAAAAAAGACCAGGGAAACTTATTTGATATTGGAAATCACTTTCAAACATAAGTTTCAGAAAGAAATTAAGAGGTTGGGAATTGAAAATTTGGAAGACATTTGTGAGGGCCAGCTATGGGCAATTTAGTGACTCTCAACAGTCAGCAGTTGATAAGCTATTGGAGCATACATCTTCCAAATTTTATGAGAAACTGGATTAGTATGGATTTTGTCTTAGGAGAAGAAAAGAGTTTAGTACAATTAGATAAGCTTTATATTTCAGGTTTTTTTTTTAATAAAAAACAATGCAAGTATCTGTTATCCACTTTCTCTCATTGCATATATTGGATATTTTTATGATTTTCTTTTTCTTTTTTGGTATGATGATTAGGATGCATCAAACGAAATTGCTGCTGAGTTACAGGGTGTTCCTGATCTAATCATTGGCAATTATAGTGATGGAAACCTTGTTGCAACTTTGTTGTCCTTCAAGCTAGGAATCACACAGGTCTGATGTGATTATTTATACTGTTCTTTTAGCTGCAATACTAAAAATCAGTATATCCACACAGAGCATATCTACTGGTTTTAATTCTTCAAAAGTATATTTTTGTAGTGTAATATTGCCCATGCATTGGAGAAAACAAAGTATCCAGATTCTGATATATATTGGAGAAAATATGAGGACAAGTACCATTTTTCAAGTCAATTTACTGCAGATCTAATTGCGATGAACAAGGCAGATTTTATAATCACCAGTACATACCAAGAGATTGCAGGAAGGTGAGTTTTTTCTTCTTCTTTTTTCTTTAGTTGTTTGGAACTTGAAATGGTTATTTGATCATCATCTATCCTTACAATGGAATCTCAGTTCAAGGCTGCTCTTAGTTTCTAGTAGTAAACATTGAGTTTATATGCATACTTAGGACCAACTAGATAATCTATTTTTTGGTTTGGATAACTGGAATGCCGCTCCAAATTTGTTGCTAACCCTTTTTTTTCCTGCCAAGATGATAGTTCTTTTTGTTTAAGTCAAAATAGCCTAACATTTTTGTTCTTTGCCTCAGCAAGAATAATGTTGGACAGTATGAGAGTCATACGGCTTTCACACTCCCCGGGCTCTATCGAGTTGTTCATGGGATTGATGTTTTTGATCCCAAGTTTAATATCGTCTCTCCCGGAGCAGATTTGACCATATATTTTCCATACACTGATAAGGAAAGGAGACTTACTGCTCTACATGGTTCGATTGAAGAACTCTTGTATGGTACTGAGCAGAATGATGAGCATGTGTAAGTATCTTTTTTTGTTATATTGTAACTTCTATCAACTCTTGGATAAGATTTCTTTCAAAAATAAAAAATTGAAGGAAATATTTATTAAGCATCGGATTATACAAATCACTCGAATCATTGATAATTGATCTGATATTTTGTTAATGCGGTATGCAGTGGTGTGTTGAGTGATCAATCAAAACCTATCATCTTTTCCATGGCAAGACTTGATAGAGTAAAGAACTTAACAGGTCTAGTTGAGTGCTATGGTAAGAGCAACAAGTTAAGAGAACTTGTAAATCTTGTTGTGGTTGGTGGTTACATGGATGTGAAGAAGTCCCGGGATAGAGAAGAAATGGAGGAGATAAAAAAGATGCATGGCCTCATTGAGAAATACAACTTGCATGGGCAGTTCCAATGGATAGCAGCCCAAATGAACCGTGCTCGTAATGGGGAGCTCTATCGCTATATTGCAGACACAAAAGGTGCTTTTGTGCAGGTATATAGTGGCAATGTATAGTGCAAGTTTTGAGTAAAATCAATTAAAATCCCTTTTTTTTTGTTTTAACGTGTTCTTCTTTTTCTTGCAGCCTGCTTTATATGAAGCTTTTGGTCTCACAGTTGTTGAAGCCATGACTTGTGGCCTTCCCACATTTGCCACCTGTCATGGGGGCCCTGCTGAAATCATTGAGAATGGTGTTTCAGGATTTCATGTTGATCCATATTACCCTGATCAGGTTTCTGCAATTTTGATTGACTTCTTTGAAAGTTGCCAGAGGGATCCTGGCTACTGGGACAAGATCTCAGATGCAGGGCTTAAAAGAATCTTTGAAAGGTCTGTATTTGCATTGTTAACATTAGGACAATTTTTGCCTTCCTCTATGTAACTGATTTGGCATTCAATTCTATAGGTACACATGGAAGATATATACTGAGAGGCTACTGACTTTAGCTGGGGTTTATGGATTCTGGAAGTATGTGTCTAAGCTAGAGAGGAGAGAGACGAGGAGATATCTGGAGATGTTTTACAATCTCAAGTTCCGGAATCTGGTTAGTGTCTTATCCTTCCCAATTCTTCTTATGAACCAAATTGCACTTGGAATGTCTGGACTCTTATTTGCCATGATCAGACAATTCGATGATGATCAAGTAGTTCTGTTTCCTTGGTTGGAGTCAGGATTGAGGATCTATACTTGTGTGTGTGTGTGTGTGTGTGCACGCACACATGTATCATGGCATCAATGGTTGAACTATTAGGCTAAGTCCTTGATCAGGTCAGATGATGATCCAACTTTGATACTATTGATTGTAGTCATGAACTGTCACTAGAATCAACTAGTGTCAGCATGAGGTATGCTATGTTTCGGGTAAAGCATAGACTTTTTAGGGCTTCGCATGTATTAGAAGAGAATTTTTTTTTTTTGTTAAACCCATGTCCCAATCTTCTTTTCCATTATACTGGTCACAGCCTAGAACTAATCTTCATTGATACCAAACACAGCCTTCCCAATTGCTCGATTTCAATCTGCATAGAAAATTAATTGAATTCTATGACCTTTTAGATGAATTATCATATCTTGAAGTATTTGCTTTTCTTCTTCTTCTTCTTCTTCTTTGTGTGTGTGCGTGCTTGTTTTCTTTCAGTTGGGTAACTGTCTTCATTGCCTTTGTGGTGTTTCAGGTGAAGTCCATTCCGCTGGCAGTTAATGAGCAGAATTGAAATGTATGTGCTGAAGAAATTATGTTTGTTAGTGCTCAGTATGCATGTGATGAACAATGTTCTTGTTGCTGTTTAATAAGTTTCCAGGAATGACTTTGTTGTAATTTATTTTCATTCGGTAAAACAATGTAGTAAATTCTCAATGGCTAGTTTCAATTGAGAACCATGAGGGAGCATCAGAGTTTCTATTCTGGTTTTGAATGGGAAATATTTACGCGACAATGATGTGTTAAACTAAAAAGCATCTAGAATATACTATTTTCTGGCAACAGGAAGGCTGTCGTTTTTAACTCCAAGGAATTGGTCTAGTGGTTCTCAAGTCTCACATGAGATCTAAGTTTAAAACTCTTATGCATTTTGGGGCAAACCCAAAAGAATTCCCCCCTCTAAATGTTTGGTTTTTGTGGGAAGGACAGACCTCATTGAATAATCAAGTGCTCGAAAAAGTCAGTTTAAGGTTTGGAAACCCTAGTCAAGGTTGTCATTTACAAAAAATATAAATAATTAATTTTCTTATTAATATACCCAACAACCCCTTTTTGTCATTTGCCATTTTTGTTGGCATATTAATGTTAGTTTTTTAAAAAAAAAAAAAAAAAACAAACAAAGATATTCAGACCTCTTCAAATATCTTATTATTCCCTAAGGTATATGTAGTCATTCCATCCCATACACAACAAGTTGTTATAGGGAGAAATTCCTCAAGATTAGAGTTAGAGTTAATACTATCTAATTAGTGAAATCCACCATGAATGTGAGAGGAAGGAGCACCGCGTCATTGTACTCAAGAATACTTAATATTTTTTCCACCTTGATGACCCTAAATCCTTCCTTGTGACCTATAATTGAGTTATAACTATAAGGTCTGTGAAAATTCCTAGAACAAAATTTAAGCTAGCCAACCAACAAACTAAATGGTCATGGAGGAGGCTCCCCCTCTCTTGGAAGGCTTATGGTTCCCTTTAAGCTACCTTCTATATTTATTTCCATTACTTGTGATGGCAAGGAGAAAACCCATTGTGTAGTGGGCATGTATAACCATACTCTCACATAGAGATAGACCCCACAAGCCTGAGATCCACCTTTATGTGAGAGGATGGTTACATATGTACGATACATTATGCAAGGCTATCCAAACTATTAGGTCAATTTGTTTTAAGGCCCTAGAATGCTCATGGTCATAAACCATGAAAAAGAATTCTAATATGTGTGATATCTTTATCAATTGCATTCCACTCGTCAATTAGTTAATTGGTATGAGTTAGCCCTATTTCACTTTGGCCTAAATTTCAATCTATTCAACTAAATTCCAGTCAATATGGTTATTTTTGGGCAAGATGTGAACAAAACATTTGTTTTCCTTGATATTATATATATTACTATTTCCTTCTTAGAATAAAAATTTTGAAGTTTATTTTTTATTTAATAGTATTGTTATGAGTAATTTGAGTTACTAATTTGATTCATTCGAATTTTTATTTATTTATTTGATATGTGAATTTAGTCATATTAGGTTAAACTATTGACTCATACTAAATTGATTGGATCCTTGTTATGTAATTATGATGTTACGAATGTGTAGTGATTGGTTTTTAATTGATAATTTGATATGGTATAAAACTATATGATAAAAACTTAGGTATATTTATTTTGTGTTAGAAAAAAAAATCATTTTTTTTAAAAATTTAAAATTAGTTGTAACTTTGAAAACATTTTGTCGAAATAAATTGGTATTGAAATATTATGTTCCAAATTCCTAATAAACAAATTGAAATGGTCATTGGAATGTCATTGACAACTTTAATACACAAATTTGTTATATATATATCAATCTAAATTACACAAGATAGTAATTTGGTCACATTAGTTAGTAATTCACATCATATTGACATATTTTTATATATATTATTTATTAAAAAAAAATTTATTTCATTATATGTCAAATAGGATATTAAAATAAAACTTAGATATAATTTCTTAAAGTATTGTACCGTTCCTCTCTATTTAATATGGAATCATTTTATAGTTGAATTTAATTGATAAACCTTTTTTTTAAGAAAAATTTAATTGATAAACCTAAGTGCAGAATATAAGAAAATGTAACTAAATTTTAGATAAACAAAAATGCTAAAGACAAAATAATTTTTTTTTTTAAAAGTCTTATAACTCAACTAGCACTGATTATTATTTCTATTTCTACAAAAACTCTAATCTCTCATTATAACTATTAAACTTATAATATAAAAAAATACACAAAAAAAAAATCTAATAATTTTCATAACATTTTTCACAATAGTTAAATCAACAAATCTGAATCAACAAACTTTTACTTATACTGTCCACTACAAACCCCACATTTTTTTATTTTTTATTTATTGATTTGGTGAATCCGATCTGCGGTAAATTTATATGAAACGCAAACGGAAATGGTAGATTCGAACGATGTCAAATGTTAACCCGTGGTTAAAAATAAATAAATAAGTAGCGTACTTCAATTAGAGCATCTTTATCAGATGTGCTATATGTGCCAAATGCTAAATATTTGGCACATATAGCACACCAAACATCATTTATCCCTATTTATCAGATGTGGTATATCCTAAATTTTTTGCAATATGCTACAGTATCATCATATATTTGCCACTGTACGGAACCCGTGTGGCATATCAATTTATTCTTTTTTATTCCTCTTTTCTCGCTCAGATCTCTTTCTTCTTCTCTTTCATCAGCTCACCGACTCCATCTTTTCTCTCATCACATATCTCTTTCTTCTTCCCCTTCAGCTCACCGCCCCCATCTCCCTTCTCACAAATCTCTTTCTTCTTCTCCTTCAGCTCACCGCCTCTGTCTCCACTCTCTCACATATCTCTTTCTTCTTCCCTTTCCCCGCCGATTCGCTCTATCCTCTCTGTTCAATGCACTGACGCTGCTGTTTCGTTGTTCCATTTTTCTCCGAGTCGCCGATTTCCTCTGTTCTATCTCAGCGTCGCCGAGTCGCCGAGTCGCCGTTCTCAGATCGCCGATTCACTGGAAAGGAGGTAATGTAAGCCCAATTTTTTTACTTCTCAATTGGAAAAACTGAAGCATGCTCTCTATTTTTGCTCTAGATTTGCTGGGCTTCTGTTTGAATGAATCTGAAAAAATTGTGGGTTTTGAATGATGAAGTGATTTGTTTGATTATCCCTCTGCCAATTCGGTTTTTAGGTTATATTGACTTAATTTCCCTGTTTTTTTGTTTGTTTGTTTGCTTTATTTATAAATTGTTAGCTTTTTTTTTTTTTTGGGTTTCTGGATTTATGAAATGATGAAGCCAATGTCTTATTCTTAGCTGAGTTTTACCCAGTGAACTTGATGTACCCGTGAGTTTTAGAAGTTAAATTGCTAGTTTCCATGTCTAATTAGTGGTGGGTTCGTGTGTCATAAGCTTACACCAAAATATATTGTGAAATCAGGTGTGTTCATAGGCGGATTGATTAGATAATTTATCTTCAATAATATTTATAGGGAAATGTTAACAAGCACTGTATGGTGCTTGTTAATGGATTGTGATTATGGGGTGTGTATGGTTTCGTCCCCTCCTTAAATGGTTCACACAGTGAAGTTGTAGAATTCTATGTAAAGTAATGACAAACGTATTTGGTATTTACACTCGGGGTAACTGTGCAGTTGTTCTTCAAGTATTTGGTATTTTTTTTTTTTTTTTTTTTCGAAGTCCCCAGGTTCTAATTATGTTGTTTTGGTGAATTAATCAACAGTGAGAGAGAGGGGGAGGATGTCGTACCTGCTACCACATCTGCACTCAGGATGGGCGGTGGACCAGGCTATCCTCGCCGAGGAAGAACGACTCGTCGTCATCCGCTTCGGTCACGACTGGGACGAGACCTGCATGCAGGTTCTTTCCTTCTCTTCCCTTTTTTTTTTTTTTCATTTCAATTTTTATTTTGGGGAAAACCCTAATCTTTCTTTTACTAGTGGCTAAAAATTCATTCGTCCTTTTTTAATTTTTTTCATTATTTAACATAACCCATATTGTAATTCAGCTTCAGACTAGCTAATAATTCATGGATCCCCAATTTATTTCGGATTTTATTTATAGGTTTAGTTTGATTCAAGTTGAGTTTAAAATTATATGCATATATATATGGATTGAGCTTGCGTTTCTTTTTTTAGAGTGTCTAGATAGAAACGTTTGTAATTAGGGTCAACAACAGGTCGGAGCTGAGAAGTCCCGTATTGGGCTGGAGCGAGACAGGTCGGGGCGGGGTGGTGGGGAGGGTATTAAGAGATAGATGACTGTTTTGGAGGTTAGAAACACACATTAGGGGCAGGGTAAGGCAAGAAAAATGCAACCCCGTCTCGTGTGTAGGGACAATCTGCACGGGGCGGGGAAATTATGTCATCCTTCCTTGCTGGGCACAATAGTTTGCCGAATTACATGCTGTCAGGTACTAAATGGGGTTAGTGGTTTGCTGGTGAGACTTCTCTGTAGTCTATAGGTCTGCAGACAGCGATCAACGCATTAAATTAATAGTCTTTTTGGCATCATCATTTAAAACAAAAAATGATTTTTTTTTTTTGGCTTTTGAGGATCATTTCAATTGGCTCTGTTGTTATTCATGAGTGTTGTATGATGATGGTCTAATCGATTGAGTTTATATTTAGATGGATGAAGTGCTGGCTTCTGTTGCTGAGACGATCAAAAACTTTGCTGTTATCTATCTTGTGGACATCACTGAGGTGCCTGATTTCAACACTATGTACGAGCTCTATGACCCATCCACGGTCATGTTCTTCTTCAGAAATAAACACATTATGATTGATCTTGGCACTGGAAATAACAACAAGATAAACTGGGCTCTCAAGGACAAGCAAGAGTTTGTTGACATTGTTGAGACAGTCTACCGTGGGGCAAGGAAAGGTCGTGGTCTGGTGATTGCTCCTAAGGACTACTCCACCAAGTACCGCTACTAAGGCCTTGTGCAAGCTGTAGTTGATTTGGAGCTTGTAAGATCGTATATTGAAAACCTGTTGCATCATATTACATTCTCTAGAAGTTGTTTGTTTGAAACCTGTGATATTAGATCTTGAAAACTTGTTGCTTGAAACTTGAATTCTCTAGAAATCAATGTTTTGGAGCTATCATATCCTTAAATTACAAGGTGTTTCACACCAGGTGCTTTCTATATACTTGATATGACTATTGCACATGTATTGCTCTTTGAATTAAATAATAGTTCCAATCCTGGAATTTAAAATCTGAAATCATGTAATTGATATATGAGTTTTTAAGCATAATGTCAGGGCTCAATAAAATGTCAACTAGTAGTGTTAAGCTTAATTTAGGATGTTGGCGGGCATCGGCATGATAATTGTTTTCAGTGAAGTAGCAATCTGTGTGCTAGGTAAGAGGTCTACCAAAAGAATAAATGATTGACTCTCAATGAGCTCGACGTTAAGCATATGCTGTGAAGAAATGTACAAATTTAATGTGGTGTCTTATATGCATTGCTGAGTTTCTTATCCATCATGTCATGTTAAGTGGCATGCAACTTGCTTATGATGGATCTGTGGAAGTCTTTGTGTTGTCTTTGAAGTTAGGTTCTTTTGAGATTTTATTAAGGTGAAAAAGTTTACTTTTTGGGCCTGTTGATGTTTGTGTCTTGGACTTGCAACTTGATAGGAACAATTGGCATAACTTACATCTCTTCATTTTAGTTTAGTATTGAGTCGCAACTATGCACGTCGTACTAATAAGTATTTAGTTTAGTGTTGGGTCCCATTCTCTTGTGTTTGTGTTAGGTTTGTTTTAGTTTAGGTGGTGGTAGTAGTAAGGGTTTCCTTTTTTTTTCTTGTGTGTGTGTCACAGAGAGAGAGAGAGAGAGAGAGATCTTGTCGGTGGTTTGGTTTTTTAGACTATTTAGGTGCTTTTCACTGGTTTTCACAAAATTGCAGGAAAACTTTTGGCCCATCGGTAACAAGTGAACTAAAACTAGAAATAAACTGCATATTCCATTTTGACTAATAACTTTCCAATTAGTCGGATGTAGCTATAACTTTTATTCTTTTAGCCTTTGGCATTGCATCTGATACCATTTCATGATGATAGTTTTGATGGCACCAAAGCCTGCAAAATGTTTTGGTAACTAATTATCATGTGATGGAAAGGAAGGGTTGTGGTCTGGGCTACCGGTACTTAGTCCTTGTGCTAGCTGTAGTTGATTTGAAGCTTTTAAGATTGTATCTTGAAAACCTGGTGCATCATATTATATTCTGTAGAAGTTATAGTTTGTTTGAAACTTGTAATATTAGATATTGAAAACATGTTGCTTGAAACTCAATCTCTAGAAATCAATTTTTTGGAGATATCCTATCCATGATTATGAGAAGTTTCACATTGGGTGCTTTCTAGTTTCTACAATACTTTTTACGACTCTTGCACATGTACATGGTATGGCTCTTTGAATTAAATAATAATTCCAGTCCTGGAAACTTAAATCCAAAATCATGCAATTCATATGCAAGTTTTTTAGCATAATGAAGTAAAATTCAGTTGTCAATGGGCATTTACATGATAATTGTTCAGTCAAGTAGCAATCTGGATATCAACTAGTAAGCTGGATTGTAAGAGGTCTACCGAAAAACTAGCAAAGGTGTAAGAATTAATGGTGATACTAGCAATAGGCTCAACTTTAAGCATATGCTGTGAACAATTGTATAAATGTGGCGTTAGACGCAGCACTGAGTATTTTATTCATTGTGGCATGTTAAGATTTGTGCAGTTGTGTTATGTTAAGAAGCGTGCAAGTGCGAAGTGTTTATGATGGATATGTGGAAGTCTATGTGTTTTATTTGAAGTTAGGTATTTTTATGTTAAGGTTCTTTTGAGATTTAATGAAGGTGTTTAGGTCCTTGGACTGGCAAAAGATAATTGCATAACTTGCATACTCTTCATTTTAGTTGTAGTTATCATCAAGTCAACACTGCACATCCTAGTAGTAAGGGTTTGTGTAGGGTCCCCTTCTCTTCTGATCCGGTCAACACTCTGCATTTTGTAGTAGTAAGGATTTAGTTTAGTTTGGGGTCTTTTCCCGTATGTATGTGACATGTGTATGTGAGGGTTTAGTTGAGTTTAGTTTAGGTGGTTGTAGTGTAAGGGTTTACTTTTCTTCTCATGTGTGTGTGAGAGAGAGACAATGATCTTGGCGGTGGTTTGGTTTTTGTACAGCTTGTTTGGATGGAGAGGACGATAGGGGGACGGTTCAATCAACCTTATTTGTATATCTTTCAAGGGGACAATGGGATAGGAATATATGCAATCCCCTCCACTTCCCCATCCAGTCAATTTCTTTGACCAACCCCTCTTTGTTTGGCTTCAAGAGAATGTCAGCTCTAGTCGTTGGCCCTTTCCTCACATTGCCCCTTTCCTCACGTCGCCGCGATCGCCCTCGGAATGCTTTTGTAACCTTCACCCTGTAGCAAGTGTGGTTATCTCGCAATGCTTGTCTTTACACCAGATTTTACTTCGCTTTCCACTTGTGTAGTAGTGTTCACAAGATTTTAAATCTTGTAAATAAGTCTTGCTTCACCTCTCGATTTGTTAAACTCAATACTAATGGTAGTGTTCTAGGCAATCCAGGCCAGATTTTCTGTTTCCTTGGGGACAACTGCTAATAATGTTGGCTGAACTCTAGGCAATCCAATATGGTCTCCCAATGGTTTGGAATTTGCAATATTGTAATATCATTTAGAATCAAATTACCCATTATCGTCTCATCATTAACCTCTACGGTTCACTCGTCCTTGGGTCTCCTTACTCTTCTTGTTAATTGCAGGAAATTAATGGCCGGTGATTGGATGGTGTATACGCACGCATCACGTTAATCATAGCAGAATACTCCATTTGTTCAACAAATATTTTGTATGGGACTGGAGGGATTTGGATTTACCTACACTTTTACCCGTTAATCATAGCAGAATACTCCATTTGTTCAACAAATATTTTGTATGGGACTGGAGGGATTTGGATTTACCTACACTTTTACCCAAATATCTTCTGTATGAACATGCTTAACTTAGAGCATTCACAGCAGCCTCACAGCAAATTTAGCCAAATAAAGTATACAATATTATTTTTACAAACTCATTTGTAAATACTCCTACATCAAACTCAATACACTATCTTTAAAATCTTATTTTATTTATTATTTATTCTTTTATTTCCTCCTGCACTTACGTTTTTTCTTCCTCTCTCTCTCTCTTCCTCTCAACCTAGCACCAACTCCACCAAGCTACCCCTCTCTCCTTTCGTACCACCATCCAAACAATCTATCAATCACAAATCACAAATCTACAATCAACCACCAATCAACCCAAATCACAGCCTTAACCCACATGCAACCACAACCACTAATCTACCAACCCACAAATCGATCATCAATCTGCCACTGTAGCACCCACAATCTTAACCACATGCAACCCAAATCACAAGCTAATTTGCAACCTACCACTGCAAATAAACCCAAATCTACCATTGAACAAATCAACCCAAATTTGCTCCCACAAAAATCAACACAATCCAATCTTCAATCTATGAATTAGTGGTGGTAACACAGAGAGGAGAGAGAGAGAAATAATCTTTCTTTGGTTTGGCAATGAAAATACCTTGTTTGAATTACATTTAATATATATATATATATCAAGTAAAACCAATTTAAAATTGATTTAATTTTGCTTTAGTTTTCTTGATTCAACCAATTCTATAATTTATGAAAATTCACAATAATTTGGCCCAATTTTATTTTTTTTTTCAAAATCTTCGTAACATAATTGCAATACAAAATTTGTTTTGTAACTTAAGAACTTCCAAAATTTTGCTAAGGTGACAATGTGACAAATGATGATGTTTTTATACGGTAGATTTGTTTTTGCAATGAAAAAATAAGAATAAACAAAAATGATGAGTTGTGAAGTATCAATACCAGTCCATAAAAGATTGGTATATATTATTAGCCAGCAATTAAGCCGTGTCCTACGGTACTCTTTTTCAAGAATGTGGAAAGTGGGCTAGGCTTGAAGACTAAAATTCTTAAATAAAGGTCCTGAGTAAAAGAAAAAAAAAAAATATATATATATATATATATATATATAAATGGATAGATTTTTTTTTTTTCAACTTACTGCATGTCAATTATATAACTATTTTTTTTTTAAAATACGATTTTTTTTATACTGGACATAAGGTTTATTAGCACCACCTGTAGAGGGAGATAAGCAGTTTAGATTGGGGAGATAAGATCATAATAATTGACTAGCCTCTCGCACGCGCTTCGCATGTGTGATGATGCTTTTTTTTTTAGTGGTCCTATTTTGTAGAAAAAAAAAACTGTGTTCCATCAGGGTGTATCACCTGATAAGAGGAGGGCAATATATCAAGCAACTGCAAACACTTTAGCTTCTCTACATTCCACTAATGTGGATGCCATGGGTCTCACGAAATATGGGCGCCTTGACAACTATTGTAAACGGCAGGTAATGTTCTGAAATTTTTAGATAATCTAATTTTATCTATATGTATATTGTACCTTGACATGTGTAATTTCAAATGTAAAATTCTCACAGATTGAGTTGAAGGTGCTTAGAATATGATTACCTGCCGCTCAATTCTAATAACAAACTTCATGCATGATAATGTACTAACGTTTTGTGTAGCAGCTGTTTTGTATTAGTTACATCCATGAAAATTTGTGAAAGCTCCTAACTAAACACAGGGCTATCACCCAAATTTTTACTTTGAATGAATTTTATGCTTGTTTTAGGTAGAAAGGTGGGCTACACAGTATATAGCTTCAACTGCTGAGGGTAAACCTGAGAGAAATCCAAAGATGATTGAGCTTGCTAATTGGCTACGGCAACACATTCCTCTTGAAGATTCTTCAGGAGTAACTTCAGGCCTAGTTCATGGAGACTTTCGCATTGATAATCTTGTATTTCATCCCAATGAGGTCCAGTATTTCAAAAGCCTTCACTGATTTAAACACATATCTTTATCCAACCTGATTTCAGAATTTGTAATTTCATTCAGTCATCCAATATAATCGGTGTATGTTCTGTTTTATAAATTAAGAATTTCAAAAAATATTTATGGTTGGAATAGAAATACAAATTTGTTACTGTTTACACTTTATTTGACCCTTAATGTGGTCAAATGATCATGTACTAACAGCTTAGATATTATTGGTTGCACATCTACTGAGATATGCTTAATGGTGCAGGATCGAGTTATTGGCATTCTTGACTGGGAACTGTCTACGCTTGGAAACCAAATGTGTGATGTTGCATATAGCTGTTTGGTAATTACAATTTACAGACTTCACTTCTTCACATGGAGTGCCATCTCTATACTTGGTTGTATTTATTGGTCACATGTCAATCTGTTCTCCTTTAGCCTCTGATGTGAATGTTTGGGATGCTTCTGATGGCTATTTGATTTTCTTTGGCACTAGTAAACTAGGCCGATAACGTAACTGCATAAATATCATTTTCAAGTTATCGTTTTTTCTTTCCTTGACAGCATTATATTGTGAGCATTGGGCTTGGAGATGGACAACAAGGTGAAGGTATGGAACTTGCTGGAATTCCAGAAGGTGTTCCTTCACTGGCAGAATATTTGGCAGAATACTGCTATGCAGCTGTAAGTCACATTGATAAATTTGATTGAATTGAGGTCTGTATTCTCATTTGTCCAAAATAGCTTCCTCTTCTGAGGAAATTCAGGCAATCATTAAGAGATTTTTTTTTTTTTTTTTTTTTTTTTTAATTATTAAAATCTTCAAGATAATATCAGGGATTGAGGAAGACAATAAGAATACTCGGTGCTATGTAACTAACTTGATCTCATCATTTCCTAAGGCCTTTTATGAGTTAAAATGCAGTGTCTAAGCTATAATCTGATCAAATAGGACTGTATGATGTATTGCAATTCCATAACTTGCTAGACAACTAATTCCATTCCCCTGTATTGGCTATGCTACTGTTTGCCTTCCATGGCCATCTTTTGTAGTCACGTAAAATATTGTACTAGGCAATCGTACTTTGTTTTTCACAATCTATGTTACCACATTTTCAATGCAGAGAAAACCATGGCCTGTTGCTGAGTGGAAGTTTTATGTTGCCTTTTCCTTGTTCCGTGGGGCATCAATCTATGCAGGAGTGTACAATAGATGGACTATGGTATATTTTCAAATGTTATATATATATATTAAATAAGCTTTTTGTCATAGGAAGTGAACTCTTAACACATCAGGATAATATCTGCTTTACCATGACAATGCAGGGTAATGCTTCAGGAGGTAAGCGTGCCCAACTCACAGGGAAATTAGCTAATTCTCTTATTGACTCGGCATGGGCATTTATTCAACGACAATCTGTGCTTCCTGAGCATCCTCCATCTGGTAGCTATACCAATTCATGAACTTTTTTGGCCTTGAATTTGCACAATCTTTAGCATGCAGATAAATTTCCTTCCTAGAGTATTGATCTACCCAAAGCTATTCTCTAAGGATATTTTCTCCTTTCTATGGATCAGTTCCAATTGCACAACAGTATTTGAAACTATCTGGTAATGAGAATGAAAATCAAGGGCTTTCAAGTGGAGTGGGGAGGTTTGTTCCTAGTAAAAGAGTTCAGGAACTGAGAAACAGATTGATCAAATTCATGGAAGATCACATATACCCCATGGAAAGTGAATTTTACAAACTTGCTCAGTCTTCATCACGATGGACAGTTCATCCAGAAGAGGAGAAGTTAAAGGAACTAGCAAAGAAGGAGGGCTTATGGAATTTATTTATACCTGTATGTCTTAATTTTCCCATGCATACATTCTATATTTATTTTTACTTTTTCAAAGTCCAGAATTCCTTCCTTATAAATTAGTTGTTGTGTTGTTGAAGATAATATTCTTCTGAATGAAAGACATTTTGCTTAACCTTTGAGTTTGTGTACACTGTGCAGTTTGATAGTGCTACAAGGGCAAGAAAACTGATTTTTGATGGTAGCAACCATACTCTTCCTAATGGTGCATATGATCAGTTACTGGGTGCGGGCCTCTCAAACCTTGAATATGGATACCTTTGTGAGATTATGGGTCGTTCCGTTTGGGCTCCACAGGTGTTTAATTGTGGTGCACCTGACACTGGAAATATGGAGGTACATTAAACTTTCAAATTCTTTAGATCCACAAATGTTTATTAGTGTTGTTATCACATCACACCTCCTCTTTTGTTTGAAAGAGATCTTAAGATTCTGTGAAGAATTTCAAATTAGAAAGAGTGATGATCATTTTGCAACCTTTAGGATGTAACTCGTAGTTGTGGCCAGTTGGAGAATCAAATTTTTTGTTGATTTTTAGATTTGTAAAATGATAGGTATGGTTTTGGCCAGTGAGATTGCCTACCAATTGTGGTGTTTTGTCTTGAGATCCTTCGGCTTACTTGGGTTTTACCAAGAATTGTGCCAGATCTTCTTTTTGGATGGAGGAATTGGTTGGGGAAACGCTCATTTGATATTGGAATTTGACATTGTTATGTTTGATATGGTGCATTTGGAGGGAACACAATAACTGCATGTTTGAAGATGTGGAGAGCTCGGCAAATCAACTTCTTGCCTCTTTTGTTGGCTCTTCATCTGACTAGTCTCGGGCTTAGAGGCTCACAACTAGTGATTCTCTCCCGATGTTTATAGACTCTCTTCTTTCTTGTACATGGTTTTTCTTATCTTTTTGTATTCTTTGGCTGCTTTGTGCCCTTCTGCATAAAGTAGTCTTTTTTCAATAAATTTTTCTTACTTATCAAAAAAAAAAAATTATTGATATGGTTTTGAATTTTCTTGCAAATTATGAAAGCTACCTACAATGCATGTTTCGCTTGATCTGGTTACAACAGTTCTTTTTCCTTTCGACTTCCTAGACTTTCTGAGTTTGGGAGTGTCTGTCTTTAGGAATAGGCTAATACATATAGTGTGTATTTGATCTATTTTCTCTTTTGAATAAAAGCACTATACTTGGAAAAAAATTCCTTTTCATTTTAGGTATTGTTGCGTTATGGAAATAAAGAACAGCTACATGAATGGCTTATACCTTTGCTCAACGGTAAGATCCGGTCTGGATTTGCAATGACAGAACCACAAGTTGCATCTTCTGATGCTACCAATATTGAGTGTTCTATTAAAAGGTAGTGTGCAGCACCTTTGTAAAGGGAGTACTCTGTTTATCAAAATCATTTTTTTCAAGTACAGGGACTGCGTCTCCCAATAGTCATCCAAACTCCTTCTGTGGATATATGGGATATAACTATATGTGGCACATGCTAATTTTTGTCAGAGCTTCTGCTTGCAATTTATGTATGACTGCTTGTTAAATCCATGTGCAGAGAAGGAGATACATATGTCATTAATGGGACGAAGTGGTGGACAAGTGGGGCCATGGATCCCAGGTGCAAAGTTCTCATAGTCATGGTTAGTTCTTCTTTGGCATAGCATGAAAAGTCCAAATTTCGATTCATGTAGTTAAAGGAATGTTATCTGAACAATATACAGGGAAAAACTGACTTCAATGCCGCTAAGCATAAACAACAGTCTATGATCATAGTGGATACCCATACTCCTGGAGTACGCATAAAGAGACCCCTAATGGTGTTTGGCTTTGATGATGCCCCTCATGGGCATGCAGAAGTATCATTTGTCAATGTACGTGTGCCAGCAAAGAATATTCTATTGGGAGAAGGACGTGGATTTGAGATTGCCCAGGTAAAGTTGTTCAACACCTTCCCTGGTGCATTATGAATTTGTGTGTTTTTTGGGTTGAGGAGAGAAAAGGGGGGGGGGGGGGGGTTACCTCCACATTTAAGGTCTTGGCAACATGAAACAGTGGCCGTTTCTCTTTTGGCTCCATTCTCTTTGCTTTACTTCTACACCCTTCCCGATCTCACTTTCCTATATTCTGCGGCTAATAAATACTACCACCACTCTTCGTTTCCACTCGCTCTTTCTTTCTCTCTCTGGTGCTCTTTCTTTCTCTTTAGTTTCCTTTCGCTTTCAAAGCTTTGTGTGTGATTTGAGAAGCGAAAATATGCCAGACAGGCTCCAGGAATCTCTCTCTGCTCATCGAAACGAGCTCGTTTCGCTCCTTTCCAGGTTCCTCTCTCTCTCTCTCTCTGTGCGCTTGAATTGATCATGAAATTGAAGGCTTGGCTGAGAAATTTGGGTTTTGGAATTGCATTTTGAATTTTTCGAGTACTCTTTTGCACACACACGCATGCAAACTTTATAACTTGAATCACTTGATGATGCTAACATAAAGGTTTCATGGTTAAGAAAGATTAGATTTTTGAGATTGCATGTTGAGATCGAAAACATGCAATCGAAGATTTGATGAGAAATTAGGATTTTAGAATTACATTTCTTATTTCTTCAACTACTCTCTCTCTCTCTCTCCTATACACATGCTTTAATGGTTAAGAAAGATCAGGTTTTTGAGATTGCATGCAATTCTTCAAACTCATTGTGGCCTCTCTCTCTCTCTCTCTCTCTCTCTCTCTCTCTCTCAAGCACACGCATCCACACACAGACGCACATACTGTGGCTTGAATTGTTGACGAGAGACTTTGTTTTGATAACATTGTGGCTTGATTTATTGATGAGAGCCTTGTTTTGATAACATTGTGGGTTTTGAGAGATTTAGGGACCGTTTGGTAACGTTGTTCTAGTAACGTTATTTGTATTTTTTGAAAATATGTATGAGTGAAAAAGTATAAAATTATGTGTAAAATTGTTTAAAAACGAAAAATTGTTACTCAAAATCTCATACTAAACGGCCCCTTAGCTTTTTGAATATAGGCTAAACTTAGATTCTATACCTTAGATTTCTTAATTAAATTCAACCACATGATTGTATTGAGCAATGCAGTAAAAAAGTGTTATTTATTCCAAGAACGGTTAAATTTAACCATATGATTTATTGTTCAATACAACTATATAGTTGAATTTAATTCGGGAACATAAGATACAACAGCTAAGTAACTGTACTTAAATTTTATTCTTAATGAGGATTAACTTCTGTTGTCTTTATTTGTCTTGCCAGGTATGTTGCTAAAGGAAAGGGGATACTGCAATCTCATGACCTGATAGGGGAGCTAGACAATGTTGTTAAGGAAGACGAATCAATGAAGATGCTCAAGGATAGCCCATTCAGCAAAGTCCTTCAATCTGCACAGGTGAACACACTCACCTTGATTCTCTACCATCATGATATATGATGCATGTTTTTTTTTTTTTTTTTTCGGTCATGGATTTGGATTGGTTCCTTATGGTTTGACATACTATTTCAAATTGGGTGTATTTTAAATTAATGATATGTCATAAAATTTCAGTTTTGGTTAGTATTCAAGTGAGGATCACACATGCCTCATTGTGAGGATCACTAGTTTTAATTAATGTTGTTTGAGTGAGGGCATTTCAGGATTTTGAAGATGAGTGAGTTGGATTGTTTAGAATTAAAAGAAATTATTTTTTTGAATTCAAAATACAATGTGTTAAGACTTGGAATGCATTCTTCGCTTTTGCTCATTTCCACATAAGTCACCTAGATGATAAGTTAGTTCTTGTTCATATATAATGATTCAGGAAGTTCATAACTCCATGCTGCCTGTAGCAAGGGTTACTCGGTATAAATGAAAGAAAGTTTTTCATTTTACTCTTTAAGATTTGGGGCATTGTGTAATCGTGTAGTCTATATGTTTAGTTAGTTTATATATCTATATAGTTATTCTTTCAAAAGGAATAATTTACCTGATTGTATATCATTTATTTGGAACGCCAAACCCAACTTACCTCCCAACATGATGTGGGAGAAGCAGTTTGGAGATAAATCGAAGTAATGATCAATTTAATGGCCTTTTATTTTCTGTTATCTTTTGGATTGTTGCATTGATTGATTTTATTCCTTTTATTTTATCATCTTTGTGAATGTTCCATACTAAAAACTTTTGATTCAAAAATGGTGTAAAAAACTGGCCAACTTTTTTTTCCATTTCCATTTGTCCATATACTTCAGAAGAGAATGACAAATTGCATGACTTAATTTTGCTCTGTTGTTTTAGTTCTACAAACTAATTGTTTATATGTTGCTTTAGGAAGCTATAGTTCTGCCTCCTTTTGTGGCTATAGCACTTCGTCCAAGACCTGGTGTTTGGGAATATGTCCGTGTTAATGTCTTTGAACTCAGTGTGGATCATTTGAGCGTTGCAGAGTATCTTCGATTTAAAGAAGAACTAGTGGATGGACAGTAAGGGATCTCTCTGTTATTTAAATCCTGGGTGCTTTGTTTTATAATCCTGTGCTTAGTGTCTGAGTCATCTCATCTGGTATAGTGTTAGATCGGGTAAAAGAGATAGATTCTGTTTTAGTTTTCACTTCTCTTTATCAATGATTGTAATCAGAAATTGGATTATGAAATTTTTGCTATAGGTGCAATGACAACTATGTTCTTGAACTTGATTTTGAGCCATTTAATGCAACATTCCCTCGACCAACTCGATCATCAACCATTGGGAATGGGGTTCAATTCCTCAACCGTCACCTATCTTCAAGTATGTTCCGTAATAAAGAAAGTTTGGAGCCTCTACTTGATTTTCTTCGTGCACACAAACACAATGGTCATGTAAGTTTAATTGAGCTAAGGATTTCACTGAACATTCCTTCATGCTGTCATCATGATGAGCCTTTAGTTGTTAACTATTTAATTTCTTTTGCTGAATTTGCCCTTACATGGTAGGATTATGTTGATATTCTTTTAGGAACTGGCTACTTCTATTTGGCTTGAATTCAAGCTTTGTTGCAATTTATTGTTTAACTTCATGGTTTAGTATGAGCATGAATACAAGCCATATATGAAGTATTTTAGAACTGTAGATGTTACATAAATTTCATAGGGAGGCCTTAAAACCATGTGATATCAATTTCACTATTATCCTATGCAGGCTATGATGTTAAATGATCGGATTCAGAATGTTTCTAAACTTCAGTCTGCTTTGGCAAGGGCAGAGGAGTATCTTTCTAAGCTGCCACCAAGTACACCATATTCTGAGTTTGAATTTGAGTACGCAACTGTATCTATTTTCAAATAGCTTAGCTTTTCTAGCCTTGGCATTTATCACTTGGAAAAAAATCGTTAAAATATTGTCTTTAAACTCTTCACTTTTCTTTTTAGATTACAAGGAATGGGATTTGAGAGAGGCTGGGGTGACATCGCACAACGGGTGTCAGAGACAATTCATCTTCTGTTGGAAATCCTTCAGGCTCCTGATCCCTCAACCCTAGAGACATTTCTTGGGAGGATTCCTATGGTGTTCAATGTTGTCATTGTGTCTCCTCATGGCTACTTCGGACAGGCAAATGTTTTAGGTTTGCCTGACACTGGAGGACAGGTACGGTTGGTATTTTGGTTGCAAAAACTTGATTGTACTATTTAATACTACATGTCTCAATGCGTTGCTTCTCCTTGCCCATAAAAGAGTTTCCTTTGTATATATGATGACCCTTTCTTAGCAAAATATAAATAAATAATCAAAAAAATTGATGGCCTACTCTACTTTTAGCAGGCACAAATAATTTTATCCTGATACTGACGAGAAATTGTCATGTTGCACAGATTGTTTATATACTTGACCAAGTGCGTGCCTTGGAGGATGAGATGCTTCTTAGAATACAAAAGCAAGGACTGGATGTCATTCCAAAAATTCTCATTGTAAGTGTACTTGTTTACTCAATTTGAAGCATTATTGACATTCAGCTCTCCTTTATCTCCATTTATTTAGCATGGCTTTTAACTCTCATTTTGGTATATTTTTTCCACTTTTATTAATGTCATTTAAGGTTACCCGACTAATACCTGATGCAAAAGGCACAACATGTAATCAAAGACTGGAAAGAATCAGTGGAACAGAACACACTCATATTTTGCGTGTTCCCTTTAGAACTGAGAATGGAATTCTTCGAAAATGGATTTCAAGGTTTGATGTGTGGCCATATTTGGAGACTTTTGCAGAGGTAAGTGTAGCAAAAACTTTGGTTTTCCATCAATTCGTTTTTTATTTATTTTTTATCTCTCTCTCTCTCTCTCTCTTCTTTTACCCTGTGACAATGTTTCTAAAATGATAGAGAAATTACACTAGGTAGGTTTTCAGTTTAATCTTTTCTTTTTGTTGGCCTAGTTGTGGAGAATGACATTTCACATAGTTTGCTTCCTTGCTGGCCTCACTCTCTCCAAATTGGAGTGTAAAAAAAAAAAAAAAAGACCAGGGAAACTTATTTGATATTGGAAATCACTTTCAAACATAAGTTTCAGAAAGAAATTAAGAGGTTGGGAATTGAAAATTTGGAAGACATTTGTGAGGGCCAGCTATGGGCAATTTAGTGACTCTCAACAGTCAGCAGTTGATAAGCTATTGGAGCATACATCTTCCAAATTTTATGAGAAACTGGATTAGTATGGATTTTGTCTTAGGAGAAGAAAAGAGTTTAGTACAATTAGATAAGCTTTATATTTCAGGTTTTTTTTTTAATAAAAAACAATGCAAGTATCTGTTATCCACTTTCTCTCATTGCATATATTGGATATTTTTATGATTTTCTTTTTCTTTTTTGGTATGATGATTAGGATGCATCAAACGAAATTGCTGCTGAGTTACAGGGTGTTCCTGATCTAATCATTGGCAATTATAGTGATGGAAACCTTGTTGCAACTTTGTTGTCCTTCAAGCTAGGAATCACACAGGTCTGATGTGATTATTTATACTGTTCTTTTAGCTGCAATACTAAAAATCAGTATATCCACACAGAGCATATCTACTGGTTTTAATTCTTCAAAAGTATATTTTTGTAGTGTAATATTGCCCATGCATTGGAGAAAACAAAGTATCCAGATTCTGATATATATTGGAGAAAATATGAGGACAAGTACCATTTTTCAAGTCAATTTACTGCAGATCTAATTGCGATGAACAAGGCAGATTTTATAATCACCAGTACATACCAAGAGATTGCAGGAAGGTGAGTTTTTTCTTCTTCTTTTTTCTTTAGTTGTTTGGAACTTGAAATGGTTATTTGATCATCATCTATCCTTACAATGGAATCTCAGTTCAAGGCTGCTCTTAGTTTCTAGTAGTAAACATTGAGTTTATATGCATACTTAGGACCAACTAGATAATCTATTTTTTGGTTTGGATAACTGGAATGCCGCTCCAAATTTGTTGCTAACCCTTTTTTTTCCTTCCAAGATGATAGTTCTTTTTGTTTAAGTCAAAATAGCCTAACATTTTTGTTCTTTGCCTCAGCAAGAATAATGTTGGACAGTATGAGAGTCATACGGCTTTCACACTCCCCGGGCTCTATCGAGTTGTTCATGGGATTGATGTTTTTGATCCCAAGTTTAATATCGTCTCTCCCGGAGCAGATTTGACCATATATTTTCCATACACTGATAAGGAAAGGAGACTTACTGCTCTACATGGTTCGATTGAAGAACTCTTGTATGGTACTGAGCAGAATGATGAGCATGTGTAAGTATCTTTTTTTGTTATATTGTAACTTCTATCAACTCTTGGATAAGATTTCTTTCAAAAATAAAAAATTGAAGGAAATATTTATTAAGCATCGGATTATACAAATCACTCGAATCATTGATAATTGATCTGATATTTTGTTAATGCGGTATGCAGTGGTGTGTTGAGTGATCAATCAAAACCTATCATCTTTTCCATGGCAAGACTTGATAGAGTAAAGAACTTAACAGGTCTAGTTGAGTGCTATGGTAAGAGCAACAAGTTAAGAGAACTTGTAAATCTTGTTGTGGTTGGTGGTTACATGGATGTGAAGAAGTCCCGGGATAGAGAAGAAATGGAGGAGATAAAAAAGATGCATGGCCTCATTGAGAAATACAACTTGCATGGGCAGTTCCGATGGATAGCAGCCCAAATGAACCGTGCTCGTAATGGGGAGCTCTATCGCTATATTGCAGACACAAAAGGTGCTTTTGTGCAGGTATATAGTGGCAATGTATAGTGCAAGTTTTGAGTAAAATCAATTAAAATCCCTTTTTTTTTGTTTTAACGTGTTCTTCTTTTTCTTGCAGCCTGCTTTATATGAAGCTTTTGGTCTCACAGTTGTTGAAGCCATGACTTGTGGCCTTCCCACATTTGCCACCTGTCATGGGGGCCCTGCTGAAATCATTGAGAATGGTGTTTCAGGATTTCATGTTGATCCATATTACCCTGATCAGGTTTCTGCAATTTTGATTGACTTCTTTGAAAGTTGCCAGAGGGATCCTGGCTACTGGGACAAGATCTCAGATGCAGGGCTTAAAAGAATCTTTGAAAGGTCTGTATTTGCATTGTTAACATTAGGACAATTTTTGCCTTCCTCTATGTAACTGATTTGGCATTCAATTCTATAGGTACACATGGAAGATATATACTGAGAGGCTACTGACTTTAGCTGGGGTTTATGGATTCTGGAAGTATGTGTCTAAGCTAGAGAGGAGAGAGACGAGGAGATATCTGGAGATGTTTTACAATCTCAAGTTCCGGAATCTGGTTAGTGTCTTATCCTTCCCAATTCTTCTTATGAACCAAATTGCACTTGGAATGTCTGGACTCTTATTTGCCATGATCAGACAATTCAATGATGATCAAGTAGTTCTGTTTCCTTGGTTGGAGTCAGGATTGAGGATCTATACTTGTGTGTGTGTGTGTGTGTGTGTGCACGCACACATGTATCATGGCATCAATGGTTGAACTATTAGGCTAAGTCCTTGATCAGGTCAGATGATGATCCAACTTTGATACTATTGATTGTAGTCATGAACTGTCACTAGAATCAACTAGTGTCAGCATGAGGTATGCTATGTTTCGGGTAAAGCATAGACTTTTTTAGGGCTTCGCATGTATTAGAAGAGAATTTTTTTTTTGTTAAACCCATGTCCCAATCTTCTTTTCCATTATACTGGTCACAGCCTAGAACTAATCTTCATTGATACCAAACACAGCCTTCCCAATTGCTCGATTTCAATCTGCATAGAAAATTAATTGAATTCTATGACCTTTTAGATGAATTATCATATCTTGAAGTATTTGCTTTTCTTCTTCTTCTTCCTCTTCTTTGTGTGTGTGCGTGCTTGTTTTCTTTCAGTTGGGTAACTGTCTTCATTGCCTTTGTGGTGTTTCAGGTGAAGTCCATTCCGCTGGCAGTTGATGAGCAGAATTGAAATGTATGTGCTGAAGAAATTATGTTTGTTAGTGCTCAGTATGCATGTGATGAACAATGTTCTTGTTGCTGTTTAATAAGTTTCCAGGAATGACTTTGTTGTAATTTATTTTCATTCGGTAAAACAATGTAGTAAATTCTCAATGGCTAGTTTCAATTGAGAACCATGAGGGAGCATCAGAGTTTCTATTCTGGTTTTGAATGGGAAATATTTACGCGACAATGATGTGTTAAACTAAAAAGCATCTAGAATATACTATTTTCTGGCAACAGGAAGGCTGTCGTTTTTAACTCCAAGGAATTGGTCTAGTGGTTCTCAAGTCTCACATGAGATCTAAGTTTAAAACTCTTATGCATTTTGGGGCAAACCCAAAAGAATTCCCCCCTCTAAATGTTTGGTTTTTGTGGGAAGGACAGACCTCATTGAATAATCAAGTGCTCGAAAAAGTCAGTTTAAGGTTTGGAAACCCTAGTGAAGGTAGTCATTTACAAAAAATATAAATAATTAATTTTCTTATTAATATACCCAACAACCCCTTTTTGTCATTTGCCATTTTTGTTGGAATATTAATGTTAGTTTTTTTTAAAAAAAAAAAAACAAACAAAGATATTCAGACCTCTTCAAATATCTTATTATTCCCTAAGGTATATGTAGTCATTCCATCCCATACACAACAAGTTGTTATAGGGAGAAATTCCTCAAGATTAGAGTTAGAGTTAATACTATCTAATTAGTGAAATCCACCATGAATGTGAGAGGAAGGAGCACCGCGTCATTGTACTCAAGAATACTTAATATTTTTTCCACCTTGATGACCCTTAATCCTTCCTTTTGACCTATAATTGAGTTATAACTATAAGGTCTGTGAAAATTCCTAGAACAAAATTTAAGCTAGCCAACCAACAAACTAAATGGTCATGGAGGAGGCTCCCCCTCTCTTGGAAGGCTTAGGGTTCCCTTTAAGCTACCTTCTATATTTATTTCCATTACTTGTGATGGCAAGGAGAAAACCCATTGTGTAGTGGGCATGTATAACCATACTCTCACATAGAGATAGACCCCACAAGCCTGAGATCCACCTTTATGTGAGAGGATGGTTACATATGTACGATACATTATGCAAGGCTATCCAAACTATTAGGTCAATTTGTTTTAAGGCCCTAGAATGCTCATGGTCATAAACCATGAAAAAGAATTCTAATATGTGTGATATCTTTATCAATTGCATTCCACTCGTCAATTAGTTAATTGGTATGAGTTAGCCCTATTTCACTTTGGCCTAAATTTCAATCTATTCAACTAAATTCCAGTCAATATGGTTATTTTTGGGCAAGATGTGAACAAAACATTTGTTTTCCTTGATATTATATATATTACTATTTCCTTCTTAGAATAAAAATTTTGAAGTTTATTTTTTATTTAATATTATTGTTATGAGTAATTTGAGTTACTAATTTGATTCATTCGAATTTTTATTTATTTATTTGATATGTGAATTTAGTCATATTAGGTTAAACTATTGACTCATACTAAATTGATTGGATCCTTGTTATGTAATTATGATGTTACGAATGTGTAGTGATTGGTTTTTAATTGATAATTTGATATGGTATAAAACTATATGATAAAAACTTAGGTATATTTATTTTGTGTTAGAAAAAAAAATCATTTTTTTTTAAATTTAAAATTAGTTGTAACTTTGAAAACATTTTGTCGAAATAAATTGGTATTGAAATATTATGTTCCAAATTCCTAATAAACAAATTGAAATGGTCATTGGAATGTCATTGACAACTTTAATACACAAATTTGTTATATATATATCAATCTAAATTACACAAGATAGTAATTTGGTCACATTAGTTAGTAATTCACATCATATTGACATATTTTTATATATATTATTTATTAAAAAAAAATTTATTTCATTATATGTCAAATAGGATATTAAAATAAAACTTAGATATAATTTCTTAAAGTATTGTACCGTTCCTCTCTATTTAATATGGAATCATTTTATAGTTGAATTTAATTGATAAACCTTTTTTTAAAGAAAAATTTAATTGATAAACCTAAGTGCAGAATATAAGAAAATGTAACTAAATTTTAGATAAACAAAAATGCTAAAGACAAAATAATTTTTTTTCTTAAAAGTCTTATAACTCAACTAGCACTGATTATTATTTCTATTTCTACAAAAACTCTAATCTCTCATTATAACTATTAAACTTATAATATAAAAAAATACACAAAAAAAAAAAATCTAATAATTTTCATAACATTTTTCACAATAGTTAAATCAACAAATCTGAATCAACAAATTTTTACTTATACTGTCCACTACAAACCCCACATTTTTTTTTTTTTTTATTTATTGATTTGGTGAATCCGATTTGCGGTAAATTTATATGAAACGCAAACGGAAATGGTAGATTCGAACGGTGTCAAACGTTAACCCGTGGTTAAAAATAAATAAATAAGTAGTGTACTTCAATTTTATGTTGTTTTGGTGAATTAATCAACAGTGAGAGAGAGGGGGAGGATGTCGTACCTGCTACCACATCTGCACTCAGGATGGGCGGTGGACCAGGCTATCCTCGCCGAGGAAGAACGACTCGTCGTCATCCGCTTCGGTCACGACTGGGACGAGACCTGCATGCAGGTTCTTTCCTTCTCTTCCCTTTTTTTTTTTTTTTTCATTTCAAGTTTTATTTTGGGGAAAACCCTAATCTTTCTTTTACTAGTGGCGAAAAATTCATTCGTCCTTTTTTAATTTTTTTCATTATTTAACATAACCCATATTGTAATTCAGCTTCAGACTAGCTAATAATTCATGGATCCCCAATTTATTTCGGATTTTATTTATAGGTTTAGTTTGATTCAAGTTGAGTTTAAAATTATATGCATATATATATGGATTGAGCTTGCGTTTCTTTTTTTGGAGTGTCTAGATAGAAACGTTTGTAATTAGGGTCAACAACAGGTCAGGGCTGAGAAGTCCCGTATTGGGCTGGAGCGAGACAGGTCGGGGCGGGGTGGTGGGGAGGGTATTAAGAGATAGATGACTGTTTTGGAGGTTAGAAACACACATTAGGGGCAGGGTAAGGCAAGAAAAATGCAACCCCGTCTCGTGTGTAGGGACAATCTGCACGGGGCGGGGAAATTATGCCATCCTTCCTTGCTGGGCACAATAGTTTGCCGAATTACATGCTGTCAGGTACTAAATGGGGTTAGTGGTTTGCTGGTGAGACTTCTCTGTAGTCTATAGGTCTGCAGACAGCGATCAACGCATTAAATTAATAGTCTTTTTGGCATCATCATTTAAAACAAAAAATGATTTTTTTTTTTGGCTTTTGAGGATCATTTCAATTGGCTCTGTTGTTATTCATGAGTGTTGTATGATGATGGTCTAATCGATTGAGTTTATATTTAGATGGATGAAGTGCTGGCTTCTGTTGCTGAGACGATCAAAAACTTTGTTGTTCTCTATCTTGTGGAAATCACTGAGGTGCCTGATTTCAACACTATGTACGAGCTCTATGACCCATCCACGGTCATGTTCTTCTTCAGAAATAAACACATTATGATTGATCTTGGCACTGGAAATAACAACAAGATAAACTGGGCTCTCAAGGACAAGCAAGAGTTTGTTGACATTGTTGAGACAGTCTACCGTGGGGCAAGGAAAGGTCGTGGTCTGGTGATTGCTCCTAAGGACTACTCCACCAAGTACCGCTACTAAGGCCTTGTGCAAGCTGTAGTTGAATTGGAGCTTGTAAGATCGTATATTGAAAACCTGTTGCATCATATTACATTCTCTAGAAGTTGTTTGTTTGAAACCTGTGATATTAGATCTTGAAAACTTGTTGCTTGAAACTTGAATTCTCTAGAAATCAATGTTTTGGAGCTATCATATCCTTAAATTACAAGGTGTTTCACACCAGGTGCTTTCTATATACTTGATATGACTATTGCACATGTATTGCTCTTTGAATTAAATAATAGTTCCAATCCTGGAATTTAAAATCTGAAATCATGTAATTGATATATGAGTTTTTAAGCATAATGTCAGGGCTCAATAAAATGTCAACTAGTAGTGTTAAGCTTAAATTTAGGATGTTGGCGGGCATCGGCATGATAATTGTTTTCAGTGAAGTAGCAATCTGTGTGCTAGGTAAGAGGTCTACCAAAAGAATAAATGATTGACTCTCAATGAGCTCGACGTTAAGCATATGCTGTGAAGAAATGTACAAATTTAATGTGGTGTCTTATATGCATTGCTGAGTTTCTTATCCATCATGTCATGTTAAGTGGCATGCAACTTGCTTATGATGGATTTGTGGAAGTCTTTGTGTTGTCTTTGAAGTTAGGTTCTTTTGAGATTTTATTAAGGTGAAAAAGTTTACTTTTTGGGCCTGTTGATGTTTGTGTCTTGGACTTGCAACTTGATAGGAACAATTGGCATAACTTACATCTCTTCATTTTAGTTTAGTATTGAGTCGCAACTATGCACGTCGTACTAATAAGTATTTAGTTTAGTGTTGGGTCCCATTCTCTTGTGTTTGTGTTAGGTTTGTTTTAGTTTAGGTGGTGGTAGTAGTAAGGGTTTCCTTTTTTTTTTCTTGTGTGTGTGTCACAGAGAGAGAGAGAGAGAGAGAGAGAGATCTTGTCGGTGGTTTGGTTTTTTAGACTATTTAGGTGCTTTTCACTGGTTTTCACAAAATTGCAGGAAAACTTTTGGCTCATCGGTAACAAGTGAACTAAAACTAGAAATAAACTGCATATTCCATTTTGACTAATAACTTTCCAATTAGTCGGATGTAGCTATAACTTTTATTCTTTTAGCCTTTGGCATTGCATCTGATACCATTTCATGATGATAGTTTTGATGGCACCAAAGCCTGCAAAATGTTTTGGTAACTAATTATCATGTGATGGAAAGGAAGGGTTGTGGTCTGGGCTACCGGTACTTAGTCCTTGTGCTAGCTGTAGTTGATTTGAAGCTTTTAAGATTGTATCTTGAAAACCTGGTGCATCATATTATATTCTGTAGAACTTATAGTTTGTTTGAAACCTGTAATATTAGATATTGAAAACATGTTGCTTGAAACTCAATCTCTAGAAATCAATTTTTTGGAGATATCCTATCCATGATTATGAGAAGTTTCACATTGGGTGCTTTCTAGTTTCTACAATACTTTTTACGACTCTTGCACATGTACATGGTATGGCTCTTTGAATTAAATAATAATTCCAGTCCTGGAAACTTAAATCCAAAATCATGCAATTCATATGCAAGTTTTTTAGCATAATGAAGTAAAATTCAGTTGTCAATGGGCATTTACATGATAATTGTTCAGTCAAGTAGCAATCTGGATATCAACTAGTAAACTGGATTGTAAGAGGTCTACCGAAAAACTAGCAAAGGTGTAAGAATTAATGGTGATACTAGCAATAGGCTCAACTTTAAGCATATGCTGTGAACAATTGTATAAATGTGGCGTTAGACGCAGCACTGAGTATTTTATTCATTGTGGCATGTTAAGATTTGTGCAGTTGTGTTATGTTAAGAAGCGTGCAAGTGCGAAGTGTTTATGATGGATATGTGGAAGTCTATGTGTTTTATTTGAAGTTAGGTATTTTTATGTTAAGGTTCTTTTGAGATTTAATGAAGGTGTTTAGGTCCTTGGACTGGCAAAAGATAATTGCATAACTTGCATACTCTTCATTTTAGTTGTAGTTATCATCAAGTCAACACTGCACATCCTAGTAGTAAGGGTTTGTGTAGGGTCCCCTTCTCTTCTGATCCGGTCAACACTCTGCATTTTGTAGTAGTAAGGATTTAGTTTAGTTTGGGGTCTTTTCCCGTATGTATGTGACATGTGTATGTGAGGGTTTAGTTGAGTTTAGTTTAGGTGGTTGTAGTGTAAGGGTTTACTTTTCTTCTCATGTGTGTGTGAGAGAGAGACAATGATCTTGGCGGTGGTTTGGTTTTTGTACAGCTTGTTTGGATGGAGAGGACGATAGGGGGACGGTTCAATCAACCTTATTTGTATATCTTTCAAGGGGACAATGGGATAGGAATATATGCAATCCCCTCTACTTCCCCATCCAGTCAATTTCTTTGACCAACCCCTCTTTGTTTGGCTTCAAGAGAATGTCAGCTCTAGTCGTTGGCCCTTTCCTCACATTGCCCCTTTCCTCACGTCGCCGCGATCGCCCTCGGAATGCTTTTGTAACCTTCACCCTGTAGCAAGTGTGGTTATCTCGCAATGCTTGTCTTTACACCAGATTTTACTTCGCTTTCCACTTGTGTAGTAGTGTTCACAAGATTTTAAATCTTGTAAATAAGTCTTGCTTCACCTCTCGATTTGTTAAACTCAATACTAATGGTAGTGTTCTAGGCAATCCAGGCCAGATTTTCTGTTTCCTTGGGGACAACTGCTAATAATGTTGGCTGAACTCTAGGCAATCCAATATGGTCTCCCAATGGTTTGGAATTTGCAATATTGTAATATCATTTAGAATCAAATTACCCATTATCGTCTCATCATTAACCTCTACGGTTCACTCGTCCTTGGGTCTCCCTACTCTTCTTCTTAATTGCAGGAAATTGATGGCCGGTGATTGGATGGTGTATACGCACGCATCACGTTAATCATAGCAGAATACTCCGCTTTTGGTGTGGCAAAATGGCATAATTTTTACAATATCTGCTACGGATGCTCTTATGTTGTTTTGGTGAATTAATCAACAGTGAGAGAGAGGGGGAGGATGTCGTACCTGCTACCACATCTGCACTCAGGATGGGCGGTGGACCAGGCTATCCTCGCCGAGGAAGAACGACTCGTCGTCATCCGCTTCGGTCACGACTGGGACGAGACCTGCATGCAGGTTCTTTCCTTCTCTTCCCTTTTTTTTTTTTTTTCATTTCAATTTTTATTTTGGGGAAAACCCTAATCTTTCTTTTACTAGTGGCGAAAAATTCATTCGTCCTTTTTTAATTTTTTTCATTATTTAACATAACCCATATTGTAATTCAGCTTCAGACTAGCTAATAATTCATGGATCCCCAATTTATTTCGGATTTTATTTATAGGTTTAGTTTGATTCAAGTTGAGTTTAAAATTATATGCATATATATATGGATTGAGCTTGCGTTTCTTTTTTTAGAGTGTCTAGATAGAAATGTTTGTAATTAGGGTCAACAACAGGTCGGGGCTGAGAAGTCCCGTATTGGGCTGGAGCGAGACAGGTCGGGGCGGGGTGGTGGGGAGGGTATTAAGAGATAGATGACTGTTTTGGAGGTTAGAAACACACATTAGGGGCAGGGTAAGGCAAGAAAAATGCAACCCCGTCTCGTGTGTAGGGACAATCTGCACGGGGAGGGGAAATTATGCCATCCTTCCTTGCTGGGCACAATAGTTTGCCGAATTACATGCTGTCAGGTACTAAATGGGTTAGTGGTTTGCTGGTGAGACTTCTCTGTAGTCTATAGGTCTGCAGACAGCGATCAACGCATTAAATTAATAGCCTTTTTGGCATCATCATTTAAAACAAAAAATGATTTTTTTTTTGGCTTTTGAGGATCATTTCAATTGGCTCTGTTGTTATTCATGAGTGTTGTATGATGATGGTCTAATCGATTGAGTTTATATTTAGATGGATGAAGTGCTGGCTTCTGTTGCTGAGACGATCAAAAACTTTGTTGTTCTCTATCTTGTGGACATCACTGAGGTGCCTGATTTCAACACTATGTACGAGCTCTATGACCCATCCACGGTCATGTTCTTCTTCAGAAATAAACACATTAAGATTGATCTTGGCACTGGAAATAACAACAATATAAACTGGGCTCTCAAGGACAAGCAAGAGTTTGTTGACATTGTTGAGATAGTCTACCGTGGGGCAAGGAAAGGTCGTGGTCTGGTGATTGCTCCTAAGGACTACTCCACCAAGTACCGCTACTAAGGCCTTGTGCAAGCTGTAGTTGATTTGGAGCTTGTAAGATCGTATATTGAAAACCTGTTGCATCATATTACATTCTCTAGAAGTTGTTTGTTTGAAACCTGTGATATTAGATCTTGAAAACTTGTTGCTTGAAACTTGAATTCTCTAGAAATCAATGTTTTGGAGCTATCATATCCTTAAATTACAAGGTGTTTCACACCAGGTGCTTTCTATATACTTGATATGACTATTGCACATGTATTGCTCTTTAAATTAAATAATAGTTCCAATCCTGGAATTTAAAATCTGAAATCATGTAATTGATATATGAGTTTTTAAGCATAATGTCAGGGCTCAATAAAATGTCAACTAGTAGTGTTAAGCTTAATTTAGGATGTTGGCGGGCATCAGCATGATAATTGTTTTCAGTGAAGTAGCAATCTGTGTGCTAGGTAAGAGGTCTACCAAAAGAATAAATGATTGACTCTCAATGAGCTCGACGTTAAGCATATGCTGTGAAGAAATGTACAAATTTAATGTGGTGTCTTATATGCATTGCTGAGTTTCTTATCCATCATGTCATGTTAAGTGGCATGCAACTTGCTTATGATGGATCTGTGGAAGTCTTTGTGTTGTCTTTGAAGTTAGGTTCTTTTGAGATTTTATTAAGGTGTATAAGTTTACTTTTTGGGCCTGTTGATGTTTGTGTCTTGGACTTGCAACTTGATAGGAACAATTGGCATAACTTACATCTCTTCATTTTAGTTTAGTATTGAGTCGCAACTATGCACGTCGTACTAATAAGTATTTAGTTTAGTGTTGTGTCCCATTCTCTTGTGTTTGTGTTAGGTTTGTTTTAGTTTAGGTGGTGGTAGTAGTAAGGGTTTCCTTTTTTTTTCTTGTGTGTGTGTCACAGAGAGAGAGAGAGAGAGAGAGATCTTGTCGGTGGTTTGGTTTTTTAGACTATTTAGGTGCTTTTCACTGGTTTTCACAAAATTGCAGGAAAACTTTTGGCCCATCGGTAACAAGTGAACTAAAACTAGAAATAAACTGCATATTCCATTTTGACTAATAACTTTCCAATTAGTCGGATGTAGCTATAACTTTTATTCTTTTAGCCTTTGGCATTGCATCTGATACCATTTCATGATGATAGTTTTGATGGCACCAAAGCCTGCAAAATGTTTTGGTAACTAATTATCATGTGATGGAAAGGAAGGGTTGTGGTCTGGGCTACCGGTACTTAGTCCTTGTGCTAGCTGTAGTTGATTTGAAGCTTTTAAGATTGTATCTTGAAAACCTGGTGCATCATATTATATTCTGTAGAACTTATAGTTTGTTTGAAACCTGTAATATTAGATATTGAAAACATGTTGCTTGAAACTCAATCTCTAGAAATCAATTTTTTGGAGATATCCTATCCATGATTATGAGAAGTTTCACATTGGGTGCTTTCTAGTTTCTACAATACTTTTTACGACTCTTGCACATGTACATGGTATGGCTCTTTGAATTAAATAATAATTCCAGTCCTGGAAACTTAAATCCAAAATCATGCAATTCATATGCAAGTTTTTTAGCATAATGAAGTAAAATTCAGTTGTCAATGGGCATTTACATGATAATTGTTCAGTCAAGTAGCAATCTGGATATCAACTAGTAAGCTGGATTGTAAGAGGTCTACCGAAAAACTAGCAAAGGTGTAAGAATTAATGGTGATACTAGCAATAGGCTCAACTTTAAGCATATGCTGTGAACAATTGTATAAATGTGGCGTTAGACGCAGCACTGAGTATTTTATTCATTGTGGCATGTTAAGATTTGTGCAGTTGTGTTATGTTAAGAAGCGTGCAAGTGCGAAGTGTTTATGATGGATATGTGGAAGTCTATGTGTTTTATTTGAAGTTAGGTATTTTTATGTTAAGGTTCTTTTGAGATTTAATGAAGGTGTTTAGGTCCTTGGACTGGCAAAAGATAATTGCATAACTTGCATACTCTTCATTTTAGTTGTAGTTATCATCAAGTCAACACTGCACATCCTAGTAGTAAGGGTTTGTGTAGGGTCCCCTTCTCTTCTGATCCGGTCAACACTCTGCATTTTGTAGTAGTAAGGATTTAGTTTAGTTTGGGGTCTTTTCCCGTATGTATGTGACATGTGTATGTGAGGGTTTAGTTGAGTTTAGTTTAGGTGGTTGTAGTGTAAGGGTTTACTTTTCTTCTCATGTGTGTGTGAGAGAGAGACAATGATCTTGGCGGTGGTTTGGTTTTTGTACAGCTTGTTTGGATGGAGAGGACGATAGGGGGACGGTTCAATCAACCTTATTTGTATATCTTTCAAGGGGACAATGGGATAGGAATATATGCAATCCCCTCCACTTCCCCATCCAGTCAATTTCTTTGACCAACCCCTCTTTGTTTGGCTTCAAGAGAATGTCAGCTCTAGCCGTTGGCCCTTTCCTCACATTGCCCCTTTCCTCACGTCGCCGCCATCGCCCTCGGAATGCTTTTGTAACCTTCACCCTGTAGCAAGTGTGGTTATCTCGCAATGCTTGTCTTTACACCAGATTTTACTTCGCTTTCCACTTGTGTAGTAGTGTTCACAAGATTTTAAATCTTGTAAATAAGTCTTGCTTCACCTCTCGATTTGTTAAACTCAATACTAATGGTAGTGTTCTAGGCAATCCAGGCCAGATTTTCTGTTTCCTTGGGGACAACTGCTAATAATGTTGGCTGAACTCTAGGCAGTCCAATATGGTCTCCCAATGGTTTGGAATTTGCAATATTGTAATATCATTTAGAATCAAATTACCCATTATCGTCTCATCATTAACCTCTACGGTTCACTCGTCCTTGGGTCTCCCTACTCTTCTTGTTAATTGCAGGAAATTGATGGCCGGTGATTGGATGGTGTATACGCACGCATCACGTTAATCATAGCAGAATACTCCATTTGTTCAACAAATATTTTGTATGGGACTGGAGGGATTTGGATTTACCTACACTTTTACCCGTTAATCATAGCAGAATACTCCATTTGTTCAACAAATATTTTGTATGGGACTGGAGGGATTTGGATTTACCTACACTTTTACCCAAATATCTTCTGTATGAACATGCTTAACTTAGAGCATTCACAGCAGCCTCACAACAAATTTAGCCAAATAAAGTATACAATATTATTTTTACAAACTCATTTGTAAATACTCCTACATCAAACTCAATACACTATCTTTAAAATCTTATTTTATTTATTATTTATTCTTTTATTTCCTCCTGCACTTACGTTTTTTCTTCCTCTCTCTCTCTCTTCCTCTCAACCTAGCACCAACTCCACCAAGCTACCCCTCTCTCCTTTCGTACCACCACCCAAACAATCTATCAATCACAAATCACAAATCTACAATCAACCCAAATCACAGCCTTAACCCACATGCAACCACAACCACTAATCTACCAACCCACAAATCGATCATCAATCTGCCACTGTAGCACCCACAGTCTTAACCACATGCAACCCAAATCACAAGCTAATTTGCAACCTACCACTGCAAATAAACCCAAATCCACCATTGAACAAATCAACCCAAATTTTCCCCCACAAAAATCAACACAATCCAATCTTCAATCTATGAATTAGTGGTGGTAACACAGAGAGGAGAGAGAGAGAAATAATCTTTCTTTGGTTTGGCGATGAAAATACCTTGTTTGAATTACATTTAATATATATATATATATATATATATATCAAGTAAAACCAATTTAAAATTGATTTAATTTTGCTTTAGTTTTCTTGATTCAACCAATTCTATAATTTATGAAAATTCACAATAATTTGGCCCAATTTTATTTTTTTTTTCAAAATCTTCGTAACATAATTGCAATACAAAATTTGTTTTGTAACTTAAGAACTTCCAAAATTTTGCTAAGGTGACAATGTGACAAATGATGATGTTTTTATACGGTAGATTTGTTTTTGCAATGAAAAAATAAGAATAAACAAAAATGATGAGTTGTGAAGTATCAATACCAGTCCATAAAAGATTGGTATATATTATTAGCCAGCAATTAAGCCGTGTCCTACGGTACTCTTTTTCAAGAATGTGGAAAGTGGGCTAGGCTTAAAGACTAAAATTCTTAAATAAAGGTCCTGAGTAAAAGAAAAAAAATATATATATATATATATATAAATGGATAGATTTTTTTTTTTTCAACTTACTGCATGTCAATTATATAACTATTTTTTTTTTTAAATACGATTTTTTTTATACTGGACATAAGGTTTATTAGCACCACCTGTAGAGGGAGATAAGCAGTTTAGACTGGGGAGATAAGATCATAATAATTGACTAGCCTCTCGCACGCGCTTCGCATGTGTGATGATGCTTTTTTTTTTAGTGGTCCTATTTTGTAGAAAAAAAAAACTGTGTTTTTTTATTTTATATATATATATATATATATTTTTTTTTTTGAAAATCTAATTTATAAGTGGATAAAACAATTTGAAAATTAATAGAACAGTGATCCTATTTTTTAAGTAATGTTTTAATGGAAATTAGAGTTGTATTTTTATCAGATTGTCCTTTAGTATTGTCTCTACTTAAACATAGGAATGTAAAGACATTTTTGAAAAAAAAAAAAAGAATTCAAATAAGAAAAGCTCCCTAAATAATGATGTAGATAATAGTATAGATAACGTGAGAAATCCTTTAAAAAAAAAAAAAAATACGCATTATGGGTCCGTCAGAGTCGAGTACTTACGATATCTTCTCTCCACTTTATTTGTGTTGTCTATAAAAACGAAATTGTGGTTCTGTCTTATCTTCTAAATTCAAAAGAACCAAATCAGGAAGTTAAAAAAAGGGAAAGAAAGAAACACTCGGCTTTGACGCGTGTCGGCGTGTGATAGGTAGCTCTATAGAACTTTAATTATGTCCGACTCCTATCGAGACATTTCCAAAAGATTCAACGTTCTTATCTACTCCTTAGCTCTCACAAAATGTCTCTGTCTCTGTCTCTCTGTCCGTGTGTTAATATATATTTATGGTGGTGGTGCCGATTTGATTTCTTTAGATAGTCGTTGAAATCCTCCAAGTTCGAAGAATAATGGCTTCCCGTACATCTGAGATGGTAGCGAAAGTGAGCCCAGCTCACGCCCTCGATCACAAGGCGTTGTTGGCTTACGCCTCCGCCAACGTCCCTGGCTTCCCTCTTCATCCCTCCGATTTCACCGTCTCTCAGGTTCCCTCCATTTCTCTTTTACTCTCTCTCTCTCTCTCTCTCTCTGTGTTGGTTTTGATCCGATTTTTTTGTGGGTTTAATAGTTCGGGCACGGCCAATCGAATCCTACGTATCTGATGGAAGTGAGATCATCAATGGGGGATTCGGTGAAACGTTACGTTTTGAGGAAGAAGCCACCGGGGAAATTGCTTCACTCTGCTCACGCCGTCGATAGAGAGTTTCAGGTTCTTTCTTTGTCCCAGCTTTGTGATAAACAAAAAACAAAACTGAAATATAAAAGGTTGCAATTTCGTTATTTCCTAGGAAAAAAGAAAGTCAAAACTACTTTCATATTTGTCCATCACAACACACTTTTTATTACACCAAATATTAAGGACACTGCCCAATTTCATCTTGGTGGGTCATAAAAAAAATGATGGGCTGAAAGTGTCGGCCGCAAGTTCCAAACAAAGGATAAGAAATGTTGAATTTGAAATTCTCAATTTCACATATGGAATAGAAAGAATAGTTGACTTGGGAAAGCATAACTCATCTGTACTTCTGCGCACCACCCCTTTACATCCCTTAATTTCTAATGCATGAAGCTTTGGGAAGTTTGGAATTGAAACCTCCAATTGCTCACATCCATCAACAGAAATTTTTTCCAATAATGGAACATGGTGAGGCAATTTTCCTTGCAATTTAGGGCATTGAGAAATAGAAAGCTCACGCAAGCAAGGGAATTCTTCATACTCAACTTTGCATGGAATCCAATCTTTCCATTCTTGCATATCCTTAAAGCAAAGTGTCTCTAAGGATTGGAAAGGCTTTGGGCAATCTTCCCCATAAAACTCAAGACCAATGATTTCCACTGCAGACAATCCTACAAGGGCAAGGTCTCTCAAGGATGGTAATTGTCCAATTGCAGGTAAGGATGTGCATTTCCTGCACCTCTCAATCCTTAGAAGCACCATATTAGAAAATAATGGATGTCCAAACCAAGTTGGGAATTTGGCACCAACATAGCCATCAATTGAAATTTCTTTCACCGTTGTGCAAGGTCGTAGCATCTCAAGAATATCTAGATCAGCTCTTGCATCTTGTAAATCATCAAGCTCAGACTCCCATTTCATCACTAATGCTTCTAAATTCTTCTTACCATTTAAATTGGCCCTTCCTACATCCTCGGCACTATGCACATTCTCCAAGCATGAAATGCGAAGTGTTCCCCTAAGAGACTCCAAGTTCATCAAGTCTCCTATCTTAGATCCAGTATCTTTCCCCACAACAAAATTAGACAATGTTTGTAGGTTTTTTAATTCTTTTATTCCCAATGGCATCTCTTTGATTAAATGGACCCCTTCAATATCAAGATGTCTAAGATTGAGTAGATTCCCAATTTTCTCTGGTAACTTTCTGAGGCAGTAACAACCTTTCAATTGCAATGTCTGCAAGTTGTACAAAGAAGTTGTGGATTCTGGTAAAATTGTAATCTTAGTATTAGAAAGGTTTAAGTATCTTAGATGTTTCAAATCACCGATTGAACTAGTTAGCTCAACGATTTGATATCCACATAAAGATAATACCCTTAAGCGACTTAATTGTGGTAGCCAACAATTAGGAATGTAACTGCTTAAGTAGCCCCAGTCCTTTATTGGTAGCGGTAGGAAGGTCCGTAAATGCATATCTTTGGGGAAGTCTTCAAACTTTTTCATGCCTTCATAAAAACTTCGACTGTAAGAGAAATGACGTACCTTTGTAGAAATCTCAAATTGCTTATTTCCATCCAATACGTCTTCCAATCTATAGCACAAGCCTCTTGCTGCCCATTGAGCTAAATCATGGATAAGATCATGCATGACAAAGAGTGAGCCATTGCTGCTTGATCGTTGAAAAAATGATCTCCTAAGGAGATCACAAAAACACTCATCACCAAGATCTTCCATAAACTTGTTTCTTTTTGTTTCTTGGAAAAAACCTTCTGCCATCCATAGCAAAACTAACTCTTTCTTCTCAAATTCATAATCTTTTGGGAATAGTGAACAATAAGCAAAGCACCTCTTTAAATGTAAAGGAAGATATTGGTAGCTCAATTTAAGAATTGGAAAAATACTGCTTTTTTCCTCTGGAATATCCCAAATCTTGCTATCTAACACATCTTTCCATTCGTCATGATCACGTTTAGTGCGTAAAAGGCCTCCAAGTACTTTCGCTGCTAAAGGTGAGCCCTTACACTTGTCTAAGATTTTTCTACCAATTTCTTCAAGTTTTGGATGTGCAGTATAATCTGTTGTCCCCAATGCATGTTGGGTAAATAAATGCCAACAAGCATCATTTGACAACTCTTTCAACTCATAAGCTGGGGTAGTTCCCATTGTTGATGAAACATCATAATTCCGAGTTGTGACAATAATCTTACTTCCCGGAGCCCCAAATTCAAATGGACTACGTAGCTTAGTCCAGTCATCATAGTCTTCATTCCAAACGCCATCCAAAATGAGCAAAAACTTCTTACCAGACAATGTCTCCTTCAATTTGACTTGTATTGAATTTAAATCATTAGCAACACAGTGCTCAAAAGTGACAGATAGTAGAATTGCTTTAGTCACCCTTATAATGTCAAAATCTTCAGAAACACAAGACCATGCTTTCAAATCAAAATAACGGCTCACCTCATCGTCATTGTAGACTAGTTGGGCAAGAGTCGTCTTACCCAACCCTCCCATACCAAGTATGGGAATCACAGAAAGTTGAGCATCACTCGATTCACCACTCAGCAACAACTTGACAATAGCCTTTTTATCTTCTTCTCTGCCGTAAACATGACCTTCATTCACCAAAGAAGTTGTGGGCACCCTTGATCTTGTTGTTCTAGTAGCTCCCCCAGTATTTTCTCTCAACTCCAGATCTTTCTTATCAGTCACTATACTTTGCAGTCTTGTATCAATCTCCTCAATCTTGGACCGCATTGAGGTAGCAAAACTTCGATTCGAACCAATACAAGCATCAACGATCTTCCGTACCTTAATTGTGCTGGGTTCTGGGTTCAACTTCCGTCGCAAAGCTTCAGTAGCAAACTCGTCCAAGATGTCGTCCACGTCATAGGCCAAGTCTTCCAGCTCATCCAACCAGATCTTCACGAACCTGTTTGTCATCTGCTTCTCTTCTGCGTCATCCAGAACTGCATGGATCTTCATCAACGTTGTCCTCCACCTCTTGAGGTCAGCATCAACTTTCTCTTCCTGAAAGAACTTCAGCAGATCATAGGAAGTTAAGTTGTCAAACAGCTTCCCAAAGAAAGCGGATAAAGCAGCCTCTCCAATTACAGACATGATTCGCTCGTGGGAAAGAAGGAAATACTGAAAATGAAATGAAGTAACCAAAGTGACACTTCTGATCAGAAAATTGAGTTCGGAGAGAAGACTGAAAGAGGTTTACTTTGTTCACAGTGTTTTCTTAGGTCTTGCAGTGAGAGACTTTTCCACAGAAGAATTGGTGGAGGAAAGAAAAGGAAAAGATAAGATATTTGATGAGATTAGGAACAAACGGATGGATGAGAAAAAAAGACAAGGAAAAAAAAAAGTGTAAATGTAATTTTATTTTCTGCATTTTTTTTTTCTATATTGTTCTCTATATTTTAATTTATCATTTTAAAAGTGCATTTAAGCAAAAAAAAAAAAAAAAAATGAAAAGAAGACAAAAAAGAGAGAAGAGGGTTTGGTGGAATTTTTATTTTTTATTTAATTACAATTATACTAGTCTACAACAAATTAAAAATAAAATATATCACAGCAGCCGTGGTGGTGTGGCTGTATTATTATTCACCCTTCGCAGTTTCAAAAGTGATATTAGAATAAAGTTATATAAAAAGAGTAAAGTGCGTCAGTCTTGACTGCTTTATTGATAGGAAGGAATCAAATACATAAGATAAAGCAGACCACGCCAAAGTCTCAAAAAAAAAAAAAAAAGCAGACCACGCCAAGAATGAGAATGACTGCATTATTGGTAGCTTTATTTATTTATTTTTGATAGGGGTAGCTTTATTAAGTGCTCAACAATTACGCTATTAGAACATCCGTAGCAGATATTGTAAAAATTTTGCCATTTTGTCACATCAAAAGTCTACTTTACTATTTTACTACATTATTTTACAATATCCCATTTATCAGATGTTCTATATTTTTACTACTTTATTTAAATATTATTTTTTAATTCTTATTTTATTCTTTCTTTATCATTGTTCCTAACGGTAACATCTGATCCAAAACAATCAGAGTTTCAAATTTTCTTATTCTTTAACGGTAACATTTTGTTTCTCAAAAAAAAAAAAAAAGTAACATTTTCAAACAATCCCCTTCATTCAACGGTCATATTTTAAAAAAATGATATTTTCTTAAACTTTTTTTTTTTGATCAGTTAACATTTAAAAATAAAAATAAAAAAACTTAGAACCTGTTGCCTTCCCCACCCCACCCCCCAACCCAAAAAAAAAAAAAAAAAAAAAAAAAAAAAAAACCTTAGAACCTGGGGACTTCGGGGAAAAAAAAAAAAAAAACTTTTAGAACCTGTCACAAAAAAAGAAAAGAAAAAAAAAAAGGAAAATGAGAAAAAGGCATATCCAAATATCAATATCATCAGAATATCGATATCAATATCATTGTAAAACATCAAAAGATAAGCAAGTCATCATTGTCGTATCAATATCAATAGCTATAAATCCAAATCTTTGTTTATAAAGTACTAAAATTGCAATTACACATTTGAATTCCCAAAAACCAAAACAAAATAAGAAAAGGTTTTGTGTCAACACAAGAAGGGAATTACAGCTTTTCTTCCCTTGAGACAATATCTGACCAAATATTCAAAAGCCATCACATTCATAATTCTTTATACTGAGACACCTTGTCAAGTCTCATATCAAAAGCCAAAAACATATGTAATCTAAAAGCCAACCTGTCAAGTTTCAGTTGTTTCAACTGAACTAAACTACCAATGTAGTCCATAGAAAACTTACACAAATAACTCATATCCAGTAACATTAAACATAATTGAGCTTGCCACTTTCTTGATGACAAATGGTACTTAAATTTAACACAACAAAACAATTGGCTAATACTAAACTTAACACAACAAAACAACATAGCCAATGAGTTTTAATAGTAGCTTCATAAAACAAAATGAAACAAATAAACCAAATCAAAATTTTTAATGGCAACTCCATAAACAAGAGGAGACAAATAAACAAAACCAAAAGTTTTTATGACTCTCCTTGTAATTGCCATAAATGTTCAACAAGATCCATTTGGAGTTGAGAATGAACTCCTCGATCCCTAATGCATTGATGAACTTGAGTAAACTCCGTAAATTCATTTGTTGGCTCACGTGACATTGGTGTACATGAAATCTCATCGATTTGTTCATAATCTAAGTCCACTACTTCAGCTTCTTCTCGCTCATCTTCAATAATCATGTTATGAAGAATTATGCATGCTTTCATAATGTCATGTAGTGTTTCATGATAGAAAAACCGTCCAGGTCCACGTACAATTGCAAATCGTGCTTAAAGTACTCCAAATGCACGCTCTACATCCTTCCTATATGCCTCCTGAGCTTTTGCAAATAATTTTCTTTTCGCTCCTAGTGGACATGGGATTGTTTTCACAAATGTTGACCATTGTGGATATATGCCATCGGCAAGATAGTATCCCATTGTGTAATCATGACCATTAATTGAGTAATTAACTGCAGGAGCACGTCCTTGTGCAAGCTCAGAAAATACATGAGATCGCTCCAACACGTTGATATCATTATTTGACCCAGGTAACCCAAAAAATGAGTGCCATATCCAAAGATCATATGAAGCCACTGCTTCCAAAATAATACTTGGCTCACGAATATGACCACAATACATCCCTTTCCATGCAGTTGGACAATTTTTCCATTTCCAATGCATGCAATCAATACTTCCCAACATGCCTGGAAATCCACGATTTTGGCCATGGGCTAATAATCTAACGATGTCTTCATTGTTTGGCGACCTTAAGTATTCCTCTGAAAAAATAGCAACCACTGCTGCAACAAATTTTTTCATACTGGTTATTGCAGTAGATTCTGCTATTCTCACATATTCATCCATAAAATCAGCTGCTACTCCATAAGCAAGCATCCTAAGTGCAGCGGTCATCTTTTGAAGGGGAGATAAACCAAGCTTTTTAGCAGCATTTCTTTTTTGGACAAAGTAAGGTTCATGAGCTTCTACCTTAGATAGGATTCGAAGAAAAAGAGAACGACTCATTCGAAATCTCCTTCGAAATAATTTGGGAGGATATACAGGTTCTTCGGCAAAGTAGTCATCATAAAGCCTTCTATGGCCTTCCAAATGATTACGGTCGATATACCGACGATGCTTACGTTGTGATGTCGAACCCGTGAGAAGTTTTATAATTATCTCATCTTCATCTGAGTCATCATCAAGCAATTCACGAAAAAAAGAACGACCCATGGAGATAAACTAGAAGAAAACATTAGAAAGCAATTATCAATATAGATGCAAGAAACATAATATAAAATGAAATCAATAAGATGCTATTTAAAAGTCACTTCTTTTTAACAAACGTATTGTTAGGAATTTAGGATGCTAAAAATTTAATAAGGTCATAAGTTTAGAACTACTCTGCCACCTACTATAATCATCAAAAGAACACATATGGTATGGTGCATTAGTACCATACCATCACAATACTATGTTCATGAATGTTAGCTATAACTAGTTACACATTTAATTGGTCAATCCATAAACACAAAAGAATATAAATTTTATAGTAATATAAAATCAAACATAGAAAATACATTACATTTTATATAAGCTAAAATGTTATGATTACTTACATGGTAGTGGCCTACTAGAATCTACAACGAAATCATATAATAAAAGAGTCAAGAACTCTTGCTAAGATCACAAAATACATATCAAGGCCTAAAATTAGCTACACCCAAAAAATGCCACAAAATACATATCAAGGCCTAAAATTAGTTACTACCAAAATAAAGTTAAAACAAGACATCACCAACATCATCTCAACCCAACGAATGACTTGATCTTTGTTTTGCAAGGATTTCCTTTTTGAGTCCATCATAAAAAGTTTTTTGGTCTTCATTCATGCCACTTGTGTCTAGCATCATAATTCTTTCATTCTCTTTCAACTCTTGCAAGCAAACCTTTTCCGCTTTGATACGTACTTTCTCTTTCTCAGCTGCACAACCTTCTTCAAGAATTTTCATTTTCTTTTTCAAATATTCCGTTGCAATATCTTTCCCATCATCTTTTCTCTTTCGATTAGCCTTTTCAGATTTTCTACCTATTGGCCTCTCGAAATCCATAATGCCATCAACCCCCCCTCCTTGATCTATTGAATCTGGAGTTTGAGGCATTTCTTTTCTTGAATCTTCCCTAGGCATAGTAGATGCCCACTTTGGAAAATCCTTCAAGATTAGCCAACAATGCTCAAATTGAAAAGGGTAATTGTGAATTTCTTTAAACAAGTCCCTTGCTTTCTCAATCTAAAAAAAATTAAATAAATATAACATAATTAGTTTCTTCAAACAATTCATTTGTGTTGTAAATCTAAAAAAAATAAAAGACCGTTGCAAAATTTATACCTTGTCATGAGCCGTGGTTCCACTTTCATTCTTTGCTTCAATTTTAGCTAAAGACCCACAAAATTTAACTGTTTTCCTATTAATCGTTCCCCATCGGGTTGTTAGAGATGAAGTACTACGCGTAGAATCAGGTTTGTGGTCCTTGAAGTATTTGGCAACTTTGCCATAAAAGGTTGTTTTATGTTGCTCATTACCATACACAGGATCAACACTGGTATTGAGCCATGCTGCTACAAGCAGCTTGTCTTCCTCAACACTAAAGTTGACACCACGTGTTGATTTTTTCTTAGAAGTGGCACCTTCATCATTCATTGAAGAATCTTCGACTAACAGGGGACTAGTTTCAGATACACCAAAAAGTTCATCCTCAAGAGAAACATTCCCCTGTAAGACATCAGTGAATGATGAATAATTTCTTGAGTCCATGCTCTAAATAGATATGTAAATAAAAGAAAATCAGTCAAAAAATAAGTATCTTCAATCATTTTCATGTTCAACAACCTCCCTGCTACTATTGAAGAACAACTGCACAGTTACCCCGAGTGTAAATACCAAATACGTTTGTCATTACTTTAAACAGAATTCTACAACTTCACTGTGTGAACCATTTAAGGAGGGGACGAAACCATACACACCCCATAATCACAATCCATTAGACATGGAAACTAGTAATTTAACTTCTAAAACTCACGGGTACATCAAGTTCACTGGGTAAAACTCAGCTAAAAATAAGACATTGGCTTCATTGTTTCATAAATCCAGGAACCCAAAAAAAAAAAAAAAAGCTAACAATTTATAAATAAAGCAAACAAAAAAACAGGGAAATTAAGTCAATATAACCTAAAAACTGAATTGGCAGATGGATAATCAAACAAATCACTTCATCATTCAAAACCCACAATTTTTTCAGATTCATTCAAACAGAAGCCCAGCAAATCTAGAGCAAAAATAGAGAGCATGCTTCAGTTTTTCCAATTGAGAAGTAAAAAAATTGGGCTTACATTACCTCCTTTCCAGTGAATCGGCGATCCGAGAACGGCGACTCGGCGACGCTGAGATAGAACAGAGGAAATCGGCGACTCGGAGAAAAATGGAACAACGAAACAGCAGCGTCAGTGCATTGAACAGAGAGGATAGAGCGAATCGGCGGGGAAAGGGAAGAAGAAAGAGATATGTGAGAGAGTGGAGACAGAGGCGGTGAGCTGAAGGAAGAAGAAAGAGATATGTGAGAGAGTGGAGACAGAGGCGGTGAGCTGAAGGAGAAGAAGAAAGAGATTTGTGAGAAGGGAGATGGAGGCAGTGAGCTGAAGGAGAAGAAGAAAAAAATATGTGAGAGAGTGGAGATGGGGGCGGTGAGCTGAAGGAGAAGAAGAAAGAGATATGAAGAAAGAGATATGTGAGAGAAAAGATGGAGGCAGTGAGCTGATGAAGGAGACAAAGAAAGAGATCTGATAGGGAAAAGAGGAATAAAAAAGAATAAATGGATATGCCACACGGGTTCCGTACAGTGGCAAATATATGATGACACTGTAGCATGTTGCAAAAAATATAGGATATAGCACATCTGATAAATAGGGATAAATAATGTTTGGTGTGCTAAATGTGCCAAATATTTAACATTTGGCACATATAGCACAGCTGATAAAGATGCTCTTAGCTTTATATGTTGGTAGCATATTCTGAAAGATGATTGGGGCCCAACTCCCTCTGGTTCGGTCCACCAAGTGGGTCTTCTTCTACAAAGTTTGGGCCTCCTTTGTTTTCTTTTCGTTGCAGAGGGTGTGTGGTGTCAATGTTAGAAGGGTTTTGTTGGAGTGTTTGTGTGTAGTGAAGAATCAATTAGTTCTATCTCCAGCACAATTAGGGCGGTAAATGAACCAAGCCGATTGTGAACAACTCAGGCTTGGCTCGATAAAAAGCTCTTTCATGTTTGTTTGTTTATAAATAAGCCAAGCTTGAGCTTTAATTTTAGGCTCGTTTACTAAACAAGCTAAGCCCTAGCAAAAAAACTTGTTCACGAATAAGCTCGTGAGCTATTAGGCTTGATAGAAAACAATTCAAGCATAGACTCATTTATAAGTTTATATGCATTAATTAAATATAATCTTTACACATATTTTAATAATGTCATGACCAACATGGGACTACTACCCATTACCTTAATTTTTTCCTTCCCTCTAAACTAACCAAAAACCACTTTAGACTATAGTTACATTTAAAAATAAATTAGTTAGTTAAGTAAGCCACATATGATCCTTCCCCATCAATCATCTAAAGTAAAGTTATAAAACATGTTAGTATTTTCTTATTCATAATAGTTACAAACAAGTATTTTTCTAGTTCTTCACCATCTAACGTGAATGTAAAAATTGTATTTTGAATATTTGCTAAAATTGTAGTAGACAAGGAATGATGAATTAAATTAATTTAATTATGTAAAATTTTAATTTGAATAATAAGTAATCATAAGTAAGACTGGACGCATGATAAAATAAGTATACTATTTTTTTCTTCTTCTTAGTTTTAGATATTTAAGCATTTGATAATGTAATTTTTTTAGATCTCAAGCTCAAAAGCTTGACCTAAGCTCGAGTTTGAACTTGATATGAAGTTTGAGCTTTGCTTGACTAATTAATCAAGCTAAGCAAAGCCAAGCCAAGCCAAGCCAAGCCAAGCTTGAGCTTTTTAGTTTTCTCACAAGCTCAAGCTCAAACACTATTTTTAGGCTTATCACGAGCTTAAGCCAAGCTTGATCTTTTGACTTTTCTTGATGAGCCAAGCTTGAAAATGCACTATTTGACAAAACTTGGCTCGTTTACAGGCCTGCTGCACAATTCTAAAGAGACTTACTTTGATCTACTGCTTTATTAGTATTCACAAATAGTATTAGTGCTCAAGACTTTTGAAATGCAACCATGATTAATGCCCCATTTTGGAATCTGATAAACTGACAAAGTGTTTAAGTTGATTAATATGTTGGTAGGAAGTTCCTTTAAAAAAATAGTGTGTAACACATAAACTTAGTGTATTATTGATAATTTTGATATGTGTTAATTTCCATCACTAGCTTTGTTTATATATACACAAGGAAGCATCACTAAAAATAGCTAAACAAGGCTAACCAACTAGTTTGATATAACTTTCTCAAAAAAAAAAAAAAAAACTAGTTTGATATAATTCTAAAATATTTGATTAGGTCTGTTAGATTAAATAATTAAATTCACCATTTTATAGCATCTTAACATTTGAGATAATAGATAATTTATTGAGGTCAAGCTCCATTATGTGCACAGTCTAGTGGAAATTATGGAATAGTAAAAAAATAAGGTAGTAAAGGGTTTGGTATAATGATGAAATATTTGATTAGATTTGTTAGATTATATGATTGAATTCACCATTTTCTAGCATCTTAAACTTGAAGACAATCGAAAATTTATCAAAGTCAAGGCTCCATTATGTGCAAAGTAGGGGTGTGCAGAAAACCCACCGACCCGCCAAACCCGACTCGACCTAACCCGACCCACCAGGTTGGGTCGGTTTTTAAGGCTTGGTGGGTTGGGTTGGGTCACAAAATTTTTTTTTATAGCGGGTCGGGTTGGGTGTGGGTCATAAAATTACAAACCCGCCAAACCCGACCCGACTCACCCATATTTAATATATATTTAAAATATATTATATATTTAATATTTTTTTTAAATCAGTTGTAAATTTAATATATGCTAATAATAATATTATATTCTATAAGTGCTTATAAATAATATATTATATATATATATATATATAATATACTAATAATAATATTATATATTTTAAAAAATATATAATATAAACTAATAATAATATATTTAATAAATTTATTAATAATAATAATAAAAATTTATCAAACCCATGGGTTCAACCCGACCCATGTGGGTTGGGTTGGGTTGGATTAGACTTATGTGATGGGTTGGGTTGGGTTGAATATTTTTTGACCCACCATGGTGGGTTGGGTCAAAAAATCCCCTCAACCCGACCCAACCCGGCCCATGCACACCCCTAATGCAAAGTCTAGTGAAAATTATGGAATAGTAAAAAATTAAGGGAGTAAAAGGTTTGGTATAATGCCCTCCCTGAAAAGGAGGTGTCCAGCCACACCTTCTAGTACAACAACCATGTTATGACTTTCACTCCAGTCACTAACCCTGCCTCCAAATATTTCAATGGTTGTTTTGTTTCTCCATTCTCTAGTGTCCTAAACAACTGGCTTAAAACAGAATCATAAAGTCACATCTATGGATAAAACCTTAATTTTAATGCCAGTTAGCATAGAATTTGCTCAATTATAGTTGTGATAAGAAAAGAGACTATTTGTGTGTCAATCAACTATGTAGCTTTACTATAAGCTACTCACTTAATAATGAGATGAAATAGCATCCCATTATTTAACTATTTAAACTCTATTAAATTACAGACTATGTTCTCCACTCCAACCTAACACACTAACCAAGATCTTTTCTTAAACCAAACATCTAAAATTATTTGAAGCCACCATGTCTATCCCAAATCTGCAATGAGCACTCTGAGTTAAAGCTGAGATCCTTTACCATCTGTTTGGATTTTATAGGACCTGGAAGGCCTTTCAAGTTAGGAGATCTTTGCTGGTAACCATTAGTCTTGCCAATCCTGCCACCACTTGGCACTTCAGTAGTAATAGAGGATATGAGAGACAACTTATTCTTATATGGTGAATAGCTTTCAAAGCATGTATCGAAATTCCCGAGCTGTGTTTTTGGTGAGCTCATTGATCTCGCTTTTGCCTTTGCAGATTTAGTTGCAGCCATGTAAGTTGGAACAAGAGAGCTTGACAAAGTATTATGATCTCCCAATGAGCATTGCCTCCTATGATGAATTGATCTTTTGGGAGCAAATATTGGAGAATCCAATCCTTCAAAATTATTCTGTCCCTTAACATTTCTTAGCTTAAGTTGTCTTCTTCCACAGTCATCTGTTTGTCTTGGATTTGAAGTCAAAACTGAGTCCAAATCTTCAAGTTCTCTACTTTTAGTAATCTGTGTGTCTACCCATTAGTCTAACCAGTATCTTCATCTTTCATTTACCTTGTTTCAATCTGTTTCTGCTGACTTTTGAATAATTTGTCAGCTGAAAGTATCAGTAATTGAACCAAAACTTGAAAAATATATAATCAAAAGATTATAGAACAAAAGGAGCTTACCTGATGGCTAAACCAGTATTCCTTTATTCGTTCTCTCTTATTTATGGCCTCTTTCTTACTCATAAATAATGCATTTGCCTCTTCCTTTGACAATACACTATCATCCCACCCTCTTTGATTGTTTGTGTCTATTTGAAGATCATAACATTTTGCCACCCAAATGTTAAAGACAGAATAACTCTTATGATATTAATTAGACTAGCAGAAGACTAATGTTCTAGAAAGAGAGGAATGAGATACAAATTTTTCTTTTTCATCAGAGTTATGTTGTTCACATTAGAAGGAGTCAGTTCTTTCTGCATTCCATACCCTTGTTATCTTATCTTTCCAATTCTACAATTCTTTACTTTCATCATAATTCCAAGTGCCTTACACCGTTCCAAATCTTCTTGTGCTGGCCTATGACTGAATATTAACAATAGACTGCAAGCACTTTAGGGTAGTTATAGCTTGGCGTCTTACAGCTTTGCCTCGAATAATAGCTTGGAGTTTCACAATTCCCCTCAATGCCCACAAGGCTTTCCTTGCCTGCAAAACTCTCCCACATATGTTGATTAAAACTATGCAATCTGTGAGAACTAAAAAGAAAAAAAAAAGGTCATATATGTTTTCTTTTAACAGACATTACTTTATCATATACAAAGTGTCAGACATTTGTAAATTAGCAGAGAATAAATAAAGTTGAGAAAGGAGATATGAGATAGAGAGTGCTTGTTTAAACTCACAAGGTAACCTCGAAAGGCAGACTGAATTCTAGTAGCAGCAAATTCAAGGGTTGGACTGAGTTGCTTCACCTTGATCTCCAAAAATCCATTTCCTTCTCCTATCCTGATAATAGTTTTAGCAGTGAGAAATAGGATCAAAGACCAAAACTGAACAAAGAAGCAAGTCATTTTACCTTTGCTAGCTTTGAGTTTGTCTCTCTAATAAAGAACCTTTTCACTATGTCGAACCAGCTCTTCTTCTTAGCCATTGGGGAACCAATAAATCACATTGGTCTAAGAAGGTTTTAATTGATTCTGCAACTGTGCTTGTCGGTTTCTGGTAGTACATATATGCATCAGTTTAGAAAAAGAAGTTAAAATACCAATAACAATGGCGAGTTTCTTTGCGCTTGCTCTTCTTTGCTTTTTTCTTGCCATTGTTGGATTTGGTTTTGGATTTGTTAGGGTTTTTGTTGCTAGGATTGTTGGTGGGTTTTTGTCGCTGTCGAGCCACCGCTATCGAGTTGAAGCAGATATCTCACCGTCGCTAGCGACCTGGAACAAACAAGATGGAGAGGGTCAGTGCACTTTGTTTGTGGGCTTTCAACAAGTTTGTGGATTTTTTATTTTGGTGAATCATCCCACATAAACCTCGTGAGAGGAATATGTATATTTAAAACTTTTAAGATGAATTTGTAAAATTAATATATTTATATATTTATTATTGTCAAAAAATTAAAGTTAAAAAATAAATATGAAAAGAATAATGATGTGATGATGATGTGAAGAATGAGTGGCTTAACAAGAGCGTAGCATTTCTTTTAGATAGAATATATGTGAGATTAAGGTTTGGTGTAGTACTTACCAAGTGCAATACTTTTCAATGATTAAGATTAAAAATTAATTTTTATTCTCAACAATTGGATAAAAAAGTTAAAAAAATTTGAAAGGAAATATATATAGCTCACCCAAAAAAAAAAAATTAAGCATACCAATAAGGACAACTTTGTCTACCCAATGTCCTCACCTTAATTTTATTTTTATTTTTTAAAATTATCTTCACCTTAAATTATATATATATATATATATATATATGAGATGGGTTCAAATTACACCTTTTTGAGAGTGTTGATTTCTTTTATATCTAAGGGTGAAAAAGCACACATGGTAATGTCATAATTGTTCTCTAAAAATTAGTGATTTAGGTATTCACTATTCTTATTAAAGGGGAAAAAGACTGCATTAACTCTCTACTCTCCTCCATGTCATCATCTTCTTCCTCTCATCTTCTCTCACATCTTTCTTCTTGCACTACGTATTCTCAGGCCATCACCATTGATTTGTTAACAATATTGACTTGAGGTACTTGCAAATTTTAGAAATATATGGCCAAAGTCACAATTGTTTTAGAGAACGATTGTTGAGGCTAAGTATTTCTAAAACTCTCATTACAAATTTTACTCTAGGTACTACCAAAACACAAAACTCAATGGACGAAAAAAAAATTCTCCTTTTTTCAAACCATATACTGTGGTTAATTAATGGCAAAACAATACTCCTTCCATTATAAATGAGTTTGCAAAATGGTAATCATGTTTATTAAAACAAAATAAAGACAGCTTGGATTTACAATTTAATCTCGAGCATTTTATGAATGGTGGAGGCCTAAAAGTACGTAGTGCAAAGAGAAAGATTAGAGGAAGAAGAAGATGATATGGAAGAGAATGGAGAGTTTTTTTTTTTTTTTCCTTTAATAAGAAGAGTTAATACCTAAATCACTAATTTCTATGGAGTAATAATGGCATTACTATGAGTGTTTTTTGACCCTTAGATCTAATAGTAATCAATGTTTGCCTACAATTCTAGTATTACCTTTTTTTTAGAAGAAATTCTAGTTCTAAGGTCCCAATTTCAAAGTCCAAGTTGCAGAGAAAGTTTTAGAAAGCCTTTAAGATAGCCTTTGTAATAACCATCCCTTTCAGAAAGAAAGACTTTTGTATTCCTTCCCTTTTGTAATCTTGTACCCTTCTCCTCAGACAGTTTTACTTTGTAATCTTGTAACTCTTCAGACAGTGTTTTATTTTCAAGCTTGTATCAAAGACAGTTTGTTTTCAAGTTTAATCAAAGACAGAAGTATTTTCAAGTAAGATTTTATCAGTTTCAGTTTTCATATTCCATACTCTGTTTTAACTTATTTTTGAATATATCTGTTTTGCTATTTTCTTCTTTATCATCTATTTTATCATTGTTTATGCTTCTATATTACTGCTGTGCTCTCTCCTGGGTAGTTAATGGTATCAGAGCTATGCGTGGGAAAGACCAACACGTATAGAAAATAAAGAAATATTTAAAAAAGGAATGGTGAAAGAGATGATAGAAGCAAATGAAAGATAAGATAATATAAAGCTAGAGACAAAAGAAGATGTAGGGAAAGTTATAAAAAAGGACATGCTAAAATCAAAAGGAAATAGTATTTTTGAAGAATCTCTACGTAGGAAACTAAAGAATAAGATAGAGAAAGTCAATAATGGTGGGAAAAATAATGATAGTCCTAGAGAAATGGTGGTGGAAAAGCAGAAAGAAGAAGCTAGCTCAGTGCAAATTATATGTAAGAAGCTAGAAATAGAAAGAGACATGGAAAGACAAAACAACATAATAAAAAATGTAGGAACAAAGGACAACCTAAAGATAAAAGCAAATAGTAGTACCCTTAAAAAATCATTACGTAGGAAGATAGAAATAGAAGAAGAAATGAAACAAGAAAGAGCCAAAGATAGAGAAATAGTCAACAAAGGAAGGAAAACTAATAATGAAAGAAAAGAAAATAGTGATAGTGTAGTAAAAGCAAAAGTTTGTAAAATTAGTTTAAAAGAAGTAATTGATGAGAAATTAAAATTAATTGAGAAATCTATGATAGATAACAGTTTGGCAGAATTAAACAAAAAGATAGAAATTTTAAATTCTCCCTTAGATACAGACAGAAAGAAAAAGATAGCAATTTTAAATATTACTGAGGTATCAGATAATGAGAATACTGACAGACATAATAGACATATTATTTGCCATAAATGCAAAAAAGAAGGACATACTAAAAAACAATGTGCTAGACAGAATAAAATTGCTAAACAAATCAGTATGTTAGAATTTGAAAAAGACACACTAAATGAATTAATGACAATATTCAATATCAGTCAAGAAGAGATAGATCAAGTAAAGAAAAAAGAAGAATTAAAATCAACCAACCCATTAAAAGTTAATAAAAGAAAAAGAAAACAAAAAGACATAATAATGAAATTGATAGATAAATTACCCAATCAAGACAAAAAAGACTGTTTACTAAGTCTGAGAGAATCTATAGATATACCTATTGCTTGTATTAGATGTAAGAAATATGGACACCATGTTACAGAATGTAGAAAACAAGAAAAAGCCAAAAAAGAAAAAGACAAGCAAGAAGAGATAAAAAAGAAAAAAGATGATATAGAATCAGTAAAACCTGTAACCATACAAGACTTATTGACAGAAGCAAAAGTAATAAAACAAGAAATTAAAAATATTAAAGAAGATAATTCCGTAAATATAAATAAACAGAATTTTAAAGAAATAATGAACTTAAAAGAATTTTCTAGGCTCATGATAGAAATCCCTTTAATAGAAAAAGATAACGGCAATAGATAAAATTTTCTTAGAGTAATCTTTCAAAATTGGCATACAGAAATCACTTTAGTAATTAATAAAGAATTTTCTTTGACAGAAATTGCTTTAATAGACTCAGGCATTGACATGAATTGTATACAAAAAAAATTAATTCAGGCGGCTACTAGATTAATTAATCATAAATTACCCAATGAGATATGTGATCTTTCTTTAAATTATTTTATGGAAACAAAAAAGGAAATTAAGACTAATGTAACTAACACACATTTTACTCTACCTTTTATTCCAAAAGAGATTAGTTTTTCCTACAAGATCACTATCCTACGGGATACAAATAAAAAAGGAATCTATAGAACTAAAAGAAATCTGTCACTTTTAGAGACAGATGTAAGACTTACTAACCAGTTGACAGGAAAAGACATAAAAAAGGACGAACAAGACATAGAGACAGAGATTCTTCCAGAGACAGAGATTTGTTCTTATTTCCCTATTAATATTCTACATAGACACCAACATATAATAGTCCAACTACTTTATGAAAAAGAATCCAAGACAAAAGATAGAACTATGCTTACAAGTCAATATGATAGCTTGACAGATGTACCAAATAAAATTATAGTAGATAGCATTCATGCACCCTTTGTAGTAAAAGTAATCTCAAACACTCATATTTTAATAAAAGATTTGACAGACTCCCCTTTATTAATCATTAAAGAAGATATTAATTGTGATAATTTCTTGAGTAAAGACAGATTTAACTTCTTGACAGACTTGATTTATAAGTCCCTTATAGATTTTCCCCAAACTAATTTAGTAATTAATAAAAGACTTTATGGAAAAAATGTATTCCCACAAAATGAGATATATACATACATGGACAGCACGGATAGAATCATAACAGATCTTGAAAATATTTTGGATGCTATTCACTTTGGCAGATTCCATCATGACTACTCTAATATTATTACTACTCAGCAAGGGCACAAAAGTGTACAGGAAAAAGTTTGTTTTACTATACATACTTTGAAATTTAAAAATGATTTTCTTATAAAATACTTTAAAGAAATTTTACAGAAAGTCACCAATGAAAAGATTTTAAAAATATGTTTGAAAGAAATTTTGCATAAAAATGTTCATTCTCAAAATAATATTTCAAGACATAATCTTTTTCCTCAACCCCATTTGCAGTCAAGGCATAATCCTTTTCCCCAATCCCATTTGCAGACTAATATGAGTAACAGAAATTCTCAGGCAGACAGAAAAGGAAAGGGCAAGGCACTTGCAGTGCCTAAACATTTTCGAAAGCCTACAGTAAGGATTATAGATGGGCAGGAAGGCGTCTCGTTAGAGACAATATCCCTTCAGGATACGTTGCAAGCAGAAGCAATGTATTCATGTGGTGAAAATAGTGTAACTCTACAAAAAGTGCTCAACACTAATCTCATGTTTCAGGACGGAGAATTTACAGACCTCCCTCTTCACATTAAACTACTTCTTGATAATTTACAGGCAGCTTTTACCCTTAAACAGAAAGACTTATTCCAAAAGACCCTTCAGGCTTTGGAATTACACCTTGTTAACACCGGGGCATTTATTGAAGCTCTCGGTTGTCAACTCCCTGGCAAGGAGGATGGAGATTCAAGCTCCACAAAGATAGAATCACAGTCTCTAAAAAGCTATGTTATGGGAACAAGCTTTTCAAAGCTCCACCCTAAGATTCAGCAAAAAACGAGGCTTGCCATCAGAAATTTACTTCCTGAAATCCAACAGAAAATATTAACCCATACAGCTTTAACCAGTTCTTATGACAGGTGGATGCATCTTTTTAAGGTACTTGTTTCTACAGCATTTATCAGGACAGAAGATATGACAGGCGAAATATGGTTATCTCATAAAGCTACATGGTATGAGAGTTTTGGAAATGCAGACAGAGTTTATGAAAGAACAAGTGACAGATATGATCCCTACCCAGGATTACTTATCAATACAGAGACAGAAGATCCAATAATCTGTGATCCTTTATGGTTATCTGAAATGTTAGAAGCAGGGTTTATTAGCAAATTAGTGATAACTTCTGCAATTCAGATTAGTTTATTCCCTAAAGTCATTAAAGAAGCAGCAGCACAGATTGGAGGACTTAATTATATGAAGATGGAAATCTGGAGTACACTTCCAGTATGGGACAGTGGTTATTATATGGAATCTCAGCCAGCACATATTTTGGTTCTTATCCATGATTGGGGCTTTCTTCCTGAATACAACTGGTATTCAGGAGATACTTTCTTATCACTTGATGACCCAAGTGCTCTGGCTCAAGAATGGTCTAATTTCAAGTGTAACAAGATTTATGAAGTGCAGAAAGACTTAGACAGAGATTTCCACTTATATGGCTACACTGACAGGATAGCTGTGTATGGTCCAAGACCTTCAGCAAGAAGGCTTATTGGGAAAAGAAGGATTGTTAAAGATCCCAGATTAATGACAGCCAAGGATCGTGTTCCTGTTTTCATTCTAATTTCATATTGCGCTTTATGCAATGATTATGGAGTGCCTCATGAGCATGAGCAGTATGAGGAGTATGAGTATAACCCTGATCCGATAGATTATGATAATTATGCAGATACAGACTGATGCAGAGTGAGAAGATGGACAGAAGAGAAGATAGACAGAAGAATTTTCCCAGACAGACAAATATGACAGATCACTATTCACTCCTGACAGATCACTATTCACCAGAGACACAGGACAGATCACTATTCACCAGCATGCCTTCTGACAGATCACTATTTACCAGCATGCTTCCTGACAGATAGACAGATTTTAGACAAGGCAAATATTTTAAGATTCTACCGACAGATTAACTTGAGTTCACTTTACTTAACTCAGGTTACTTTTAGAGACTTACCATGGTTCACTTCATCTATAAAAGGACAGACTCCGAAGACAGAAGACAGGTCCAAGTTTAAGGTCCAACTCCGAGGTCCAGTTCTAAGGTCCCAATTTCAAAGTCCAAGTTGCAGAGAAAGTTTTAGAAAGCCTTTAAGATAGCCTTTGTAATAACCATCCCTTTCAGAAAGAAAGACTTTTGTATTCCTTCCCTTTTGTAATCTTGTACCCTTCTCCTCAGACAGTTTTACTTTGTAATCTTGTAACTCTTCAGACAGTGTTTTATTTTCAAGCTTGTATTAAAGACAGTTTGTTTTCAAGTTTAATCAAAGACATAAGTATTTTCAAGTAAGATTTTATCAGTTTCAGTTTTCATATTCCATACTCTGTTTTAACTTATTTTTGAATATATCTGTTTTGCTATTTTCTTCTTTATCATCTATTTTATCATTGTTTATGCTTCTATATTACTGCTGTGCTCTCTCCTGGGTAGTTAATGGTATCAGAGCCATGGATGGTAGGTGTATGAGTTTTATTTCTTTGCAATTAAAAAGTTACTAGGAACTCATATTACAGTATGGCCATTACTTGCTCCTTGATAGCATTGGTCAGCCTTACACTCGTTGGCAAACCATAGCATTCGTGTTGGTCAGCCCGTTTTTTGTTAAGCCGACGAACTGGCGTTGTTTGGGTGGTCCCGCAATGGAGTTTCCCGAGAAGGTGGTCCCGATAGCAAGGAAATCAGTGGTTAGTAATAAAGTTCCGCCAGTAATTATTAATTGCTTAGAAAGAGAATAAATACATTTATCAGCTCATAAATCTGTTTGCTTGTTCACACTTAGGTTAGGCACACACTAATTTGAAACATGGACTATGATGATATAGATTATGATGAAGGTTATAGCATGAGAGATATAGACAATAATTGGTCAAACAGTAATATGGATTATGAAACAGATTCTGATTCTGACAGTGATATGGATGACTATAATTATAGTAATAATAATGCAAAAAATTGGAGTATGTTAACAGGAGATGAAATTAACCGACAGACTAATAGACACAATAATAGTTTCTTAGACATAATTAATAAAAAATTAGAAGCTATAGAAAATGATGAAAGATCTACGACATACACTAAAGTAGAAAGAAAAAATGATAGCTTTTTGGACCTCTATGTGCTGGCTAAGAACCAAAATATGTGCTGGCTAAGAACCAAAAAGCTATCATTTTTTCTTTCTACTTTAGTGTATGTCGTAGATCTTTCATCATTTTCTATAACTTCTAATTTTTTATTAATTATGTCTAAGAAACTATTATTGTGTCTATTAGTCTGTCGGTTAATTTTATCTCCTGTTAACATACTCCAATTTTTTGCATTATTATTACTATAATTATAGTCATCCATATCACTGTCAGAATCAGAATCTGTTTCATAATCCATATTACTGTTTGACCAATTATTGTCTATATCTCTCATGCTATAACCTTCATCATAATCTATATCATCATAGTCCATGTTTCAAATTAGTGTGTGCCTAACCTAAGTGTGAACAAGCAAACAGATTTATGAGCTGATAAATGTATTTATTCTCTTTCTAAGCAATTAATAATTACTGGCGGAACTTTATTACTAACCACTGATTTCCTTGCTATCGGGACCACCTTCTCGGGAAACTCCATTGCGGGACCACCCAAACAACGCCAGTTCGTCGGCTTAACAAAAAACGGGCTGACCAACGCGAATGCTATGGTTTGCCAACGAGTGTAAGGCTGACCAACGCTATCAAGGAGCAAGTAGTGGCTATACTGTAATATGAGTTCCTAGTAACTTTTTAATTGCAAAGAACTAAAACTCATACACCTACCATCCATGGCTCTGATACCATTAACTACCCGGGAGAGAGCACAGCAGTAATATAGAAGCATAGACAATGATAAAATAGATGATAAAGAAGAAAATAGCAAAACAGATATATTCAAAAATAAGTTAAAACAGAGTATGGAATATGAAAACTGAAACTGATAAAATCTTACTTGAAAATACTTCTGTCTTTGATTAAACTTGAAAACAAACTGTCTTTGATACAAGCTTGAAAATAAAACACTGTCTGAAGAGTTACAAGATTACAAAGTAAAACTGTCTGAGGAGAAGGGTACAAGATTACAAAAGGGAAGGAATACAAAAGTCTTTCTTTCTGAAAGGGATGGTTATTACAAAGGCTATCTTAAAGGCTTTCTAAAACTTTCACTGCAACTTGGACTTTGAAATTGGGACCTTAGAACTGGACCTCGGAATTGGACCTTAAACTTGGACCTGTCTTCTGTCTTCGGAGTCTGTCTTTTTATAGATGAAGTGAACCATGGTAAGCTTCTAAAAGTAACCTGAGTTAAGTAAAGTGAACTCAAGTTAATCTGTCGGTAGAGTAAATTTTGAACAGTAGTCTGTCTATCTGTCGGTAGAGTAAATCTTGAACAGTAGTCTGTCTGATCTTGTGGAATCTGTAGAAAATCTGTCTGCGTACACGTGTAATTAATATTCTGTCAAATATCTCTCTTGATCTTTTGTTTGGATTTTTCTGTCAGGCCTGCTTGTGAATAGTTTTTTGTCTTTTGTCTTTTCTATCACTTATCTGTCACCTGTCTTTTTGTCTTTTCTATCACTTATCTGTCACATATCATAGGGATCCTGAGAATCTTGAAATGCTTCTGGATGAGTCCTGTAATTTGGAGAGGATGATTCCATTATTGTGTCATCTTCATCATCTGATATCTGTGATGCTACTTCAAGCAATTGCTTTTTAAGCTGTCTTCTGTCTGAGACGGAGGCAAGCTGGCATTGGACTTGGCTTTTTTCCAAAAAGAAATTAGGATTCTCTGTCTGGGAAGGAGAGGTCCTTTTCTGCAATTCTTGACAAATATGATCAAAATTAAACTTGTTCCACCATTTTAATTTAAACTTCCTGGTGAGCATAGGAAAAGGATACTGAGGATGCTTTTCTATTTTGTATTCTCATCTGATGATCCATGGAAGATCTGGAAACCTGTAAAAGAACTGTAAAAGATGTGGAAAATCTTTAAGATGCTGTATGTTTGGTTCTCTCTTAAAACTTTCATAGGCTTTGAGGAGATCAGGAGGAAGGATCATAGCTTCAGGGCCATAAGAAGTCCACCAGTCAATAAACCATCTGGGTATCATCATGTCTTTCTTTCTATACATATCAAATCGGAAAAACCAAGTGTGTCTGTTAATATTATTTTGGAATAAAAGGAATCTGTCCCACGCTTCCATATAGTCATAATAATTATAAAACTGAGGCTCAAAGAGTTGAGAAAACTTCCTGAGAATCCAGGGCTCTGCCCTCCACTAGGAAGGGGTGAGAATCTGTTTTATAACTACTTTAGAATAACCAATTCTGTTTGGGTCTTGGGAGCAAGGCATGTGTGTGACTAGGATTGAGTCTGTGTCAACTAGGATAAACTCATAGAATGTCTGGGTCTTTAGTGTTTCTGTCTTGGGGTGCTCCCATCCTGGGGGTAATAGCTGTCTAACTAGTGAGAGGGGGTCTGTAACATGCTGGTATTCTCTTTCAATCCATAAAATAAAATTCCAAGAATTTTTTGGGAGTTCAACACTGTGATCTTCTCTTGGGGTTTTGATCTGAGTTTGAGAGGTAGAGGGTCTGTCAACTGATTTTTTAGAGGAAGAGGATAGTGGGGGAAAGGAAGAGGCAACTATGTTAAATGGTGTTTTTAGGGGAGGAGGAGTTGAGGGCATGGCATAAGACTGTTTAGATGTTGGATTGGAGTTTGGAGAAAGTGGCTGGAAAGGGTTTGGGCTGCAAGGTATTGGGGTTCTGTCTTGGGGTCTATTGGAAGAGAAACTGGGTGAGTTGAAGGAGGGACAAGAGAGAAGTCTACGAGGGGGAGGAGGGATCGGTGGGGCAGCATAAGACTGTCTAGATCTGGGTTTTGGGGAGTTGCTCTTATCTGCAGGGGAGCTCATCTTCCCTGTAGGAATTCACGGGTTAAGAAATCAGGAATAGAATTAGATTCTCCTTTAATATATTCAATATCAAAATCAAAAACACTTAAAATAGCCTGCCATCTTGCAAAACTCTATTTGGAAACAAGGTTTTGAACATCTTTCTGTAAGACTTCTTTAGCACTTTTACAGTCAACTCGAATTAAAAACTTTTGGTTAAAAAGATCATTCTGGAATTTTGAAACACATAATATAATAGATAAAATTTCTTTTTTAATAGTACTGTAGTTCTGCTGGGTAGCAGTCCAGGAGCCAGAATGGAATCTAACAATTTGTTCTTTAGTATCATCTTTTGTTACTTGTTTTAGGATTCCACCATAACCTATGTTTGAAGCATCTGTCTCAACAATCTTAAAAGCATGGGGCGAAGGAATAACAATGCAAGGAAGTTGTTTAACATATTTTTTAATCTGTCGAACTATCATAGTGTGTTTATCTGTCCATGCAGGGGGGTTCTTTTCTAGTCTCTTATATAAGGGTCTACAAATTTTCCTTAATCCCTGAAAATAATCTGAAACATAATTTAGGCTACCAAGAAATCTTTGTAACTGATTTTTATCTTTTATTTCATCTGGGAATTTATCTGCAAATTGGATAGCTCTACCAATGGGGCTTAAGGTTCCCTTGTAAATATTATGTCCTAAAAATCGAATTTTATCTTGGAATAAGTTTATCTTAATGGCTGAAACAACTAGTCCATTGTGTTTAATTACTTTGACAAATATATCTAGATGTTTCCAATGATCATCAATTGATTTAGAAAAGATTAACACATCATCTATATAGACAATTGAGAATTCTGTAAAAGGTGTAAATATATCATTCATTATATTTTGGAATTCACTTGGTGCATTTTTTAATCCAAAAGGCATAACATTCCATTCATAATGACCAAAAGGAACTGTAAAAGCAGTTTTATATCTGTCTTTCTCATCTATCTGTATCTGCCAAAATCCACTTTTCATATCAAATTTAGAAAATATGGTTGCTTCATGAAGTCTGTCAAGTAAATCTTTCTTATTAGGAATAGGATATCTTATCCATTGTAATGCTGTATTTAAAAGTTTATAATTTATAACTAATCTTGGAACTCCTCGTTCCAATTCTGCCTGTTTATTAACATAAAAAGCAGCACAGCTCCAAGGAGACTTGCTTTTTCTAATTAAGCCCTTATTTAAAAGATCTTCAATTTCTTTTTTACAGTGTTCTAATAATTCATTATTCATTTGTATTGGTCTAGCCTTAGTAGGTATCTGTCTTTCATTGAAATCTTTTTCATAAGGTAATTGTACTATATGTCTATGCCTGTGCCAAAAGGCGGTGGGGAGATTAGAACAAATTTCTGTCTCAATTTGCTGTCTAAATGATTTTATTTTATAGTGTAGTGTAGGGTCTGTTAATTGATCAGTAATTCTTTTGTATATTATTTCTGTCTTTAAAGATTCTAAATGTCTATTTTTTCTGTCAATTCTTTTTCTATCAATTTCCTTTATTATAGAAGTGTTATCAAGGGAATAGATTTCTTTCGAGATAGGCGGCAGGATGAATTTAAAAAGTATGTCCTTTCCTAGCACATTAGTTTTAATTCCTTCTTCTGTCGTTAAAAAGGGGTAAAGTAGAGCCATGAAAGGATTTCCTAGAATGATTTTAGAAGAAAGATCTTTGATTAGAACAAAAACTGTTTCAAAGCATACTTCATCATTACATATGTGGACATTAGGTATTTTATAATTAATTATTAGCTTTTCTCCATTAGCTTGGGTTAATCTTTCTGATGATTTTTCATAATACTTTAAAGGTACTACTCCTTCTTGTATACAGTTCATATCAGCACCTGAGTCTATTAAAGCAATTTCTGTCAAGGAAAATTCTTTATTAATTACTAAAGTAATTTCTGTGTACCATTTTTGGAAGATTACTCTGTCAATTAAGCTTAAGAAATTTTGTTTATTACCATTGTCTTTATCTAATAAAGGTGGGGTTTCAGATAATTCTCTTAAATATATTATTTCTGCAATATTCCCTTCATTTATATGTATATGATTATCTTCTTTAATATCTTTAATTTCTTGTTTGAGTATTTTCGCTTCTGTCATTAAGTCTTGTAAAGTTACTGATTTTATTTCTTTGTTATCTTTTTTCTTTTCTATCTTTTCTTGCTTATCTTTTTCTTTTTTGGCTTTTTCTTGTTTCCTACATTCTGTAACATGGTGTCCATATTTCTTACATCTAATGCAAGCAATAGGTATACCTATAGATTCTTTCAGACTTAGTAAATAATCTTTTTTGTCTTGATTAGGTAATTTATCTATCAATTTCATTATTATGTCTTTTTGTTTTCTTTTTCTTTTATTAACTTTAAATGGGTTGGTTGATTTTAATTCTTCCTTTTTCTTTACTTGATCTATCTCTTTTTGACTAACATTAAATATTTTCATTAATTCATCTAGTGTGTCTTTTTCAAATTCTAACATACTAATTTGTTTAGCAATTTTATTCTGTCTAGCACATTGTTTTTTAGTATGTCCTTCTTTTTTGCATTTATGGCAAATAATATATCTATTATGTTTGTCAGTATTCTCATTATCTGATACCTCAGTAATATTTAAAACTGCTATATCTTTCTTTCTGTCTGTATCTAAGGGAGAATTTAAAATTTCTATCTTTTTGTTTATTTCTGCCAAACTGTCATCTATCATAGATTTCTCAATTAATTTTAATTTCTCATCAATTACTTCTTTTAAACTATTATTATTATTAATTTTGCAAATTTTTGCTTTTACTACACTATCACTATTTTCTTTTCTTTCATTATTAGTTTTCCTCCCTTTGTTGACTATTTCTCTATCTTTGGCTCTTTCTTGTTCTATTTCTTCTTCTACTTCTATCTTCCTACGTAATGATTCTTTAAGGGTACTACTATTTGCTTTTAGCTTTAGGTTGTCCTTTGTTATCACTTTCCCTACATCTTTCTCTACATCTACTATACGTGTTGGTCTTTTCCAAGCATGGCCATCTCTTGTGTTATGAATTCTTTTACAACTATCTAGTTCGTCCTTTTCTTTGTCTTTATGTGTTATAGATATAGTTCTGTCAGTTGCTTTTGAATTATCTATCAAGCCATCTTTTCTACCATTTATCATATTTATTGATATCAAATTATCCTTTTGCCTATTATGCCAATTATCTGTCATAGCTTTTGTTAAAGGTGATCTATGATGGGGTTCAAATTCTTTTTCTTCTTCTAAAGGTGAATTTAAAATTTTCATTTTTTCATAGAGGTCCAAAAGGCTATCATTTTTTCTTTCTACTTTAGTGTATGTCGTAGATCTTTCATCATTTTCTATAGCTTCTAATTTTTCATTAATTATATCTAAGAAACTATTATTGTGTCTATTAGTCTGTCGGTTGATTTTATCTCCTGTTAACATATTCCAATTATTTGCATTATTATTACTATAATTATAGTCATCCATATCACTGTCAGAATCAGAATCTGTTTCATAATCCATATTACTGTTTGACCAATTATTGTCTATATCTCTCATGCTATAACCTTCATCATAATCTATATCATCATAGTCCATGTTTCAAATTAGTGTGTGCCTAACCTAAGTGTGAACAAGCAAACAGGTTTATGAGCTGATAAATGTATTTATTCTCTTTCTAAGCAATTAATAATTACTGGTGGAACTTTATTACTAACCACTGATTTCCTTGCTATCGGGACCACCTTCTCGGGAAACTCCATTACGGGACCACCCAAACAACGCCAGTTCGTCGGCTTAACAAAAAACGGGCTGACCAACGCGAATGCTATGGTTTGCCAACGAGTGTAAGGCTGACCAATGCTATCAAGGAGCAAGTAGTGGCCATACTGTAATATGAGTTCCTAGTAACTTTTTAATTGCAAAGAAATAAAACTCATACACCTACCATCCATGGCTCTGATACCATTAACTACCCAGGAGAGAGCACAGCAGTAATATAGAAGCATAAACAATGATAAAATAGATGATAAAGAAGAAAATAGCAAAACAGATATATTCAAAAATAAGTTAAAACAGAGTATGGAATATGAAAACTGAAACTGATAAAATCTTACTTGAAAATACTTCTGTCTTTGATTAAACTTGAAAACAAACTGTCTTTGATACAAGCTTGAAAATAAAACACTGTCTGAAGAGTTACAAGATTACAAAGTAAAACTGTCTGAGGAGAAGGGTACAAGATTACAAAAGGGAAGGAATACAAAAGTCTTTCTTTCTGAAAGGGATGGTTATTACAAAGGCTATCTTAAAGGCTTTCTAAAACTTTCTCTGCAACTTGGACTTTGAAATTGGGACCTTAGAACTGGACCTCGGAATTGGACCTTAAACTTGGACCTGTCTTCTGTCTTCGGAGTCTGTCCTTTTATAGATGAAGTGAACCATGGTAAGTCTCTAAAAGTAACCTGAGTTAAGTAAAGTGAATTCAAGTTAATCTGTCGGTAGAATCTTAAAATATCTGCCTTGTCTAAAATCTGTCTATCTGTCAGGAAGCATGCTGGTAAATAGTGATCTGTCAGGAGTGAATAGTGATCTGTCATATTTGTCTGTCTGGGAAAATTCTTCTGTCTATCTTCTCTTCTGTCCATCTTCTCACTCTGCATCAGTCTGTATCTGCATAATTATCATAATCTATCGGATCAGGGTTATACTCATACTCCTCATACTGCTCATGCTCATGGGGCACTCCATAATCATTGCATAAAGCGCAATATGAAATTAGAATGAAAACAGGAACACGATCCTTGGCTGTCATTAATCTGGGATCTTTAACAATCCTTCTTTTCCCAATAAGCCTTCTTGCTGAAGGTCTTGGACCATACACAGCTATCCTGTCAGTGTAGCCATATAAGTGGAAATCTCTGTCTAAGTCTTTCTGCACTTCATAAATCTTGTTACACTTGAAATTAGACCATTCTTGAGCCAGAGCACTTGGGTCATCAAGTGATAAGAAAGTATCTCCTGAATACCAGTTGTATTCAGGAAGAAAGCCCCAATCATGGATAAGAACCAAAATATGTGCTGGCTGAGATTCCATATAATAACCACTGTCCCATACTGGAAGTGTACTCCAGATTTCCATCTTCATATAATTAAGTCCTCCAATCTGTGCTGCTGCTTCTTTAATGACTTTAGGGAATAAACTAATCTGAATTGCAGAAGTTATCACTAATTTGCTAATAAACCCTGCTTCTAACATTTCAGATAACCATAAAGGATCACAGATTATTGGATCTTCTGTCTCTGTATTGATAAGTAATCCCGGGTAGGGATCATATCTGTCACTTGTTCTTTCATAAACTCTGTCTGCATTTCCAAAACTCTCATACCATGCAGCTTTATGAGATAACCATATTTCGTCTGTCATATCTTCTGTCCTGATAAATGCTGTAGAAACAAGTACCTTAAAAAGATGCATCCACCTGTCATAAGAACTGGTTAAAGCTGTATGGGTTAATATTTTCTGTTGGATTTCAGGAAGTAAATTTCTGATGGCAAGCCTCGTTTTTTGCTGAATCTTAGGGTGGAGCTTTGAAAAGCTTGTTCCCATAACATAGCTTTTTAGAGACTGTGATTCTGTCTTTGTGGAGCTTGAATCTCCATCCTCCTTGCCAGGGAGTTGACAACCGAGAGCTTCAATAAATGCCCCGGTGTTAACAAGGTGTAATTCCAAAGCCTGAAGGGTCTTTTGGAATAAGTCTTTCTGTTTAAGGGTAAAAGCTGCCTGTAAATTATCAAGAAGTAGTTTAATGTGAAGAGGGAGGTCTGTAAATTCTCCGTCCTGAAACATGAGATTAGTGTTGAGCACTTTTTGCAGAGTTACACTATTTTCACCACATGAATACATTGCTTCTGCTTGCAACGTATCCTGAAGGGATATTGTCTCTAACGAGACGCCTTCCTGCCCATCTATAATCCTTACTGTAGGCTTTCGAAAATGTTTAGGCACTGCAAGTGCCTTGCCCTTTCCTTTTCTGTCTGCCTGAGAATTTCTGTTACTCATATTAGTCTGCAAATGGGATTGGGGAAAAGGATTATGCCTTGACTGCAAATGGGGTTGAGGAAAAAGATTATGTCTTGAAATATTATTTTGAGAATGAACATTTTTATGCAAAATTTCTTTCAAACATATTTTTAAAATCTTTTCATCGGTGACTTTCTGTAAAATTTCTTTAAAGTATTTTATAAGAAAATCATTTTTAAATTTCAAAGTATGTGTAATAAAACAAACTTTTTCCTGTACACTTTTGTGCCCTTGCTGAGTAGTAATAATATTGGAGCAGTCATGATGGAATCTGCCAAAGTGAATAGCATCCAAAATATTTTCAAGATCTGTTATGATTCTATCCGTGCTGTCCATGTATGTATATATCTCATTTTGTGGGAATACATTTTCTCTATAAAGTCTTTTGTTAATTACTAAATTAGCCTGGAGAAAGTCTATAAGAGACTTATAAATCAAGTTTGTCAAGAAGTTAAATCTGTCTTTGCTCAAGAAATTATTACAATTAATATCTTCTTTAATGATTAATAAAGGGGAGTCTGTCAAGTCTTCTTTTATTAAAATATTTGTTACATGAATGTTTGATATTACTATTACTACAAAGGGTGCATGAATGCTCTCTTTTATAATTTTATTTAGTACATCTGTCAAACTATCTGTTTGTTTAGTCCAATCATATTGGCTTACAAGCATAGTTCTATCTTTTGTCTTGGATTCTTTTTCATAAAATGGTTGGACTATTATATGTTGGTGTCTATGTAGAATATTAATAGGGAAATAAGAACAAATTTCTATCTCTGGAAGAATCTCTGTCTTTATGTCTTGTTTATCCTTTTTTATGTCTTTTCCTGTCAACTGGTTAGTAAGACTTACATCTGTCTCTAAAAGTGACAAATTTCTTTTAGTTCTATAGATTCCTTTTTTATTTGTATCCCGTAGGATAGTGATCTTGTAGGGAAAACTAATTTCTTTTGGGATAAAAGGTAGAGTAAAAGGTACGTTAGTTACATTAATCTTAATTTCCTTTTTTGTTTCCCTAAAATAATATAAAGAAAGATCACATATCTCATTGGGTAATTTATGATTAATTAATCTAGTAGCCGCCTGAATTAATTTTTTCTGTATACAATTCATGTCAATGCCTGAGTCTATTAAAGCAATTTCTGTCAAAGAAAATTCTTTATTAATTACTAAAGTGATTTCTGTATGCCAATTTTGAAAGATTACTCTAAGAAAATTTTGTCTATTGCCGTTATCTTTTTCTATTAAAGGGGTTTCTATCATGAGCCTAGAAAATTCTTTTAAGTTCATTATTTCTTTAAAATTCTGTTTATTTATATTTACGGAATTATCTTCTTTAATATTTTTAATTTCTTGTTTTATTATTTTTGCTTCTGTCAATAAGTCTTGTATGGTTACAGGTTTTACTGATTCTGTATCATCTTTTTTCTTTTTTATCTCTTCTTGCTTGTCTTTTTCTTTTTTGGCTTTTTCTTGTTTTCTACATTCTGTAACATGGTGTCCATATTTCTTACATCTAATACAAGCAATAGGTATATCTATAGATTCTCTCAGACTTAGTAAATAGTCTTTTTTGTCTTGATTGGGTAATTTATCTATCAATTTCATTATTATGTCTTTTTGTTTTCTTTTTCTTTTATTAACTTTTAATGGGTTGGTTGATTTTAATTCTTCTTTTTTCTTTACTTGATCTATCTCTTCTTGACTGATATTGAATATTGTCATTAATTCATTTAGTGTGTCTTTTTCAAATTCTAACATACTGATTTGTTTAGCAATTTTATTCTGTCTAGAACATTGTTTTTTAGTATGTCCTTCTTTTTTGCATTTATGGCAAATAATATGTCTATTATGTCTGTCAGTATTCTCATTATCTGATACCTCAGTAATGTTTAAAACTATTATATCTTTCTTTCTGTCTGTATCTAAGGGAGAATTTAAAATTTCTATCTTTTTGTTTAATTCTGCCAAACTGTTGTCTATCATAGATTTCTCAATTAATTTTAATTTCTCATCTATTACTTCTTTTAAACTATTATTATTATTAATTTTACAAACTCTTGCTTTTACTACACTATCACTATTTTCTTTTCTTTCATTATTAGTTTTCCTTCCTTTGTTGACTATTTCTCTATCTTTGGCTCTTTCTTGTTCCATTTCTTCTTCTATTTCTATCTTCCTACGTAATAATTTTTTAGGGTTACTACTATTTGCTTTTAGCTTTAGGTTGTCCTTTGTTTTGTCCTTTGTTATCACTTTCCCTACATTTTCTATACGTGTTGGTCTTTTCCAAGCATGGCCATCTTTTATGTTATCAATTTTTTGTCTTTCATTTTCTTCATGCATAATTCCTTTTCGACTATTTTCTTTCTTTATTTCGTCCTTTTCTTTATATGTTATAGATATAGTTCTGTCAGCTGCTTTTGAATTATCTATCAAGCCATCTTTTCTACCATTTATCATATTTATTGATATTGAATTATCCTTTTGCCTATTATGCCAATTATCTGTCATAAATTTTGTTAAAGGTGATCTATGATGGGGTTCAAATTCTTTTTCTTCTTCTAAAGGTGAATTTAAAATTTTCATTTTTTCATAGAGGTCCAAAAGCTATCATTTTTTCTTTCTACTTTAGTGTATGTCGTAGATCTTTCATCATTTTCTATAGCTTCTAATTTTTTATTAATTATGTCTAAAAAACTATTATTGTGTCTATTAGTCTGTTGGTTAATTTTATCTCCTGTTAACATATTCCAATTTTTTGCATTATTATTACTATAATTATAGTCATCCATATCACTATCAGAATCAGAATCTGTTTCATAATCCATATTACTGTTTGACCAATTATTGTCTATATCTCTCATGCTATAACCTTCATCATAATCTATATCATCATAGTCCATGTTTCAAATTAGTGTGTGCCTAACCTAAGTGTGAACAAGCAAACAGATTTATGAGCTGATAAATGTATTTATTCTCTTTCTAAGCAATTAATAATTACTGGCGGAACTTTATTACTAACCACTGATTTCCTTGCTATCGGGACCACCTTCTCGGGAAACTCCATTGCGGGACCACCCAAACAACGCCAGTTCGTCGGCTTAACAAAAAACGGGCTGACCAACGCGAATGCTATGGTTTGCCAACGAGTGGAAGGCTGACCAACGCTATCAAGGAGCAAGTAGTGGCTATACTGTAATATGAGTTCCTAGTAACTTCTTAATTGCAAAGAAATAAAACTCATACACCTACCATCCATGGCTCTGATACCATTAACTACCCAGGAGAGAGCACAGCAGTAATATAGAAGCATAAACAATGATAAAATAGATGATAAAGAAGAAAATAGCAAAACAGATATATTCAAAAATAAGTTAAAACAGAGTATGGAATATGAAAACTGAAACTGATAAAATTTTACTTGAAAATACTTCTGTCTTTGATTAAACTTGAAAACAAATTGTCTTTGATACAAGCTTGAAAATAAAACACTGTCTGAAGAGTTACAAGATAAACTGTCTAAGAAGAAAGGTTACAAGATTACAAAAGGAAAGGAATACAAAAGTCTTTCTGAAAGGGATGGCTATTACAAGGCTTTCTAAAACTTTCTCTGCTTTCTAAAACTTTCTCTGCAACTTAGACTTTGGAATTGAACCTAAACTTTGGACCTTAGAACTGGACCTCGGAATTGGACCTTAAACTTGGACCTTAGAACTGGACCTCAGAATTGGACCTTAAACTTGGACCTGTCTTCTGTCTTCGGAGTCTGTCCTTTTATAGATGAAGTGAACCATGGTAAGTCTCTAAAAGTAACCTGAGTTAAGTAAAGTGAATTCAAGTTAATCTGTCGGTAGAATCTTAAAATATCTGCCTTGTCTAAAATCTGTCTATCTGTCAGGAAGCATGCTGGTAAATAGTGATCTGTCAGAAGGCATGCTGGTGAATAGTGATCTGTCCTGTGTCTCTGGTGAATAGTGATCTGTCAGGAGTGAATAGTGATCTGTCATATTTGTCTGTCTGGGAAAATTCTTCTGTCTATCTTCTCTTCTGTCCATCTTCTCACTCTGCATCAGTCTGTATCTGCATAATTATCATAATCTATCGGATCAGGGTTATACTCATACTCCTCATACTGCTCATGCTCATGGGGCACTCCATAATCATTGTATAAAGCGCAATATGAAATTAGAATGAAAACAGGAACACGATCTTTGGCTGTCATTAATCTGGGATCTTTAACAATCCTTCTTTTCCCAATAAGCCTTCTTGCTGAATGTCTTGGACCATACACAGCTATCCTGTCAGTGTAGCCATATAAGTGGAAATCTCTGTCTAAGTCTTTCTGCACTTCATAAATCTTGTTACACTTGAAATTAGACCATTCTTGAGCCAGAGCACTTGGGTCATCAAGTGATAAGAAAGTATCTCCTGAATACCAGTTGTATTCAGGAAGAAAGCCCCAATCATGGATAAGAACCAAAATATGTGCTGGCTGAGATTCCATATAATAACCACTGTCCCATACTGGAAGTGTACTCCAGATTTCCATCTTCATATAATTAAGTCCTCCAATCTGTGCTGCTGCTTCTTTAATGACTTTAGGGAATAAATTAATCTGAATTGCAGAAGTTATCACTAATTTGCTAATAAACCCTGCTTCTAACATTTCAGATAACCATAAAGGATCACAGATTATTGGATCTTCTGTCTCTGTATTGATAAGTAATCCCGGGTAGGGATCATATCTGTCACTTGTTCTTTCATAAACTCTGTCTGCATTTCCAAAACTCTCATACCATGTAGCTTTATGAGATAACCATATTTCGCCTGTCATATCTTCTGTCCTGATAAATGCTGTAGAAACAAGTACCTTAAAAAGATGCATCCACCTGTCATAAGAACTGGTTAAAGCTGTATGGGTTAATATTTTCTGTTGGATTTCAGGAAGTAAATTTCTGATGGCAAGCCTCGTTTTTTGCTGAATCTTAGGGTGGAGCTTTGAAAAGCTTGTTCCCATAACATAGCTTTTTAGAGACTGTGATTCTGTCTTTGTGGAGCTTGAATCTCCATCCTCCTTGCCAGGGAGTTGACAACCGAGAGCTTCAATAAATGCCCTGGTGTTAACAAGGTGTAATTCCAAAGCCTGAAGGGTCTTTTGGAATAAGTCTTTCTGTTTAAGGGTAAAAGCTGCCTGTAAATTATCAAGAAGTAGTTTAATGTGAAGAGGGAGGTCTGTAAATTCTCCGTCCTGAAACATGAGATTAGTGTTGAGCACTTTTTGCAGAGTTACACTATTTTCACCACATGAATACATTGCTTCTGCTTGCAACGTATCTTGAAGGGATATTGTCTCTAACGAGACGCCTTCCTGCCCATCTATAATCCTTACTGTAGGCTTTCGAAAATGTTTAGGCACTGCAAGTGCCTTGCCCTTTCCTTTTCTGTCTGCCTGAGAATTTCTGTTACTCATATTAGTCTGCAAATGGGATTGGGGAAAAGGATTATGCCTTGACTGCAAATGGGGTTGAGGAAAAAGATTATGTCTCGAAATATTATTTTGAGAATGAACATTTTTATGCAAAATTTCTTTCAAACATATTTTTAAAATCTTTTCATCGGTGACTTTCTGTAAAATTTCTTTAAAGTATTTTATAAGAAAATCATTTTTAAATTTCAAAGTATGTATAGTAAAACAAACTTTTTCCTGTACACTTTTGTGCCCTTGCTGAGTAGTAATAATATTAGAGTAGTCATGATGGAATCTGCCAAAGTGAATAGCATCCAAAATATTTTCAAGATCTGTTATGATTCTATCCGTGCTGTCCATGTATGTATATATCTCATTTTGTGGGAATACATTTTTTCCATAAAGTCTTTTATTAATTACTAAATTAGTTTGGGGAAAATCTATAAGGGACTTATAAATCAAGTCTGTCAAGAAGTTAAATCTGTCTTTACTCAAGAAATTATCACAATTAATATCTTCTTTAATGATTAATAAAGGGGAGTCTGTCAAATCTTTTATTAAAATATGAGTGTTTGAGATTACTTTTACTACAAAGGGTGCATGAATGCTATCTACTATAATTTTATTTGGTACATCTGTCAAGCTATCATATTGACTTGTAAGCATAGTTCTATCTTTTGTCTTGGATTCTTTTTCATAAAGTAGTTGGACTATTATATGTTGGTGTCTATGTAGAATATTAATAGGGAAATAAGAACAAATCTCTGTCTCTGGAAGAATCTCTGTCTCTATGTCTTGTTCGTCCTTTTTTATGTCTTTTCCTGTCAACTGGTTAGTAAGTCTTACATCTGTCTCTAAAAGTGACAGATTTCTTTTAGTTCTATAGATTCCTTTTTTATTTGTATCCCGTAGGATAGTGATCTTGTAGGAAAAACTAATCTCTTTTGGAATAAAAGGTAGAGTAAAATGTGCGTTAGTTACATTAGCCTTAATTTCCTTTTTTGTTTCCATAAAATAATTTAAAGAAAGATCACATATCTCATTGGGTAATTTATGATTAATTAATCTAGTAGCCGCCTGAATTAATTTTTTCTGTATACAATTCATGTCAATGCCTGAGTCTATTAAAGTAATTTCTGTCAAAAGAAAATTCTTTATTAATTACTAAAGTGATTTCTGTATGCCAATTTTGAAAGATTACTCTGTTAATTAAACTAATAAAATTTTGTCTATTGCCGTTATCTTTTTCTATTAAAGGGGTTTCTATCATGGGCCTAGAAAATTCTTTCAAGTTCATTATTTCTTTAAAATTCTGTTTATTTATATTTACGGAATTATCTTCTTTAATATTTTTAATTTCTTGTTTTATTATTTTTGCTTCTGTCAATAAGTCTTGTATGGTTACAGGTTTTACTGATTCTGTATCATCTTTTTTCTTTTTTATCTCTTCTTGCTTGTCTTTTTCTTTTTTGGCTTTTTCTTGTTTTCTACATTCTGTAACATGGTGTCCATATTTCTTACATCTAATACAAGCAATAGGTATGTCTATAGATTCTTTCAGACTTAGTAAATAATCTTTTTTGTCTTGATTAGGTAAATTATTTATTAATTTATTTATTATGTCTTTTTGCTTTCTTTTCTTTTTATTAATTTTAAATGGGTTAGTTGATTTTAGTTCTTCTTTTTTCTTTACTTGATCTATCTCTTCTTGACTGATATTAAATATTGTCATTAATTCATTTAGTATGTCTTTTTCAAATTCTAACATACTGATTTGTTTAGCAATTTTATTCTGTCTAGCACATTGTTTTTTAGTATGTCCTTCTTTTTTGCATTTATGGCAAATAATATGTCTATTATGTCTGTCAGTATTCTCATTATCTGATACCTCAGTAATGTTTAAAACTGCTATATCTTTCTTTCTATCTGTATCTAAGGGAGAATTTAAAATTTCTATCTTTTTGTTTAATTCTGCCAAACTGTCATCTATCATAGATTTCTCAATTAATCTTAATTTCTCATCAATTACTTCTTTTAAACTATTATTATTATCAGTTTTACAGACTTTTGCTTTTCCTATACTATCACTATTTTCTTTTCTTTCATTATTAGTTTTCCTTCCTTTGTTGACTATTTCTTTATCTTTGGCTCTTTCTTGTTCTATTTCTTCTTCTACTTCTATCTTCCTACGTAATGATTCTTTAAGGGTACTACTATTTGCTTTTAGCTTTAGGTTGTCCTTTGTTATCACTTTCCCTACATCTTTCTCTACATCTTCTATACGTGTTGGTCTTTCCAGTAGGAACTCATATTACAGTATAGCCACTACTTGCTCCTTGATAGCGTTGGTCGGCCTTACACTCGTTGGCAAACCATAGCATTCGCGTTGGTCAGCCCGTTTTTTGTTAAGCCGACGAACTGGCGTTGTTTGGGTGGTCCCGCAATGGAGTTTCCCGAGAAGGTGGTCCCGATAGCAAGGAAATCAGTGGTTAGTAATAAAGTTCCGCCAGTAATTATTAATTGCTTAGAAGTAGAATGAATATATTTGGTCGCTCATCATCTGTTGCTAGGACACACTTAGGACAGGCACACACTAATTTGAACATGGAAAATGATAAGATAGTCAATTCGGAAGAATATAGCATGCAAGACATAGACAGAAATTTGTTAGAATGGAATAAATGGAATATACCGACAGAAAAGATTGATAAAATCTACAAACAGACTACTTTTTCTAAACTATCTTTTTTGACAGATTACACTATAAAAACTGTGGAAAGAACTTACTCATTATTTAATGAATATGAAACAATTCAATTATTTTCAATAGACTCTATTGACAGACATAAAGAAAAATATGCATTTTTACATGTTGGTTTAGTACAGGTAGCTGTAAAACCATTGACAAGAGAAGCTTTAAATGCAAGTATTTTACTTTGTTTAAGAGATGACAGACATTTAAGATTTAATGATTCACTCCTAGGAATGATGGAAACTAGCCTACATAATGGACCAGTATATTTTAATTGCTATCCCAATTTTGCTTTAAGCTTGACCGACAGAAATATCATGGATGCTTTAACTTTAAATATAAAGACAAATGGTTACTATATGAAAGAAGGCTCAGAACCTTTAGCTATTATCTATAGGATTTATTATAAACTCATGAAAACCACTATAAATCCCCAATCTATGGTTGAACCTTCCCCCAAAGGCCATACTCTTCTTCTTCAAGCCTCAACAGCAAACAGTAGACTTCGTGTACCCCGACAGATACAGTGGAAAGATATAACCCTTCCTGAAAAATGGCAACTTGAGGCCATTGCTCCCACACCAAAAATAGAAAACACTGAACCAGACTTTATAGCCCAAAATACAGATGGTACAGTTATTATTTCTTTTAATAATAATGATAGGCATACAGACAGTATCATAAGACCCAGAAGTTCTACAGGTAGAAAGACCCCTATGATGTTTACCCCTAGAAGCTCCTTTTCCTCTAGAACACCTTTCTCAGATTCTAGACCTTTACCCCCCCAGAATTTTTCTCCAGTAATACACCTTCCACCTATAAACACCACTAGAACTCCAGTAAAGACTGAACCCGCCTATTATCCAACAGAAACCACACAACCAACTCCCAACGTCCATCAAGCCCTTTATGAGCCCCAACCTCAACCTGATTCTCCTACCCACGCAGATATATTAGGATTCACAGATGACAGACAAATTAATGTGTTAGCTAAGGAATTTGTTTTAGATAAAGAATTATTAAAACATGACTACTTAAAACCTGAAAATAATGACAGAAAAATCCAATTTTTTAAAGAATATAATGAACAGGAAAGAGATATTTTAAAAGCTAAATATTATGAAATGGTGACAGACTTACAGACACATTTTAGCTTCTTTGACTTTTTGGACTATCATAATAAAAAGATAAATGTAATAGAGAAAACATTGTCTTGGACGAAGACAGAAAATCATGAGAAAGTATACCAAACTTTTCCACCTTTTGAATCAATTATATTAAATCAAAACAGTGGAGTCCAAGTGTTGGCTACTCCTATTAAAAGACCTAGTCTAAGTGATGACAATAAGAACCTAGATAGCATAATTCAACAGAATAATTATACTAATACCTATCTAAAATCAATTGGTCAAAAGTTACAAGATATAGAAGACAGAATAACACCCCCTGCCACTTCCATGAAGAAAGAAAATGCATCCAACACCCCTTTATTTATCCCTCATGAAATACCTCCTCACCTTAGAGTACCCTTGAAGAGGCCCAAGACAGAAAAAACTGATAATTTACTTAATGAAATAAATAAAAAGTTAGATTTAATGAAACTAGAATCATCAAAGGACACGGAGCCATTAAAAAATAAGAATATTATAACATTAAGACGGACTGACTCTTCAGAGGATGAAGAATCAAAAGATAATAAATTGACAGATTTGATAGACTCATCAGATGTAGAAAATCTAGAATCACAGTTTACAGAAAAATTACAGATTAATAAATTAACTTTAGCATCTTCATCGCAAGATCGCAAAAAAGGAAGAATTGAAGAATTGTATCCTAAAAAGAATTGGTATCCTAAACCTACTCCCCCTGATCTACAATTTGAAGAAAGACATACTTATGTTAATTCATCTTACTCACCAGACTTAATTTATGAATGGAATATAGATGGAATGTCAGAATATGAAATAATAAATCTTTTACATGAAATGACTTTGCTAACTAATGTTTATAAAAATCATGGAAGACAGGATCACCAGATAGCTCATTTAATTGTCACTGGTTTTACTGGCCAACTGAAAGGCTGGTGGGATCATTATTTAAATAATGATGATAGAAATGAAATATTATCAGCAGTTAAAAGAGAAACAGATGGAAGTGTTATAATGACAGATAGACAGCCTTCACAAGATGCAGTTAATACTTTAATTTTTACTATAACTAAACATTTTGTTGGAGATCCTAACCAATATAAAGAAAGAGCTTCAGATGTTTTAATTAATTTAAGATGTCCACAACTTTCAGACTTTAGATGGTATAAAGATGTTTTTATTTCAAAAGTTTTAAGTAGGAATGACTGTCAACAATCTTATTGGAAAGAAAAGTTTATTGCCGGCCTACCTTATTTCTTTGCTCAAAAAGTTAGACTTGACATAGCCAATAATGAAGGAACTATAGACTATCCTAAATTGACATATGGAGATATAATATCTTCAATTAATAAAACAGGTTTATGGTTATGTAATGATTTAAGGTTAAAAAATCAAATAGAAAGAGAAAAAAGATATGCTAAAAAAGAGTTAGGAACCTTTTGTGAGCAATATGGTTTTGAACCATTGATTGCTCCATCTAGGAAAAGAACAAAAGAAAAGAAAGATATGGATAGATACAAGAATAATAATAGAAGATATCATAAAGGCAGAACTAAAGAAAAGAAAGAAGAGTCCAAAAGAAAGAAAAGTGACAGATATAAAGATATTACTTGCTTCAAATGTGGGAAAAAAGGACACACTAGTAGATATTGTAACTTTCAAAGAAAAATAAATAAACTTGACTTATCAGGAAAATTAAAAGGTAAATTAATGAGTATGATAGAACAGACTGATAGTGATGAGACAGACAATGAAATTCATCAGATAGATAATTTTGATATTACTTCATCATCGACAGACACTTCTTCAGATAATGAAAAAATTAAATTATGTAATTGTAATAATCCTGATAACTGTTATTGTAAAAGAAAATTAAAAATAAGTGTTTTAACTAAACAAGAAGATATAATAATGGATTTAATAGACAAACTTTCAGATTCACAGACTAGGAAGGACTATTTATCTAAATTAAAAGAATCCTTAACCCAGGTTGACACATTTGAAACAGATCTAAAGGATTATAAGTCAACTTATAATTTTTCAGATATTACTGATAGATTTAAACCCAATAAACCCACAACTGTGACAGATTTGCAAATAGAAATTAACAATTTAAAAAATGAACTAAAAGAATTAAAATTAGAAAATTTCATCTTAAAAGGTATGATTGACCAAATAGCTGCACAAGTAATTAACATAAAAGACAGAATTAAATTTTGTAATAAACCCCTGATAGATTCCTCTGATTCATCTCTTCTTGACAGAAAAACTTATAATGGTGGATGACTATAAAGATGAATTTTTAAATATAATTGATAGAATGACATTTCAAAAATGGTATACTGAAATAACCCTAGTTGTTAATAAAGAATTTTCATTGACAGTTATTGCCCTTGTGGATTCAGGTGCTGATATGAATTGTATACAAGAAGGATTAATACCCTCTAAGTATTATGAATCAACAGCTGACAGATTAACTCAGGCTAATGGTGATAGACTAAAAATAAGTAATAAACTAACTAAGGTATACATACGTAATAATGGTATCAATTTCAGAACACCTTTCTTCTTAACAGATAAGTTGTCCTCTAAAGTTATACTAGGAAATCCTTTTTTGGCTTTACTTTACCCATTTTTCACGACAGACAATGGAATAAGTACTAATATTTTGGAAACAGAAGTATTCTTTAAATTCCTCCTACCACCAATTCCCAAGGATATATACTTATTGAAAGAAATTTCCATCTCAAAAGACATAAGTATTAGTAAAATTGAATCAACAATAGATGATGAGTTACCTACAAGTTCAATGATAGATGATACTATCCTACTCAGTAGTAGTAGTACCTAAATAAATATAGATATATAAATATATATAAAAAAAAAAAAAAAAATTTACTTTTCAAATTTTTATGATGAATTTTCCTCCCTTTGTTGACTTCTCCCCCTCCCTCTTTTGTATCTAGCTTCCTACGTATCATCCCTTGCCTTTATCATGATACTTCCATCATGACCTTTTTATTCCTTCTCAAACACTACTTCACCTGTAAATATTAATGCTTACAGTATAGCCTTCATTAGGTTTTAATTAGTTAATTTTAAAATTAACGGTCAATTGCCTGGCAAGCAAGATAGCCATTCTAAGGCTAAACTTTATGACCATATTTTGCCCAAACAGAAATCTTTAAATAAGATTTCAGTCAACGCATGAAGGCGTCTCAATAGAGACAATATCCCTTCAAAATTCAAGTGGTGATCAGACAGGCAAATTTAAGTGGTGATCAGACAGGCTTCTCAGAGACATTAGCAGAATAGCTATGGCTATGGTAGTATCAAGACAAAATAATAGACAACTACAGAATGCACAGACAATATCAATCCACATGTAAGAAGGATTTTTCAAATCTAGACCGGTCCAGGACAGTTCAGGAGACAAGAGACAGACAGATGGCACTACTATTTACAGACAATCGACACTATTATTAGCATACGAGAGCAAGACAGATTTTAAAATATCCCCAGTCCCAGACAGGTTACTATTCAAGATTCTACAAGATTCTACCGACAGAATAACTTGGGTTTTCAGACAAAAATATCAGACAAAGATGACAGGTCACTATTTACTAAGACAGATCACTATTCATGAGCATGCCTCCTGACAGATAGACAAAGTTTACTATTCATCAACATGCGCAAAAAGTAGTTCAGAAAAAGATAAGATAAGATATTTTAAGTTACTGTTCAAGATTCTACCGACAGATTAACTTGAGTTCACTTTACTTAACTCAGGTTACTTTTAGAGACTTACCATGGTTCACTTCATCTATAAAAGGACAGACTCCGAAGACAGAAGACAGGTCCAATTCCGAGGTCCAGTTCTAAGGTCCCAATTTCAAAGTCCAAGTTGCAGAGAAAGTTTTAGAAAGCCTTTAAGATAGCCTTTGTAATAACCATCCCTTTCAGAAAGAAAGACTTTTGTATTCCTTCCCTTTTGTAATCTTGTACCCTTCTCCTCAGACAGTTTTACTTTGTAATCTTGTAACTCTTCAGACAGTGTTTTAGTTTCAAGCTTGTATCAAAGACAGTTTGTTTTCAAGTTTAATCAAAGACAGAAGTATTTTCAAGTAAGATTTTATCAGTTTCAGTTTTCATATTCCATACTCTGTTTTAACTTATTTTTGAATATATCTGTTTTGCTATTTTCTTCTTTATCATCTATTTTATCATTGTTTAAATCCTCAAGTGAACATTAGTAGGAAGAATATCTTAAATAAGAAGAGTATTTAAACTTGGTCTTTTCATTAGGAAGAATAGTTTAATGAGAGAACCGGAGACGTGGGGGGTTGATTCTCAATAACAATATTAAAAAAAAAAAAAAAAAAAAAAAAAAAAAAAAAAAAAGAGACGTGGGGGGTTAGGCAACAATCACTGACTCAACATTATAAAAGTGGCCACTAGCAAAACTGATTGGGTAATCAACGATTTGTGAATTTCTAGTGTTTCCAAACTCATTTTCATTGCAAGAACTTAGTGAAGAGTAATTCACTTGCCACATGTCTAAGTTGTGTTAAAGTGTGTGGTGATAGAATTTTTGTTGATTTTGTGCTAAAAACTTATGAAAGAGAGTTCTTGTAAGACTTTCATTTTTTTTTCTTAATTCTTTTTAAAGTATGTTACAACTTAATTCAAACCAATAAGTTTGGTTTAGTCCAAGAGTCTTGTAGGTTAACTAGCACCTCTAGATATTTCTTAAATCTCCCATTCCATTATAACTTTTGAATTATCTGACCAAAAAAAAAAAAAAAAAAAATTTAGTGGTGTTCTTTATTTATTTATTTTTTATTTTTTTTAAGGTGTTCTTAATACGCTCAGCTACGCTTCAAAACGTGCTTCATATACACATGGTATGCTCCTTTTCCTCTAATTCGAGCACCTTGTCTAATGCTACCTCTTCTGGTGGGCAAAAAGGGTTTTGCCTTTAGTTTTTGTTTGTGTGTATATGGGCTTAGTAGGTTACACACAGTTATCCATTGGTATTGAGCTAAAAAAAAAAAAAATACTCTCATAGTACCCAAATCCCATTGAACTTAAAAGAGCTCTTTTACTGTCAGTGTTTAATACAAAAAGCCGATGGACGAGAATTTTATTTTACTTCTTGATAGTTTTTTACCAACTCTATTTATCATTGGATTGCAACATAACAAATGTGGAACTGCAACTCAAGACAGAATTGACATAATGACCATTTCATCTGCAAAACTCTTTCACCAAAGTCAATTATGGTCGGCTACACTAAACGATCAAATTGTCTCGACATACTAAGATGTTGAGTGGTGCATGATGCTCCATGTAGCCCAGACCAAGCAAAATATAGCTAAATAGACTTAAGTTTCTGGCACACAAAAAATCAAAGAAAAAAAAAGGCCATGAAATGTGTTTTGTGAAAAAATGTATTATGTTGAGAAGTGAGGTTTGGTATAATGGTGAGAACTTAGTTTAGGCCAAGGCTCCATTATGTGCAAATTTGGTGGAACAGTAAATGAAGGTAGTTAAAGGAGATGATCCAACCGCACCTTCTAGTATGACTACCTTGTTACAACTTTACTCCAGTCACTACCCCTGCCTCCAACTATTTCAGTGATTGTTTTGTTTCCCTAGTCTCTAGTGTCCTAAACGATGAACTTAAAACAGAATCATGGAGTCATGGTATTGATAAAACCTTAATTTTTATCCCAGTTTGCATATAATTTTCCCAATTGTAGTTGTCATAAGAAGAGAGACTAAGTATGTCCATTTTCTAGAAGCTGAGGAAGTGTACAAGATAATCTGTTCCTTACCAGTGGGAAGAAGCTCTCAAGTGGGGTAAGGAGATGTTGAAGGACAACTGTCCGATAGTTAGAGTGGGGAAAATTGCTATAGTTGCCACCGTCTAGTGTTTACCACATGTGGAGGCAAGAGGTATAACTTTATATTTCGAGGTTTGAATCGAATTGAGAAATAGCTGGTGAAGGCAATTATAGCCGAAATTGATTGGAGAGGAGGTGCATACATAAGCATTCCTAAGAAGTATTCTGCCAATGATAGAGCTCTTTGTGATGGGCTCGGTATCCATATGAATCCTATGTTTGTATAGATAGCCTTAGTCTATGTGACGAAGTTGCAATAGGTGCTCGAGTGTGTGTAGGTGTTGGTTTCTATGTTGAGCTGTATAAGCAGGGTGAGCAGCTTGCTGCCTGTTCTTGTTTTGGTGTTGTGAGTTTCAGTGTACTATCTGGTTTTTCTGTTAATAATATCAGCTTATTCAAATAAATAAATAAAAATGTACGTCAATCAACTGTGCAGCATTACAGTGGGCTACTTGTTTAATGATGAGATGAAATAGCATCCCATTGTTTAACTATTCAAACTATATCAAATTACTGACTATGTTCTCCACTCCAACCAGACACTAACCAAGAACTCTTCATGCACCAAACTTCTGAAATTATCTGGGGCCATGTCAATCCAAAATCTACAATGAGCACTCTGAGTTAAAGCTAAGACCCTTGACCTTCTGACAGATTTTTATAGGACATAGAAGGCCTTTCAATTTTGGATACCTTTGCTAGAAATTACTAGTCTTGCCAATCCTACCACCAGTTGACGCTTCAGTAGTAATAGAGGATATGAGAGACAGTTTATTCTTATATGATGAATATCTTTCAGATTATGTATTGAAATTCCTGGGCCTTATTTTTGGCGAGTTCATTGATCTTGCTTTTGCCTCTGTAGATTCAGTTACATTCATGTAAGTTGGAACAACAGGAGAGCTTAACAAAGGATTGTGGTCTCTCAATGAGCATTGCCTTCTATGATGAATTGATCCTCTGGGAACAAATGTTGGAGAATCCAATCCTTCCTACTTACTTTGTCCCTTAACATTTTTTAGAGTAAGTTGCTTTCTTCTGTAGTCATATCTTTGTCTTAGAGTTGAAGTCAAAGCCGAGTCCAAATATTCAAGTTCTCTACTTTTGGTAATTTGTGTATCTACCCATTGGACCAACCAGTGCCTCCATCTTCCATTTATTATGTTTTGATCCGTATCTGCTGACTTCTGAAAAAAGTTTCAGTTGAAAAAATCAGTAGTTAAACCAAAACTTGAGAAATGTATAATCATAAGATCATAAAGCAAAAGGATCCTACCAGATGGCCTCTTTCCTACTCATAAACAATGCATCTGCTTCTTCCTTTGACAAAACAATATCACCCCAACTTCTTTGATTTTTGTGTGTATCTAAAAATCATAACAATTTGCCACCCATAACTTAAAGGCAAAATAAGTTAAACACTATTAAGTAAAGTAGTTAATTAGGTAGGCAGAAGACTAATGTTTTATAAAGTGAGAAATGAGAAACAAGTTTTTTATGGGAGTTGTGTTGTTCACATTAGAATGAGTCAGTTCTTGCTGCACCCATACCTTGTTATCTTGTCTTTCCAATTCTGCAATTCTTTACTTTCATCATAATTCCAAGTACCTTCCACTATTCCAAATCTTCTTGTGCAGGCCTGCGACCACAATGGACTGCAAGCACTTTAGGGTAGTTATAGGCTTATAGCTTGGCGTCTTACTGCTCTACCTCTAATAATAGCTTGAACCCATAAACCTTTTCCTTGCCTGCAAAACCCCCATAGATGTTCATCAAAACTATGCAATCCTTGAGAACTAAAAAAACAGGTCTAATTTAAATTATGTGCAGACAAATTCCTGACATATGTTTTCCTTTCAGGGATTACTTTATAATATACAAATTTTCCAACATTTGTAAATTAGCAGAGAATAAACAGGAGTTAAGAAAGGAGATCTGAAATAAAGAGAGGCTGTTTAAACACACATGGTATCCCTGAAAGGCAGACTGAATTCTAGTGGAAGCAAATTTATGGATTTCTGTCTAACATTGATGGTTGGACTAAGGGGCTTCACCTTGAAATCTAATGACAGAAAACTCTTCCATTTCATTTTCACATTGATGGCTAGATTGAGGCATGCTGGTGAACCAGACAACCTCAACTTGAGTTGTTGTAATAGATGCATCAGCAGCAGCAATAAGAGCATGGGCCACAGCAAGAGCAAACTTGATCTGCTCTTCCCCTGCCTCACCTAGACTTCTTTCATTCAAGGATAATGGTGCAGTGAGTGAGGCTAACCAAAAGATCTTAAGCATCCAAAAATACATTTCCTTCTCTTACCCTGATAATGGTTCTAGCAGTGAGGACAGAATCAAAGACCAAAACTGAACAAATAAGCAAATTATTTTACCTTGATTGGCTTTGAGTTTGTTTTTCTGATAAAGAATTAAGAAACTCTTCATTATGCTGAACCAACTCGTCTTCTTAGCCATTGGACAGCCAATGAATTATAGTGGTGTAAGAAGGTTTTGATTGATTGTGCAACTCTTCTGGTAGGGTGAGTTATGGGAATTCATACATGCATCAGTTCAGAAAAAGAAGTTAAAAGACCAATACCAATACAGAATACTATCGATTAGTAATGAAGCAGATTAGTCACTGAAATAATTTATAATTGACTTGCAAACTTCTACTCCATGTAAGATTTGAAAACTGGATGCTAAGAAGAATATACAAGGGTGAACCTCAAAACCATTTCACAGAAGCAATTGTCTGGTTGCTCAAATTTCCAATAAATTAATGTTATGGCAATTCTAAATTAGTGCTTTGTTGTAGAATGTGAATGAAATTTAAAACAATTTCTTACGAATCTGCAAAATCCTCTGTTAGTGGTATTCAACAAATCAAACAAAATTCACCACATCAAGAAATTTATTTCCCTTCAACATGGATACTATTTTTATGAAATTCAGACAGAAATCCTTAAATTCTGGTAAAAAAGAGGACCAGTCTGCATGCATAAAAGAGGAAGCTGCAGAATTGGCAAGCTGACAAGCATTTGTGAGAAATTGCTTGGGACTTGATCAACCCAGGGTTTAGAAAATCCCACTTGCATGACAACAATGCCTTACTTAACAGCTCTAATCTCCCAGCATGGTGTTTTGCATTCCACAACAAAGGCTGCAAACCTCAGAGCTACTAGTAGGTAGTAGGTATAAGTGCAGCTAACAAACCTTTAATAACTGCATAGGATGAGCCTTCATGAATTGTCCGAGAAGGCACTATGGATTTCTTTTCAGCCAACCAAGAAGTAGCTGAAATTTTGAAAAGAAACTGAGTTAGATAAAACTACAAATCAGAGGCGAAAACACCAGTGCTCAATGTGTACTAATGCTGTCCAAACGATGGTCTAATGAGATAGTAAATTACTGTGTTAACCATAGTGGTAGATCTTAAAGCTGCAATTTCAGGCACAATGTGTACTAATTCTGTTCAAATGATTCTTTATTTAATGGCTGAAAAAAACTTTGGATTCCCATATACATCAAGGTCCACAGAGCATGTCTCAAAAGGAGGAGAAAGGTGTGAATATGGAATTTCTGTCCCAGCTAAAGCATCTTGCAGTTGTGACAATAACCAATCATTGTTGTTCTTTATTTCAGTAATAATCCCAGAGTACAATCCATAATGGAGCGAGGTACATTCTGAATAGTCCCCAATGAAAACTACAAATGAAACTCCTTTAAAGGATAAAGAATCTTCAACCAAAAATTAGAAAAAAATAATTGATTGAAAATTGATTGCCTCTTAAAACAGGACCTAATTTCTCACACCCATTACCTCGAATATGAATCCCATATCTTATAGATTCCCACAAAACCAAATTTGATGATGACCAATATCATAATGTATTTTCCCATAAACCCACGTTGATGAACAATCCAAAGTGCCACTCACCCAAAACTAAAACTCAAGTTTCTTTATGGTTTCATGATTTCTTTGGAAGAAAAAGGAAAAGGGAACCCACCAAAAAAAAAAAATAAATAAAAACAACTGAAGCTTCAATATAATTTAAAAATTTTCACGCTAAGACATTGATGTAATATAATAGAGCGCTATAAAACCAGTTTAGTTTAGTACCACAATTTTAGATCCAAGGCTCTTGGTTAGTAAGCATTTATCATAATTGTGCTTGTATGATTTACATTGTGGTTTAAATATGAAATAAATATTTCACATCGCTTAAGATAATATGTTGCGTATGGTATAATGGCGTACCACAATTTGGTTCTTCATTTCAAATTTGAATACAAAGCTTGCACCTCAAGAGAAACTCTTTTGTTTGGTACTAACTTCTACAATGATCCGAAATTTGGCCCCCCATTTGATCCTACAATCATCAAACAGTGTCCACTTGTAGACGGAGGTGTACAACCTTTCCTTCAAGCATGACTATATAACCCGCCACTTCCAAATAGCCCAAAGAGTGGCTGCAATAACAACAATAGAATAAGAAAAATCAGGATCCAAAGAGCATCTCTCTGCCCAAATAGAGAGCCAATTAGTAATGGAATTTGAATCAATAAATTCAAATCTAATCCAAACTAAAGGGGCCTTGCATTCTAATGAAGTGGTCAAGATCAACATGAGTTATGGAATAGTCTAGATCATTTATATCAGACTGATCTTTGGTGGGTACACATATTAAGGAAACAATTATATCAATGGACTTTCTCTAACATTAGATCAATATAATATCGGTCCACTGATGGTGTCCGATCAGTTCTTCGATGATAGCTATTAAGTCTGGCACCTTCAGAAAATTCTAAAATAATGTAAATATGGGGAAAGGTAATCTTTATTTGCTCATTTTAAAAAAAAAAAACAAAAATTTTCTTTTGACTTCAATGATCACCATGTTTTATATTAAACAGGCAGTAGGAACTTGTTTTCTTTCTGTTTCTTTTTTTCCCTTGGTTCAAGAAAGCATTTAAACACATCTTCTTGACAAAATGCTATTGCGATCAATGCAGTATGAATTAGCACAGGTATATATATCTAGACACATTGAACACATATATCTAATTGCTCATCGACTAAAGACCAAATACTTGAAGAGGGGAAAAAAAGAAAATTTTGAGATTGTTTATAAGCTTGTCAAACCAAAATCTCACCAACACCATTACATCCTAGATCTTGACGCACTTGATTACACCATTCATCAGAAGCTGGATCTCCATAAATTAAGCACAAATCATTATAATTTGGCTTTTTTATGATTCTATATGGTTTTGCATCTGGGTGTTCCTACATAAACAAAGTCTTAGCCAATAGCTATGTATACTCAACTGACATTTAAGACTTAAATAAGTTGACAAAGCACCTTCAAATATTGCATCCCAAACATCATTAAAATCTGTGACCATTTGCTGTGATTCATCCCATGAAAATTGTCTGTTCAAGAAGATTTTTCATATCAAAGTACTGTTTTTCCAAACTTCTATAATGACTTTTCAGAAAATCTTTGTCATGTAGTAATGAGAATCATTCCTTGAACAACATAAACATATCTATCCATGCTTGATTGTTGAAAGTGTAATCAGTCTTCTTCCCCTTCTTCCTCTAGCGTTACATCTATGAGATAACGATCCATTGGAGGTGTCCAATTTGTTGCCAAACAACCACTGTTTGCATAGCAATGATATCATCCCCTATTATAAACCAGAGATTTTGTTAATTACTGCAATAAGAAATATGTATTTCAAAGATGATAAGTTCAATGAGACAACTTTTACTTAATTTTTTAAAATTAAATGCTGGGGTAATACTCGTTTTTGCCAAAGTTAAATAGATCAGCATTGTCAACACGACAACCATGTAGAAATATTTAGAATGATAATTGTGTGGGTTCTATGTCATCAGAATTAGGGTAGCAATGAAAGAAAAGGAAATAATGCACTGAAAGGACTTTGATATAGTAGGTTAAGAACACAACAAAGAAAATAAGACAATATATAAGCAGATAGTAACTTCCTTAAATTACTTGGGAAGCTCTTGTAGCTGAAACAAAAAACCTACCAATCCTCAAATTTGGTTCTTCACTGTCAAGATCTGCATTGCATGTCAAAATGCTGTATCTTCCATTACAAAATTCTTCACCATATATAACACATAATTTGTGATAGCTGGGAACGGATTTATTTCAATCTGACCGAGCATCAGGATGCACCTGCATATTTTATACATAAGCCACATAATAAAACTACAAATGAGTAAATGGCAAGGCATGATATATGTTTGAAACGACAATCTGCACAAGCATAGTACTAAAAGGGCATCCTGCCATTACGTGCACCTTTACTGATCATCATGTCGTCGAACAGGACATATAACCTGCGATCAAATCACAGCTGATAGCCAAGCCAATAATTTAAATAAATTACAAAGTATATGAGATATTTATGAGGTAATAAAATTTGAAACACGATACAATATCTCTTTTAGGCATTTTATCGAATAGCTGCTAGCCCAAGCATAAAAAGTTCACGTCATTCAAATAAATTACAAACTACTTGAATTAAAATTTCAAAGTTCCAGAAGTTCAATTGTTAAAAGAGGAAAAAAACAAATAAATATAACATACCTCCATGTTTTGAAATTCCAGTAGAACGTTTAGCAATTCAGAAGCTAGTCTCTGCTGCAACACTGCAAGAATTAGCCTGGGTTAGGGTTTGAATTATTAAAATTGTATTGTTCATATACAAACATAGAGGATTTTGTTGTATTCTGCTTTTAATGTCAACAATGTAATGAGAAATATTATGAAACCAAATATTGTTGTACCTGGAAGGAAGGAGCAACTACTAGGAGTAAATATTGCTCTTTGTTTTACAATTTTTTTATTGCTGCTCCTCCTCCAACGCATAGACAGGCCTTCCATCAATCTCAACGCAAGGGACGTTGGCTATCTTAGACCACTCTCGCCCGCCTTTCTTGCAGTGTCGTTTCAGCAATGGACACTCGAGAATATAAAGTCGCAGAAGTGAGGGAGGTAGGCCCTTCTCTGGGAGGGATGCGAGTTTAGGGCAATTTTCGATGAACAATACTTCAAGAGAAGAGAGATTTTGAAAGCCCTTTGAAGATAGAATTACTATATTTGTAATGCTCTGAATTGTTAGCCGGGTCAGAGAGGAAGGAAGCATCATCGTCAGCTTCCCATCTTGCTCATCTGGAAAGGACTGCCAATCTGGAATTCCACCATCAATACGGAGTGATGTAAGAGAGGTTAGTTTGTGCAATCCCCACATAGTTACTTGCTTACAGATATTCTCCCCGCCAAATAAGAGTGATGTTAGACTAGTGGGGTAACCCTCTTCTGGAAAGTATATGATGCTTGGACAATTGACGATACGAAGAGAATTGAGGTTCGGCATGCAGTTGGGCCAGCTCTCCAGTTTCTTACAGCCGTAGATCGAAAGTTCTCTCAAGCTGGTAGGGAGTAACCCTCCATCTGGGAAGGATACAAAACTAGGGCAGCGAGTTATTTCGATATAATTGAGGTGGCAGAGTTTGTGTAGGCCCACCGGTAAGGATTTCAACTTTGCACAAGTTACAATTCGAAGATATTCAAGAGACGCATTGTTGGGTAAGTTGTCCGCTATTGACTCCATCTTTGGACACATAAATACAACAAGGTATTTAAGAGCTGTAGGTAACCGGTTTTTTGATGATAAGGATGTCAACTCCATGCATGAGTAAATCTGAAGGCATTTAAGCGTGGTAGGTAGGTCGCCACTTGATGATAAGCATTTTAGAGATGGACAGCCTCGAATAACCAAGTCCTCAAGAAGAGAAGAAGAATTAGAAGAAGCCTCTCCCTCATCTACCAAAAACTGCAAATTCTCACAATCTCTTATATCTAGCGTTTTCAAATTTTGGGGCAACTGACCTCTTGAAATCAACGTTAAAGAATTACATCTCATAATGCTTGCCTTTTCCAAACATGTACAATTAGAGATTGACAAGGATTTCAAACCACTGCAACCCACAATATTTAGTGTCCTTAATGTAGATGTCAAGCTGATGTTGACAAGGCTTGAGCAATCTCTTATATCCAGCGTTATAAGGGATACAAATTCATCCTGCCACAAAGATGTTAGCTCCTTACAATGATCTATCTTAAGATTTTCTACCTTAGCTAATCTATGCATGAACTCCTCCGTCAAGCTTTTCACATGTGGAATAGAGAGAATAGTTGACTTTGGAAAGCATAACTCATCTGTACTCTGCTCACCACCCCTTTACATCCCTTAATTTCTAACGCATGAAGCTTTGGGAAGTTTGAAATTGAAACGCCCAATTGCTCACATTCATTAATAGAAAATTTTTCCAATAATGGAACATGGTGAGGCAATTTTCCTTGCAATTTAGGGCATTGACAAATAGAAAGCTCGCGCAAGCGAGGGAATTCTTCGTACCCAACTTTGCATGGAATCCAATCTTTCCATTCTTGCATATCCTTAAAGCAAAGTGTCTCTAAGGATGGAAAAGGTTTCAGGCAATCTTCCCCATAAAACTCAAGACCAACGGTTTGCACTGCAGACAATCCTACAAGGGCAAGGTCTCTCAAGGATGATAATTGTCCAATTGCAGGTAAGAATGTGCATTTTCTGCACCTCTCAATCCTTAGAAGCACAATATTAGAAAATGATGGATGTCCAAACCAAGTTGGGAATTTGGCACCAACATAGCCATCAATTGAAATTTCTTTCACCGTTGTGAAAGGTCGTAGCATCTCAAGAATATCCAGATCAGCTCTTGCATCTTGTAAATCCTCAAGCTCAGGTTTCCATTTCATCACTAATGCTTCTAAATTCTTCTTACTATTTAATTTGGCCCTTCCTGCATCCTCGACACTAAGCACATTCTCCAAGCGTGAAATGCAAAGTGTTCCCCTAAGAGACTCCAAGTTCATTAAGTCTCCTATCTTAGATGCAGTTTCCTTCCCCACAACAAAATTAGACAATGTTTGTAGGTTTTTTAATTCTTTTATTCCCATTGGCATCTCTTTGATTAAATGGACCCCTTCAATATCAAGATGCCGAAGATTGACTAGATTCCCAATTTTCTCCGGCAACTTTGTGAGACAGCCACAATATTTCAATATCAAAGTTTGCAAATTGTATAAAGAACTTGTTGATTCTGGTAAACTTCTAATCAAAGTTTGAGAAAGGTTGAGGTATCTTAGATGTTTCAAATCACTGATTGAACTTGGTAACTCAAAAATTTTATATCCAGATAATGATAATACCCTTAAACATCTAAACTGTGGCAATAGACAACTAAAAACATAATTTGTTAAGTAGCTCTTGCTATTTGTTGGTAGTGGTAGGAAGGTCCATAAATGCATATCTTTTGTCAAGCCTTTAAATTTTGTGATGCCATCATATGCACAATGAGCATAGGAGAAATGACGTACCTTTGTAGAAATCTTGGGTTGCATATTACCACCTGATTTATCTTCCAACCAATAGCACAACCGTCCCGCTGCCCATTGAGCTAAATCATTGATTAAGTCGTGCATGACAAAGAGTGATTTTTTCCTACTTGATTGTTGAAAAAGTGATCGCTTATATAAATCACGAAAATACTCAACACCAAGATCTTCTATTGGCTTATGCTTTTCTGATTCTTGAACCAAACCTTCTGCCATCCATAACAAGACTAGTTCTTGTTCCTCAAATTCATAATCTTTTGGGAATATTGAACAATAGGCAAAACATCTCTTTAACTGTGAAGGGAGATACAGATAGCTCAATCTAAGGGTTGGTAGAACATCACTATTTTCTTCTGACATCTCCCATATCTTGTTATTGAGCACATTTTTCCACTCATCACAATGCATAGTACGTAATAGGCCTGCAAGAGTTTTTGCTGCCAAAGGCAATCCCTGACACCTTTCCAAAATTTTAGGACCAAATTCTTGAAGTTCTGGATATGCACTAAAATTTGTTGTCCCCAATGTGTTTTGGATAAATACAATCAAGCAAGCTTCATCTGACAACTCTTTCAACTTGTAAGCTTGAGTAGTGCCCATTATTGATGAAACACGATCATTCCGAGTTGTGATGATAATCTTACTCCCTGGAGCCCCAAATTCAAACGGACAACGTAGTCTAGTCCAATCATTATAGTTTTCATTCCATACATCATCCAAAACGAGCAAGAACTTTTTGCCTGATAATTTCCCCTTCAATTTGACTTGTAGTAAATCTAAATTATCATCGTTGCAGGATTCAAGAGTGACAGATTGTAGAATTTCTCTTGTCACCCTTACAATATCAAAATCTTCAGAAACACAACCCCATGCTTTCACATCAAAATAATTGCTTACCTCATCATCGTTGTAAACTAGTTGGGCAAGAGTTGTCTTACCCATTCCCCCCATACCAAGTATAGGAATCACAGAGAGTGGAGCATTACTCGATTCACCACTCAACAGCAACTTGACAATAGCCTTTTTATCTTCTTCTCTGCCATGAGTATGACCTTCATTCACCAAAGAAGTCGTGGGCACCCTTGATCTTGTTGCTCCAGTTCTTCCCAGGCCTGTATTTTCTCTCAATTCCAGATCATTCTTCTGTCTCACAATTTCTTGCAACCTTGTATTGATTTCATTAATCTTGGACCGCATATTGGCATCAAACATGATAGAACTTGGATTCAAACCCACACAACAAGCAGGGATGAACTTCCTTACCTTACTTGAGCTGGGTTCTTCTGCATTCACCTTACGTCGCAAAGCTTCAGTAGCAAACTCGTCCAAGATGTCGTCAACATCATAAGCCAAGTCTTCCAGGTCATCCAGCCAGATCTTCACGAACTTGCTTGTCATCTGCTTATCCTCTGCATCATCCAGAACTGCACGGATTTTCGGCAACGTTGTCTTCCACTTCTTGAGGTCAGCATGAACTTGCTCTTGCTGAAAGATCTTCAACAAATCAGAGGAGCTTAACTTGTCAAACAGCACCTCAAAGAAAGCTGATAGAGCAGCCTCTCCAATTACTGACATGATTCACTTGTGGGAAATAAGGAAATATGGGAAATGAAATGAAGTAAACAAAGAGACAGTCCTCAGAAAATGGGTTAGGAGGAAAGAGATTAAAACTTTGTTATCGGTATAGTGTTTGTGATTTCTCAATTGGTGGTGTGGCTGTATTCTTCGCCCTTCACAGTTTCAAAAGTTACATAAAGAGTGAAGGGCGTCAATCTTGACTGCTTTATTGATAGGAAGGAATCAAATACATAAAGAAAGATAAAGCAGACCACGCCAAGAATGAGTATGCTTGCATTATTGGTAGCTTTATTAAGTGCTCAACAGTTATGGAATCAGCTTTATATGTTGGTAGCATATTCTGAAAGATGATTTGGGCCCAACTCCCTCTGGTCCGGTCCACCAAGTGGGTCTTCTTCTACAAAGTTTGGGCCTCCTTTGTTTTCTTTTTGTTGCAGAGGGTTTGTGGTGTCAATGTTAGAAGGGTTTTATTGGGGGTTTTTGTGTGTACTGAAGAATCAATTAGTTCTATCTCCAGCACAAAAAAGAGAGAGGAGGTTTTGGTGGGATTTATATTAAATAAATTTACAGTAGCTGTGAATGTGAAAAGAAAATTAAATAAATTAATAAAATATTAAACTAGAACTAAAAACAAAGTCTCTTAAAGAAAATGCTGTGATATTCTATTGTGTACTTGGACCTTTTAAATTAGTTCTATATTTTTCTTAGAAACAAACAAAAAGTGCAATTTTTTTAGAAAGAAAAAAAAAATGCAATTGATTAAATACTTTTACAATAATTTCATAATAAATTTTATGTAGTAAGTTATTATTAGTTTTTATTTGGACCTACTATTGACATTAATTTTTTTTACCTATTGTAGGGTTTGTGTTTGCAGCCCAAGCCCAAAAGATATGGGTTAAAGGCCCAACGAACCCAGGACAATGAATTTGTAGAGAGTGAGCGAAAGAGCTGGGCTGGTTATGAATTAAACAATGGTTAGCTAGATTACTTGCAGTGATGGTAACTTGAAATAACGCTTGAACAACTCCCTAAATGAATGTCCGAAGAGATGTTTTATTGAGTGAACAGTAATTACAACATTCAGAACTACAGTAAAACTTTTCTTTCTTTTTTCCTCCCTTCTCTTTACCAGGGACCCTTCTTCTTTATATAGCGCCATTTCCCATCATCTCCATCGTCCATCTGTTCTTCATTTGCGTATCCACTCAAGTGCACGTCACGTCATGTGTCCACTTTAGTTCTTTGTAAGTGGCGGTAGCTGAGGTTGCACTGTTCAAGGGTCTTCTCCACATAAATGCGGCCAGAAAAGCTGTTGCAGTGCATTAAATGCGGTGGTAGCAGCTTTTCCTTTAGATATTTTTTAGTTTTGATCATCTCTAGATCTACCCAGAACTTATTATTATCATTAGGATTGCTAGGATGATCATTTGGACCTTCCACACATTTGATTGATCAAGGTTATTTGTGACCGAGGAGTAAGGTATCTTCGGACCAGTGGTGGCCTCTTCGGACGGTACTCCCCCTCTAATTCTGGGCTTCCTGCCTTCAGATGGGCCGTTCCAACCAACTATTGCTCCTCGGAAATATAATACTCCTCGACATGGTGCCCCAGACCCATTGAGTAGCTCTGAGTTTTTACCCCCACACCTACCATTAACAACTTGTCATATATAATTTTTTAAAAGTAAAAATAAAAAATAGTCACATAGATTTATTGCAAAATTTTTGTAATAATATTGTATCCATAGAATTTTTTTATTTTATTTACTATTAATATTGTAATGTTTTATGTAAGATAGTTTTGAAAATTTTTGTACATATATTATATCATAATTGTTTTTGTTAGTAATGAATTTATTGTAAGAAGTGCACCCAAAAAAAAAAAAAAAAAAAAACACTATAGGAGTTTTGGGGCTTCATAATGGTAGGAGGCCAGCATGATAATGGTGGTGGCCCCTCAAACTCTTCTCTTTCTCTCTCTTATAAATGATTTGTCAATTTCAAGTATTTTATTTTAATAATAGTGAAACAATGTGTTTTATTTAATAATTCACAATATTTTCATGTCTCTTTATCTCTCCTTAGTGCCGTATTTGATTAGTTATATTAGTCTTTAATTATTATTATTTTTTCTTTTGTTTTCAATACTAAAACAATGGGTATGCCAAAATATATGAAGAAGAAAAAAATTTGTGGTGCAAGCTTTAGCTAATTAACAAGAGATTAATAAGGTAACATGGAACTTATATAAAGCTACAGCCTACGGAACAAATCAAAGTTTTATAGATCGCTCTCACAGTTTCACATTTTCTTTGCTCAAAAAATAAAAAAGTTTCACATTTTCTCTCAAGTGGCTTCAAATCTCTCTCACACACAAGACTTAGAAATTTCAAAGCCAATTTCATAGCTCTCAAATCATGGAAATTTCGAAGCTCTAGATCATGGCAATCGCATAGCTATTGGTCTCTCAACGCGGTGGCTCTGTCTCATCGTCACTCACAAAGTCGAAGTCTTCCGTCAACTCCTCTACTCTTCATCTAATCTCCCCCAATTTTCTAGGGTTTCAAGCTCAATCGCCACTGCTACACGAAGATCATTTTGCCTGATTCGTCTCGATTCTTCAATGGAGGCAAATTCGGTGCGTTTTCATGTTTTGTTTATAAATTGTAATGTTTGGTTCCTGGGAAAATTTTAGGGTGAAAATTTAAATTCTCCCTCACTTCCTCTCTCTCCGCAAACCCCCAAGGTTCCCTCTCTTTCTCTCTCTCTCTCTCTCCCTCTTCCCGAGTATATGCCTATATATAGGTCTTTGTTTCTTTCTTAGATGGCTTTGTGTTTTGTTTCAGAGTCTACTACAAATGATGGTCAAGCTAATAAAGTAAGTTTCTTCTAATTTTTGTTCTCTGTTCCATAACTAATCCCAAGTTTCAATTATTATTAATTGGAATTCTATAGCGTTCACTTATTTTCTGCCGAATCAGTGATCATAGTAGTTTTTTGTTGTTGTTAATTTATGGTGATTGGTTGATATTGGGGTGTGGTTTGCTGCTTGTTTTTGTTCCCATCAAATGTGATTTAATAATGAATTTTGTTAATTTTTATGAAATAATTCTTGAGATTGAATGTGTAGAAGGATATTTTTACCATTTAATTATCAGCATGTGTGCAATATATGGTACTCAGCATTGATGATGAAACTGACTTGCATTTTTTTTATAGTAGATACTCTCTTTTTTGTTGGCTGAATCAGGAATTCATGTTTCTAATGGCAATGATTGTTGTAGAATGTAAACTTGTATCTTGAGTTGGATGATGGTTCAAACTGTGAGAGATTTATGACAAGTTTTTGTTTAGAAAACACGGGTGTGATACTTCCCTTGAAAGTTAAACCCTTTTTAGGCACTTTATTAATCCTTGGAAACTTCATTGCTTATGCAAGAATCTGAAAACCCATTATGAATAGCAGGTTATTGATGGCTGACTATCTATTTTGATTGGTAAGTTACACACGCACACACACCCAGTGGGTCTCAAACCCAGTATTCAGGACCTCATCCTCCGGCCCTTTATTATGAGAGGAGGAAGTGCCAATTGAGCTATAGCTAATTGGTTGATGACTGACTATCTTTTATAATTGAAAACTTAATAGAAAAGTTACAATTGAGCTTGGCTTAAAAGCAGTTCAGTTTGACGTTTTACATTTAATTTTTATCGGAAGTTGACACTAGGGGTGCCCAGCTTGATAAGCTAACAACTATTTATTTTAATTGTGTTACAACTCTTGCAAACATAATCAATTTCTGCTCCCGCCGCCGCCCCCCCCCCCCCCCCCCCTTTTTAGCTTTTTTTTTTTTTTTTGATAGATAATGAAAAATTTTATTAAGAAAAAAATAGCCAACCTGAGTACATTGGAGATGTACTATGGGGGCGAAAATCAAGAACCAAAATTACAATGATCAAGTAATAGAGGAAGAGAAAAACAAGAAAAATGCGACAGGGCCACACTCCAAACAAGGAGAGTGTGTAATAAAAAGGACTTAATCTCTAGCAAAGACCGTTCACATCCCTCAAAACAGCGAGCATTTCTTTCTCTCCAAATACACCACATCAATAGTGCGGCACAAGTCTCCAAAGATCTATATTGTGATGCCGCCCAAATTTACCTTGCCAAGATTCAAACACCTCAATAACCTTAAGTGGCATAACCCAATTCAGCCCAAACAAACAAAACACCAATGACTACAACTCGCAAGCTAAAGGACAATGAAGCAAAAGATGATCCACCAACTCTCCACACCTCTTATACATGTAACACCAATCAAGGACAACAATATGCCTTTTACGAAGGTTATCGGTCGTAAGAATCTTACCGAGAGAAGCTGACCATGAAAAGAAAGCCACACTTGTTCTTGTTAATTTTTCTTCATGGGGAAATAAATTTTACCTAACATATGCTTGAGTTGTTATTGTACAATCAATGGATGATTGACTTGTTCTTTTATTATTATTATTATGGGGACCCTATTATTCATTCCCTAAGCCCCTAGTAGTTTTCCTATCAACTCTAATTCATCTTATCAAGCTTTTAGTTCTTTAGAACAAATCAGATTTTGCCCTGATTAGTTATGTTTGATAAATTTACAGAAACCCCATCCAAAGGATAGATTTGACTCAAGAACTAATGCGATGAATGATGGAGGTAATGATGCTACTTTGATTGTTTTTAGCAGGGAAGATTGAATTTTTAATGTAATTGTTCCGACAGCTTTTTGACAATACTCATTTTTGGAATTGCATTATGACATGCCCTCCATGCAAAGACTTAAATGTGATTCTTAAAATTTTAGTCCTCCATAGTGCTGACCAAAAACAGTTTCTTTTTGTTGCCTATTGTTTTAGCCTCACTAGCCACATCGTATGCACAATTAAACATGAACCAACCATGCGGTGTGAAACTCCATATTATTTGATCTCTTGCTAAGAGGAATATCCAAATTTGCATCTATGTCTTCTCTTGAAAATAAGTTGCTGATAAGTTCAGTGTTCTAGCATCTTTTTTCCATATCAATTGCATGACTAATTTGGATAAACTACAACCTGCAATCAACTCTTTTTGTCTGCTTCAAGTCTATGGCCGGTTGCCTTGTTTTTCATGTTTCCATAAAGTAATTTAAATGTTGTATTAAAATCCTTTGGTTTGTCATTTGTATTTGGTCGGCCTTGTCACTAGGAATTCATTGTCTGAGTAGACCCCACGCCCTTTGAACAGTATTGTATTGAGAGCTTCTTGTGAAATTTTTCTTAAGCAGGATATTTCTTTCTTGTCCTATCTGCTCCCCACTGTACGTTCTTCATAGCTTCACTCCCATCCACTCCAAAAAAAAAAAAAAAAAAAAAGAATTAGAAAAAATAAATTTAGCTGAGCATGTTATACTGAGTACCCTAATTTTTGAACTTAATGTGCAGCATCCATATGCTCCTCTTAGCTAAACTATTTTGTTAAAATCTCTAAGCTATAGGTTAAATTGAAAAAGTGCTTAACTGCCTTGAAATAGCAGTAGTCAATGGTCAAGTAGGTAAGGCTGTATATTAAGGGATGGGGAGTGGATGGTGGGGATCCATGTGAGGAGTCATGAACAGGTGTGTCATGTTTTGATTCATTTGCTATACGCCTGTAATGCACTTAGCTAACCTATTTTTCTATTAACAATGCCACATTTTCAAAAAGGCCAAAAACTTACCCTTCCATGTTCTACGACCCTTTGTGCAGGAAAATTCAAGGACTAAACCTATTGGAGGCCAGCTTAATAACCTGCATCATTTGACACACCTGCAAGTGTTATATTTATCTCTTATTGAAGTTGTCCCAGCATTGTTTATATAATTCTTTATTCTGGTTTCTTCTTTAGGAATGTCAGCTACAATAACATTCAGGGTGAAATTCCATATAGCTTACCTCCCAATGCCAGAAATATGTAGGATGTCTGTTTTGTAAATTGTGATTCTTGTATGCTTAATTTTTTTTCTTTCAAGTTTTTGGTGATTATTCTACTTTTTCGTGAATGCAGAAATATGGCATACAACTATTTGATACAAAATAATTTCCCACTCTCTATTAGCCATGAAATGTCTCTAACATCAGTGAGTTACTTCTCCCCCCAAGTGCCTATTTACTGAATTGCTTTTGCTTTTTGGTTATTCAATTAGAATCTCTTAATTCTTTTCTTGTAGAAATCTAAACCCCAATTAGTTATCTGGACCAATTGACAATGTCTTTACTGGCTTACAGAATCTCAGAGAGATGTACGTGTTCTTCACCCGATCCTTATATTTCCTTTTCCCTGGCGTTTGAAGTGAAAAGAAAATAATGCAAAGTACAATATTCCTTGAAATACAAAGAGGATGTTGTTGATGCTAGTAGAACCTTGAGAAGGTATGAAGTTGGTGATGATCTTGATGAAAGTATGTAGCAAATTATGCAGCAAACAAGAACTCTCCAAATACTTTTAGTGTACAAGGATTGGCTATTGTAAATACTTTTTAGTGTACTATTCAAATCAGGTTTTGTGTAGCAAGTAGTGATTCGTGTTTCAAATTTAAAAATGTAAAGGGCAATAGATAGAGTAGTTGAGTTATGTTGATTTGTACAATTTGTTTCACCGTGTTAAAAGAGTAGTTGATTGGCTGTTGTAATTCAATTTGGAATTGAAAATTTGCGTTTATGTTTATGTTTATGTTTTGAATCAGGTTATTAATTTTGATCAATGTGAAAGAGTGCTTCAACATTTTTTTTTATTAAAGAAAATACTTATTTCAATGTTTACAAATTGTTGAAATTTATCTCAATTACCTTCTACCATTGGTTGAGTGCATGTGGAAAAAAGTAAGAAGCATACTTTTTTAATAATACTTCGACGTTTATTAACCATTGATAAAAATGTAACATTTTTTTCAATGGCTGCACAAGCAATAGAAAAAAGTTCTTGACATAGTTATTAATGGTGGTTCTCGATGGTAATCTAAACTATTGAAAATACTATTTTCAACAATTTTTAGTACTTTTTTCAACGGTTTCAACTGTTAAAAATAACCAAATTTTTTGTTGGGATTTCTCTTTATTAAATAATCGAAAAGTTAGTAGAGGGTAAGAACTTACTAGGATATTCAATGGTAAAGGACTCCAGACAATAATGGACAAGTTTGGTGTGGGTGATGTGCAAGATGTTCCATGCACATTCATATTAAATTGAAGCCGTGACTCATGACTCAAGTCATGAGTCAACAAATAGCTTCCATGAAGGTGAGGTTCCATTCCATTATTTGCATACAAACTTGGAAATGACTTTTGCAATATAAAGTCGTTCTTACTTTGTTGCTTTCTCATATGAACATCAATGAAAAATACAACTTGTCGTCCCAACCTCCAATATGTTCAATTAAATGGATAATAAGTCATACCGCGAAAGAAAAATTTATAAATTTCTTCGTCAAGCCCAGGTCAACAATGCAGGAAACAGTAGCTCAAATTTAGTGCACCAGGTGATTGTCATTCTTTTTTTTATATTATAATTATTATTAAATAAATCAATAAGAAAGAGAGCTTGATGGGCCTAGTCACTATTCTTTTTCAGTCCTAAAAAACTATCTGCCTCACAAAATCAGCCCATCTGACTTATAAAAGTAGCCCATGACAAGATTGTGAGCAATGAAATTTTACATTCTGATGTAGAAAAAGGAAACCAAAAATAAAAATAAAAAAATAAAAAAAATTCAGCATGAGCTTTACATCTTCAATAATTGGCTGTAAGGCTCAATTGACATCTGATGAGTTCTTATGTATAGAGTCTGTAGACCGACCTGGAAAATAGTTATATGCGTGAGAAAATTTAGTTCAGCGGCTTAAAACATCTTGAACTAGTGGTGCACTGGTGCATGAGATTTCTTCAAAAGGAGTAAGTTTAAGTTTGACTATTCACTCTTTCTATGGTTGTTGCACCTAAAATTGTTCCATCAAACTGACACTCCTGATCAGAAAATTGAGCTCAAAGTGAAGACTGACTGAAGTTTACTTTGTTCAGTGAAAGTTGAAGAGATGCAAGTGTTTTCTTTGGTCTTGCAGTGAGAGACTTTTTCACAGAAGAATTGAAAAAAAAGAGAGAAGATATTTGATGAGATTGGGAAGAAACAGGTGAATGAGAAAAAAGACAAGGAAAAAAAAATGAAAAGAAAAGAAGACCAAAAAGAGAGAAGAGGATTTGGTGGGATTTAATTTTTTTTTTTAAATTACAATTATATTTAGGTCACAACAAATTAGAAAAAAAAATTCACACTGTGTGAACGTTATAAGAAAATTAAATAAATTAATAAAATATTAAACTAGACTACCCACAGCTAAAAACAAAGACTTGTAAAAATATTATCATATTTTATTGCGTCTTTAGACTTATTAAATTAGTGTTATTTTTCTTTAAAAACAAAAAAGATTGTGCAATTGACACAATACTTTCACAATAATTTTATAATAAAGTTTATGCTGTAAGTTGTTAGGAGTATTAGTTTTTATTTGTACTTAATACTGACATAACTTTTTTCTTTTATCTACTATTAACAACTTGTCACATATTAAAAAAAAAAAAAAAAAAAAAAAACACAGATACATAGATTTTATTGTGAAAATTTTTGTAAAAATATTGTACCCATAATGCAAAAAATATTTGAAAATAGTCATTACTTTAAGAGAAGTACTACATTCACAACAATTTTACAACAAATTATAGTGGTAAGTTGTTATTGGTTCTAATTTGAATCCACTTTTTAAATTACTTTTTTATCTACTCATAACAACCAATAATAACCCGTCAATTAGAATTTGTTACGAAAATGTTGTGAAAATATTGTGTACAAAAATAAAAGAAAAGAAAAGATAAATATCAATAATCGTCAATTTAGGGAGTGCCAAAACGGACATATTCTATGAATGTAAGAAATATGGCTTTAAGAAAAGATGATGAGAATTGGATAGAGATATCACATATGTGTGCTGCTGTTAAACTGCTTTTTATTTACTCGGTTTGAGATGAATAATCCTGACATGTTGGGATTATGAGCATAGTATAAACACATATGTAGGCTTTTACATTGCTTTTATTATGCCTAAGCATTGCTGAAGACAACATATTTGAAATGTTGGAGCTATTTTAAAGTATTGAGTTTGTTTTCGTAGATACTACTAAGCTTTCACTTGTTACTTACAAAAGCTTCTGTTCCGACTACTATGATTGTTTTTCTGTTGTGTACATGAGCTGCCATATCTCAAAATTATTGACATCTTGATGTTGAAAGTAGATTTCAGATCAGAGTGGTTGTGTCTTATAGGAAGTTTAGCTTTTATTTGAGAGGTTAGACTAATTTAGGCCTTAATTTGATTCTCTCTTTCTGATATTATTTTGCCCATTATGTTTTTTGCATTAATCTCAAGTTAATGATCTGGTTTTATGTACTAGACTTAATGTCAAGTATCTTAAGGGCAGTGGCTGTATGTGGTATAATCTTTGTGTGAGTGAAAATGCAGGTACTTCGGAGACTATTAGGATGTGTATCTCAATTGATCAAGTTGTTGCTGTAGTAAATTCTTCTTGAAGCGAACTTGCCATGTTGTTTAATGATTACGGTTTTCTTAATCCCTTACAATAGCTTGGAAGAGTAAGCTCCCTTCAGCTTAGTTGGGCTCATAATGGCTCCCTGATTGTCCTGGCCCAGGCCCCATATCCAACACAATTTATAACATTTGATATTGTAATGCACTATCCTACGCTTGAAAATGTGCTTCATATGCACATGGATGTGAATGCTCCTTTTCCAGTAACTCAAGGACCTTGCCTAATGGCACCTCTTTTCGGATGATAGTATTTCTTCCTTCTTCAATGTAGTGGACACAAACAGTTGTCTGTAAAATAAAGTACCAAATACATAGAATCACACCAAATCACCCCCAACACATCTCATCTCTTGCTTCATCAATGTGCAAAGATTTTACAAAATGATACAGTAACATCTAAAAATAGATGTCCACTGTACAACTACAAAATGCAAATCATTTTTACCCTCTTATTTTATTAGGCTCTCTCTCTCTCTCTCTCTCTCTCTCTCTCTCTCTCATCCAATTACATCAACACAAATCTTTTGGGCTAGCAATGGAGGATAGAAGACTCTACATCATGCAAGGCTAAGGGGTTCCTATGACGTGACTAGGGATTTGAGATGGGGATTGTGGAGGTGGCATTGTGGTGGGTGTGGGTTTGCAAATTGATTGGGCTGTGGCTGATGGGTTTTGTGGAAGGTTGTTGGGTCAAGAGTTGTGGGGTCGATGGGTCATGGGTGGTGGCACTAGCAATACGCATGGGTTGTTGGGTTTTGCGGCATAGTCGCCATGGTTTTTGGGTTTTGTGGCATAGTAATAGTGGTTGCAGGGTATTGGTGAGGTTGTTGGGTCGCGGGGTTGATGGGTCACGAGTGATCGCACTGGCCACATGCATGGCTTATTGAGTTTTTTTTGGGTGGTTGTTGGGCTTTGTGGTGCAGTGGTGGTGGTTGTTGGGTTTTGTGTGAAAGTTGCTAGGTATTTGTGTAGTGGTTTCTGGGTTGCTAGGCTTTTATGGGGGATGGTTGCTGTTGGGTTTGGTGATTTTATTTTTATTATTTTTTATTTAATGGATAGAACTTGCTGACTTGCCGCTGGGTTTTGGAATTGGGAAGGACAAAAAAAATTATTTTAATTAGCTGTATCACAAAATAAGAAAATGAGACATAGGATGTGTTTAAAAAGTGGGTAGTTAAAATAAATAAAGCAATTTTTGGTAATGTAAAATAAATAAGTTTATTTATTTTTGCATGCTGTGGGTTATAGGCACACTTAAAAATTGGTATTGAACTGAGAAAAAAAACCTCATACAACCCAAACCTGAATACACTTTATGGAGGGGGAGTAGAACAGAATTACAATGCATTACAGTGAGCAACTCATTTGATGATGAAATGAAATAGCATTCCACTGTTTAACTATTCAAACTAGATTAAATTACAGACTATGTTCTCCGCTCCAACCTGACACACTTCTGAAATCATCTGAAGCCATGTCTATCCAAAATCTGCAATGAGCACTCTAAGTTGAAGCTGAGATCCTTTTCCTTCCAACTGGATTTTGTACTTTGTAAGACTGGGAGATCTTTGCTAGAAATCACTAGTCTTGCCAATCCAACCACCACTTGTCACTTCAGTAGTAGTAGAGGATTTGAGTTTATTCTTATATATGGTGAATATCTTTCAGAGCATGTATTGAAATTCCTAGGCCTTATTTTTGGCGAGCACATTGATCTTGCTTTTGCCTTTGCAGATTCAGTTGCATTCATGTAAGTTGGAAAGAATTATGATCTCCCAATGAGCATTGCCTCCTATGATGAATTGATCCTTTGGGAGCAAATGTTGGAGAATCCAATCCTTCCAACTTACTCGGTCACTTAACATTTCTTAGCTTAAGTTGCCTCCTTTCATAGTCATCTCTTTGTCTTGGGTTTGAAGTCAAAGCCGAGTCCAAATCTTCAAGTTCTCTTCTTAGGGTAATTTGTGTATCTACCCATTGGTCCAACTAGTGCCTCCATCTTCCATTTACTATGTTTCAATCCGTATCAGCTGACTTCTATAAATATTTTCAGTTGAAAACATCATTAGTTGAACCAAAAAAATTTGAGAAATATATAATCATAAGATCATAAAGCAAAAGGACCTTACCAGATGGATAAATCACTATTCCTTTGTACATTCTCACTTAAGCATGGCCTCTTTTCCACTCAAAAAATGCATCTGCCTCTTCCTTTGAAAATACACTGTCATCCCAACTTCTTTGTTTGTTTGTGTCTATCTGAAAGTCATAACATTTTGCCACCCATAACTTAAAGACAAAATAAGTTAAATACTATTAAGTAATATAGTTAATTAGACATGCCAAAGACTAAGGTTCTTGAAAGAGAGAAATGAGAAACAGATTTTTTATGGGAGTTGTGTTGTTCACAATAGAATAAGCCAGTTCTTGCTGCATTACATACCCTTGTCATCTTGTCTTTCCAATTCTGCAATTGTTCACTTCCAACATAATTCCAAGTGCCTTCCACCATTCCAAATACTCTTGTGCAGCCTTGTGACTGAATAATTACAATGGACTGCAAGAGCTTTAGGGTAGTTATGGTTTGGCATCTTATAGCTCTGCCTAATAATTCCTTTTCCCCGCAAAGCTTTCCTTGCCTGCAAAACTCTCCCACATATTTTCATCAAAATTATACAATCTGTGAGAACTTTAAAAAAATAGGTCTAATTTGTGTGTGTGTGTGTTTTTTTTCTTGCTATTATTAGAGTTAAAAGTTGACGTAAATTTGCTGTCATTACCAAATTCCAATATATGTTTTCTTCTAACAGGCAGAACAATATCATATACATAGTTTCCATTACATATCAATTAGCGGATAATAAATTAAATTTGAGGAAGGAGATATGAGATAGAGAGACCTTCTTTAAACACAAAAGGTAACCCCAAAAGGCAGACTGAATTCTAATGGCAGCAAATTCATAGATTCTCTCACACATTGATAGTTGGACTGAGGGGCTTCACCTTGAACTCTAATGACTGAACCTTCCACTTCATTTACACATTGATGGTTATATTGAGGGGTGCTGGTGAACCAGACAATCTCAGCAGCAACTAGAGCAGTTGTAACAGCTGCTTCAGCAGCAGCAATGGTGGCATGGGCCAGAGCAAGAGCATGCTTGATCTGCTCTTCCTCAGCCTCACCTAGATTTCTTTCATTTAATGATGATGGTGCAGTGAGCGAGGCTAACCTTTTGATCTTGAGCCCTCCAAAAATCCATTTCCTTCTCTTATCCTGACAATTGTTCTAGCAGTGAGGAAAAGAATCAAAGACCAAAACTGTACAAATAAGCAAATTACTTTACCATTTCTTGTTTTGAGTTTGTCTCTCTTATAAAGAACCTCTTCACTATGTTGAACCAGCTCTTCTTCTTAGCCATTGGAGAGCCAATAAATTACATTGGTCTAAGAAGGTTCTGATTGATTCTGCAACTTTGCTGGTAGGGTGGTTTCTGGCACTACATACATGCATCAGTTCAGAAAAAGAAGTTAAAAGACCAATACCAATACAGAATACTATTGATTAGTAATGGAGCAGATTAGTCAGTGAACTAACAATTGACTTGTAAACTTTTACTCCATGTATAAGAATTGAAAACTGGATGCTAAGAAGCATAAGGTAGAGCCTCAAAACCACTTTGCAGAAGCAACTGTCTAGTTTCTCAAATTGCCAAGAAATTAATGCTTTGGAAATTGTACAATAGTACATCTTTGCAGAATGTGAATGAAATTTAAGAATTTCTTACCAATCTGCAATATCATCTACTAGTGGTATTACCACATCAAGAAATTCATTTTCTCTTCAACATGGATGCGAAGTCAGAGAGAAAGCCTTAAATTCTAGTCAAGAAGAGGACCAGGCTGCATAAAAGAGGAAGCTGTAGAATTGGCCAGCTAACAAGCATTAGTGAGGATTTGCCTGGGATTTGATCAACCCAGAGTTTAGAAAATCATGAACGCTGCTCAGCAATGTCTTCCTTAACTGCTCAATCTCCAAACCTGGTGTTTTTCATTGCACAACAAAGGCTGCAAACCTCAAAGCTACTTGTAGGTACAACTGCAGCTACCACACCTTTAATAAGTGCATGGGTTGAGCTTTCATGAATTTTCTGAGAAAGAACTATGGATTTCTTTTTTAGCCAACCAAGTATAACAGTGTACCACAATTTGGTTCCTCATTTGATCTTTGCGAACCAAGCTTGCACCTTGCAAGCAACTCTCCCTTTTTGTACGACTTCTACTAAGATCTGAAATTTGGTTCCTAATTTGATCTTAGATTCAACAAATCATTTGCAGTTATAGACAGGAGGTTTAAAGATTATAGACATGAGGTTTAAAGCAACATTTAAGGAATGAGTCCCAGCCATTGCTTCTTGACAGATCACGATCTTGTGCTTGTAGTAATTAAGAGCTTGAGTAGCATCAATAGCCTTCCCTTGAGTAGCAGTAATTAAGAGCTTGGCTCTATAATACTGCATTTCCAAATAGCCCAAAGAGTGGCTGCAATTACAACAATAATAGAATAATCTCTCCATCCAAATAGGACCCAATTGGTACCATAAAATGAGCTCCCAGGGGAGCACTTTAGGACAGATTTCTAAACAGTTAAAAAAATGTATTGCAGAGAAAATGAATCAATAATGCATGCAATATAAGAAGTTAAAAAGAAATAAATATTCCTTTTCATTTATTTAATAATAAATTTTTTACATTTAAATGAAATTTTGATATTTATGAAATACCTGCCATCTACAGCACAGGTGACAATGCTTTGATCATCTATGCAAGGCACAATATTTGTTTTGAAATGACATTTTGTGCACATCTGCTGATCATCGTGTCGCAGAACACAATATGTCTCCTGCAATCATCAAATCACAGCTGATAGCCAACCCAATAACTCAAATAAATTATTATGTATAAGAGGTATTAATGAGGTGAAATTTCAAACATGATACAATACCTCTTTTAGGCATTTTATCATACAGCTGCGTCTCCGAGCATATATGGTTTGCATAATTTAACTATAAGAGATATTGATGAGGTAAAAAAATTGAACATATGGTAACCAAAATTTAACATACCTCCACATTTTGAAATTCCAATAGAAGGTTTATCAGTTCCAAACCTAGTCTCTGTTGCAACAATGCAAGAATTAGCTTGGGTTAGGTTTTGAATTATTGAAATCGTATTGTATTTTAAATACAAACCCATAGGACTTTCTTGTTTTTAGCTTTGGACAAGTAAATACGTAATGAACAATGTTATGAAACCAATTAAATATCTAAACTTTTTTCCTCTTTGTTTCTTGCTGCTCCTCCTCCTCTAATGAAGAGGTCAAGATCAACATAAGTTATGGAATAGTCTAGATCATTTATATCATACTAATCATAGTTTAGGTTCGAGATCTACTAGTGACATCATAATTTCTAGCGACAATTATCCCCTAATTTAATATTTATATGTTTTCTTTCATGTTTATACTTGAGATTTTCTGTTTTTGTGATGAAATATCCTGATTATATATGCCATGCATGGATTTTAACATTCTCTTTTCCTATTCTTGTTCAGGAACTAAGATCGTGTAGCGGAAAGCATGGCCAAGCATCATCCAGATTTGATTATGTGCCGGAAGCAGCCAGGAATTGCTATTGGACGACTTTGTGAAAAATGTGATGGAAAGTGTGTAATATGTGATTCCTATGTGCGCCCTTGCACACTTGTTCGAGTTTGTGATGAATGCAACTATGGATCCTTTCAAGGTCGCTGTGTTATTTGTGGAGGAGTGGGCATTTCTGATGCCTACTATTGCAAAGAGTGTACACAGCAGGAGAAAGATAGGGATGGATGTCCAAAAATTGTCAATTTAGGGAGTGCCAAAACGGACCTATTCTATGAACGTAAGAAATATGGTTTTAAGAAAAGATGATGAGAATTGGATGGACATGTGTAGTGTGTACTGCTATTAAACTGCCTTTTATTTTCTCAGTTTGAGATGAAGAATCTTGATATGTCCGGATTATGAGCATCGTATAGACACATATGTAGGCTTTTACATTGCTTTTATTATGCTTAAGCATTGCTGAGGACGGCAGATTTGAAATGCTGGAGCTATTTTAGAGTATTGAGTTTGTTTTCGTAGATACTATTGAGTTTTCACTTGTTATTTACAAAAGCTTCTGTGAGGACTACTATGATTGTTTTCTATTGTGTACATGAGCTGCCACCTCAATTTATTGACATGTTGATGTTGAAATTAGATTCCAGATCAGAGTTGGTAGATCTTATAGGAAGTGTAACTTTTATTTGAGAGATTAGACTAACTTGAGCCTTAATTTGATTCTCTCTTTCTGATATTATTATGCCCATTATGTTTTGTGCATTAATTTCAAGTTAATGATCTGGTTTTATGTTCTAGACTTAATGTCAAGTATCTTGGGTCAGTGGCCGTATGTGGTGTGATCTTTGTGTGAGTGAAAATGCAAGTACTTCCGAAACTATTAGGACGTGTATCTCAGTTAATCAAGTTGCTGTAGTAGTAAATTCTTCTTGAAAGGAACTTGCCATGTTTAATGATGTGGTTTTTCTATTCCATTATAATAGCTTGGAAGAGTATGCTCCCTTAACCTTGGTTGGGCTCATAATGTCTCCCTGATTGGGCAGGCCTAGGCCCCATATCCAGCACAATTTATAACATTTGATATTGTAATGCACTACCCTACGCTTGACAATGTGCTTCATGTGCACATGGATGTGGATGCTCCTTTGCTGGTACTTCGAATACCTTGCCTAATGCTACTACCTCTTTTCGGATGAGAGTATTTCTTCCTTCTTCAATGCAGTGGACAAACACGATTGTCTTTGATTTTGTTTGTGTAAAATAAAGTACCAAATACATAGAATCACAATTTCACCTTCAACACATCAGGTAATTCTCATCAATGTGCTAAGTTTTTACAAAATGATATAGTAACATTTAAAGATAAATGTCAATTGTACAATATGCAAATCATTTCCCCCCTTATTTTATTCCTCTCTCTCTCTCTCATCCACAAAAATCTTTTCGGCTAGCAATGGAGGAAATAGGACTCTACATCATGCAAGGCTAAGGGCTTCCAACGACCTGACTAGGGAGATTGTGGAGGTGGCATTGTGGTGGGTGTGGGTTTGCAAATCAATTGGAAAGTTGGGTGTGAGTTTGCAAATTGAGAGTCTATTTGGTAATGTTGTTCTAGTAACGATGTTGTTCTAGTAACGATGTTTAGGTGTAGTGAAAATGTGTAGGTGAAAAGTATTGTGGAAATACATATTATGTTGTTTAAACAACGAAAACTATTATTTAAAAAAAACAACCAAACAAGCCCAGATTTGGCTGTGATTGATGGGTTTTGTGGAAGGTTATTGGGTCAAGAGTGGTGGTACTGTCCATTTGCGTGGCTTATTGAGTGATTTTTTGGGTGGTTGTTAGACTTTGTGGTGCAGTGGCTGTGGTAGTTGGGTTTTGCGTGAAAATTTCTATGTATTTGAGCGGTGGTTGGGTTTTTGTGAGGGTGGTTGCTATTGGGTTTGGTGTTTTCATTTTTATTATTTTTAATTTAATGGATAGAAGTTGCTGACTTGCTGCTGGGTTTTGGAATTAGGTAGAAAAAAAATATTATTTTAATTAGTGGTATTAAAAAGAAAAAAGAAAAAAGAAAAAAAAAAGAGAGTGAAGTTGGATGTGTTTAAAAAGTTACCTATAAAAAAAAATGATTTGTTAAAAAGTGGGTAGTTCAAATAAATAAAGTAGCTTTTGGTGATGTAAAATAGATTTATTTATTTCTTTTGCATGTTGGGGGTTAAATACACTTATCCATTGGTATTGAGCAGAGAAAAAAAAGCCTGTCATACAATCCAAATCTCAATACACTTTAATGGCTAGTTTGGAGGGAGGGGGAGTAAAGTAGAGTTTCAATTAGATTAAATTACAATGCAGCATTACAGTGAGCTACTCATTTGATGATGAGATAAAATAGCATCCCATTGTTTAACAATTCAAACTAGATTAAATTACAGTCTATGTTCTCCACTCCAACTTGACATACTAACCAAGTTCTCTTCTTGCACCAAACTTCTGAAATTATCTGAAGCCATGTCTATACAAAGTCTGAAATAAGCACTCTGAGTTAAAGCTGAGATCCTTTACCTTTTTACCGGATTTTATAGGACCTGGAAGGCCTTTTGAGATTTGCTAGAAACCACTAGTCTTGCCAATCCTACCACCACTTTGGCACTTCCGTAGTAATAAAGGATACGAGTTTATTCTTATATGGTGAAGAGCTTTCAAAGCACATATCAAAATTCTCGGGCCTTATTTTTCGCGAGCTCATTGATCTTGCCTTTTCCTTTGCAGATTCAGTTGCATCCATGTAAGTTGGAACAACAGGAGAGCTTGACGAAGACTTATGATCTCCCAATGAGCATTGCCTCCTATGATGAATTGATCCTCTGGGAACAAATGTTGGAGAATCCAATCCTTCCAACTTACTCTGTCCCTTAACATTTCTTAGCTTAAGTTGCTTTCTTCTGTCGTCATATCTTTGTCTTAGAGTTGAAGTCAAAGCCGAGTCCAAATATTCAAGTTCTCCACTTTCGGTAATTTGTGTATTTACCCATTGGGCCAACCAGTGCCTCCATCTTCCATTTATTATGTTTTGATCCATATCTGCTGACTTCTGAAAAAAGTTCCAGTTGAAAAAATCAGTAGTTGAACCAAAACTTGAGAAATGTATGGTCCTAAGATTAAAGGATCCTACCAGATGGCCTCTTTCCTACTCATAAACAATGCATCTGCCTCTTCCTTTGACAAAACACTATCATCCCAACTTCTTTGATTGTTTGTGTGTTTCTGAAAATCATAACATCTTGCCACCCATAACTTAAAGGCAAAATAAGTTAAAACACTATTTAGTTAATTAGGCAGGCAGAAGACTAATTTTTTATAAAGTGAGAAATGAGAAACAGATTTTTTATGGGAGTTGTGTTGTTCACATTAAAATGAGTCAGTTCTTGCTGCATCCATACCTTGTTATCTTGTCTTTCCAATTCTGCAATTCTTTACTTTCATCATAATTCCAAGTACCTTCCACCATTCCAAATCTTCTTGTGCAGGCCTGCGACCACAATGGACAGCAAGCACTTTAGGGTAGTTATAGGCTTATAGCTTGGCGTCTTACTGCTCTGCCTCTAATAATAGCTTGAGCCCAAAAACCTTTTCCTTGCCTGCAAAACCCCCAGAGATGTTCATCAAAACTATGCAATCCTTGAGAACAAAAAAAAACAGGTCTAATTTAATTTGTGTGCAGACAAATTCTTGACATATGTTTTCCTTTTAGGCATTACTTTATAATATACAAAGTTTCCAACATTTGTAAATTAGCAGAGAATAAACAGGAGTTAAGAAAGGACATCTGAAATAAAGAGAGGCTGTTTAAACACACATGGTATCCCTGAAAGGCAGACTGGTGGAAGCAACTTTATGGATTTCTGTCTGACATTGATGGTTGGACTGAGGGGCTTCACCTTGAAATCTAATGACAGAAAACACTTCCACTTCATTTTCACATTGATGGCTAGATTGAGGTGTGCTGGTGAACCAGACAACCTCAGTAGCAACTTGAGCTGCTGTAATAGATGCATCAGCAGTAAGAGCATGGGCCACAGCAAGAGCAAGCTTGATCTGCTCTTCCCCTGCCTCACCTAGACTTCTTTCATTCAAGGATAATGGTGCAGTGAGTGAGGCTAACCTTTTGATCTTAAGCCTCCAAAAATACATTTCCTTCTCTTACCCTGATAATGGTTCTAGCAGTGAGGAACAGAATCAAAGATCAAAACTGAACAAATAAGCAAATTATTTTACCTTGGTTGGTTTTGAGTTTTTCTTTCTGATAAAGAATTAAGAAGCTCTTCATTATGTTGAACCAACTCGTCTTCTTAGCCATTGGACAGCCAATGAATTACAGTGGTGTAAGAAGGTTCTGATTGATTGTGCAACTATTCTGGTAGGGTGATTTATGGGAATTCATACATGCATCAGTTCAGAAAAAGAAGTTAAAAGACCAATACCAATACAGAATACTATCGATTAGTAATGAAGCAGATTAGTCACTGAAATAATTTATAATTGACTTGCAAACTTCTACTCCATGTAAGATTTGAAAACTGGATAATAAGTAGAATAAGGCTGAACCTCAAAACCATTTTGCAGAAGCAATTATCGAGTCGCCCAAATTTCCATGAAATTAATGCTATGGCAATTGTACAGTAGTACTTTGTAGAATGAGAATGAAATTTAAAAATTTCTTAACAATTTGCAAAATCACCTATTAGTGGTATTCAGAAAATCAAACAAGATTCACCATGTCAAGAAATTTATTTCTCTTCAATATAGATATTGATTCAGGGAGAAAGCCTTAAATTCTGGTCAAGAAGAGGAACAGTCTACGTAAAAGAGGAAGCTGTAGAATTGGCAAGCTATCAAGCATTTGAAGGATTTGCCTGGGATTTGTTCAACCCAGAGTTTAGAAAATCACGAATGCAGCACAGAAATTTCTTAATTAACTGCTCAAATCTCCAAACTTGGTGGTGCACAACAAAGGCTGCAAACCTCAGATCTGCTAGTAGTTACAACTGCAGCTACCACACCTTTAATAAGTGCATGGGTTGAGCTTTCACGACTTGCCTGAGGAAGTACTATGGATTTCTTTTTAGCCATCAAACTATAACAGTGTACCACAATTTGGTTCCTCATTTGATCATTGCAAATACAGCATACACCTTGCACGCAACTCTCCCTTTTTTACTGACTTCAACTAAAATCCAAAATTTGGTTCCCTATTTGATCTTAAATTCAACAAATCATTTCCAATTTTAGACAGGAGGTTTAAAGCTACATTTAGGGAATGATTCCCAGCCATTGCTTCTTGAAAGAATGTGGCCATGTGCTTGCAGTAATTAAGAGCTTGAGAAGCATCGATAGCCTTTCCTTCAAGCATGGCTCAACAATACTGCATTTCCAAATAGCCCAAAGAATGGCTCCAATTACAACAATGAAAGAATAAAAAAGATCAGTATCCAAAGAGCATCTCTCCACCCAAATAGGAGCCAATTAGTACTAAAATGAGCTCCCGTGGGAGCACTTTAGGATAGATTTCTAGCCAGGTAAAAAATATAAATTGCAAAGAATATGAATCAATATTGCATGCAGTATAAGAATTTAAAATAAAATAACTATTGCTATTCATTTATTTAATAATAAAATTTTAACATTTAAAGGAAATTCTTATATTTATGGACTTACAGTTATGAAATACCTGCCATTTGCAGCTCAGGTGACAATGCTTTGATCAATCTATGCAAGACACAATATTTGTTTGAAATGACATTTTGTGCACATCCAGTGATCATCGTGTTGCAGAACACAATATGTAGCTTGTAATCATCAAATCACAGCTGATAGCCAACCCAATAATTCAAATAAATTACTATGCATAAGATGTATTAATGAGGTGAAATTTCAATCATGATACAATACCTCTTTTAGGCATTTTATTGTACAGCTGTGTGCCCGGCATATAGGGTTTGTATAATTCAAATAAATTACTAACTATAAGAGATATTGATGAGGTAAAAAGAAGTTGAACATATGGTAACCAAAATTTAACATACCTCCATGTTTTGAAATTCCAATAGAAGGTTTATCAGATTAGAAGCTAGTCTTTGCTGCAACAATGCAAGAATAATCTTGGGTTGGGGCTTGAATTATTGAAATTATATTTTATTTTAAATACAAAAACAGAGGATTTTGTTGTGTTCAGATTTGAACATGTAAATATGTAATGATCAATATTATGAAACGAATTAATGTTGTACCTGGAAGGAGTAAATATCTAAACTTTTTTCCTCCATGTTTTGCGCAATTATTGCTGCTGCTCCTATAATGAAGTGGCCAAGATCAACATATGTAATGGAATGTCTAGATCATTTATATCATACTAATATTTGGTGGGTGCACATTTTAAGGAAACAATGATATTAATGGACATGGTTATAAAATACCTGCCATCTGCAGAACATGTGACAATGCTTTGATCAATTAGCTGCTATGATTAGAGTTAAAAGTTGACATAAATTTGCTGTCAGTACCAAATTCCTGAAATATGTTTCCTTCTTACAGGCAGAACTATATCATATACACAGCAGAGATTAAATAAACTTAGAGAAAGGAGATATGAGATAGAGAGACCTTCTTTAAACTCAAAAGGTAAACCCCTAAAAGCAGACTGAATTCTGGTGGCAGCAAATTCATGGATTTCTCTCATGCATTGATAGTTGCACTGAGGGGCTTCACCTTGAACTCTAATGACAGAAATACTTCCAATTCATTTACACATTGATGGTTATATTGAGGGGTGCTGGTGAACTAGACAATCTCAGCATCAACTAGAGCAGTTGTAACAGCTGCTACAGCAGCAGTAGTGGCAGCATGGGCTACAGCAAGAGCATGCTTGATCAGCCTTCCTCAGCCTCACCTAGACTTCTTTCATTTAATGATGATGGTGCAGTGAGCGAGGATAACCTTTTGATCTTAAGCCCTCAAAAAATCCATTTCCTTCTCCTTTCCTGATAATTATTCTGTCAGTGAGGAACAGAATCAAAGACCAAAACTGAACAAATAAGCAAATTTCTTTACCGTTTCTTGTTTTGAGTTGGTCTCTCTTATAAAGAACCTCTTCAATATGTTGAACCAGCTCTCCTTCTTAACCATTGGAGAACCAATAAATTTCATTGGTCTAAGAAGGTTCCAATTGATTCTGCAACTTTGCTGGTAGGGTGGTTTCTGGTAGTACATACATGCATCAGTTCAGAAAAAGAAGTTAAAAGACCAGTACCAATACAGAATACTATTGATTAGTAATGGAGCAGATTAGTCAGTGAACTAAATGACAATTGATTTGTAAACTTTTACTCCATGTAAGATTTGAAAAATGGATGCTAATAAGAATAAGGTAGAACCTCAACGCCACTTTACAGAAGCAATTGTCTAGTTTTTCAAATTGCCAATAAATTAATGCTCTGGAAATTGTACATTTGTACATCTTTGTAGAATGTGAATGAAATTTAATAATTTCTTACCAATCTGCAATATCATCTATTAGTGGTATTCAGCAAATCAAACAAGATTCACCGCATCAAGGAATTCATTTTCTCTTCAACATGCATACTAAGTTAGAGACAAAGCTTTAAATTCTGGTCAAGAAGAGGACCAGTCGCCATGAATTGATCAAAAATTCGGTTCCCTATTTGATCTTAAATTCAACAAATCGTTTCCAATTGTAGACAAGAGGTTTAAAGCTACATTAGGGAATGATTCCCAGCCATTGCTTCTTGACAGATTGTGACCATGTGCTTGCAGTAATTAAGCGCTTGAGAAGCATTGACAGACTTTCCTTCAAGCATGGCTCTACAATACTGCATTTCCAAATAACCCAAAGAATGGTTCCAATTACAACAATGAAAGAATAATAAAGATCAGTATCCAAAGAGCATCTCTCCACCCAAATAGGAGCCAATTAGTACTGTAAAATGAGCTCCAGGGGGAGCTCTTTAGGGTAGATTTCTAACCAGTTAAAAACAAAACATTGCAGAGAATATGAATCAATAATGCATGCAATATAAGAAGTTAAAATGAAATAACTATTACTATTCAGTTATTTGATAATAAAATTTTAACATTTAACTGAAATTTGGATATTTATGGACTTACAATAATGAAATACCTGCCACCTACAGCACAGGTGACAATGCTTTGATTAACCAATGCAAGGCACAATATTTGTTTGAAATGACATTTTGTGCACATCCACTGATCATCGGGTTGCAGAACACAATATGTAGCCTGCAATCATCAAATCAGAGCTGATAGCCGATCCAATAATTCAAATAAATTATTACGTATAAGAGGTATTAATGAGGTGAAATTTCAAACATGATACAATACTTCTTTTAGGCATTTTATCATACTATTGTGTGCCCAAGCATATAGGGTTCGCATAATTCAAATAAATTACTAACTATAAGAGATATTGATGAGGTAAAAAAAATTGAACATACGGTAACGAAAATTTAACATACCTCCACGTTTTGAAATTCCAATAGAAGGTTTATCAGTTCCAAAGCTAGTCTCTGTTGCAATAATGCAAGAATTAGCTTGGGTTAGGTTTTGAATTATTGAAATCATATTGAATTTTAAATACAAACACAGAGTATTTTCTTTTATTCAGCTTTGGACATGTAAATACGTACTGAACAATGTTATGAAACCAATTAAATATCTAAACTTTTTTCCTCTCTGTTTATTGCTGCTCCTCCTTCTCTAATGAAGTGGTCAAGATCAACATAAGTTATGAAATAGTCTAGATCATTTATATCATACTAATATTAGGTGGGTACACATTTTAAGGAAACAATGATATTAATGGACTACAATATATAAAATACCTGCCATCTGCAGCATAGGTGACAATGCTTTGATCAATCTATGCAAGGCATGACAAATGTTTAAAACGACATTCTGCACAAGCATAGTACTAAAAGGGCATCTTGCCATTCTCTGCACATTTACTGATGACCTGCAATCATCAAATCAGAGCTGATAGCCAAGCTAATAATTTAAACAAATTACAAAGTATATGAGATATGAATGAGGTAATAAAATTTCAAACACTATACATTATCTCTTTTAGGCATTTCATCGAATAGCTACCTGGCCGACCATAAAGTGTTCACATCATTCAAATAAATTACAATCTATTTGATGTAAAATTTCTGAGTTCCAGAAGTTCAATTGTGAAAGGAGAAAAAAAAAAGATTTAAATTTAACAAACCTCCATATTTTGAAATTCCAGTAGAACGTTAAGTGGTTCAGAAGCTAGTCTCTGCTGCAACAATGCGAGAATTAGATTGGGTTAGGGTTTGAATTATTAAAATCGTATTGCTTGTACACAAACACAGAGGATTTTGTTGTCTTTAGCTTTTGGTGTCAAAAATGAAATGAGAAATATTATGAAATCAAATATTGTTGTACCTGGAAGGAAGGAGTAACTATTATGAGAAAATATTGCTCCTTGTTGTCAGATTTTTTATTGCTCCTCCTCCACCTCGTAGACAGACCTATTATCAATCTTTACGCAAGGGACGTTGGCAATCTTGGACCACTCTCGCCCGCCTTTCTTGCAGTGTTGTTTCAGCAATGGACACTTGAGAATATAAAGTTGCAGAAGCGAGGGAGGTAGGCCCTTCTCTGGGAGGGATGCGAGTTTAGGGCAATATCCGATGTACAATCGTTCAAGAGCAGAGAGATTTTGAAAGCCCTTTGAAGATAGAATTACTATATTTGGAATGCTCCAAATCCTTAGGTGGGTAAGAGAGGAAGGAAGCGTCATCGTCAGCTTCCCATCTTGCTCATCTGGAAACGACTGCCAATCTGGAATTCCATCATAAATACAGAGTGATGTAAGAGAGGTTAGTCTGTGCAATCCCCACACAGTTACTTGCTTACAGATATTCTCCCCGCCAAATGAGAGTGATGTTAGACTGGTGGGGTAACCCTCTTCTGGAAAGTATATGACGCTTGGACAATTGATGATACCAAGAGAATTGAGGTTCGGCATGCAGTTGGGCCAGGCCTCCACTTTCTCACAGTCGTGGATCCAAAGCTCTCTCAAGCTGGTGGGGAGTAACCCTCCATCTGGGAAGGAAACAAAACTAGGGCACTTCCATATCTGGATATAATTGAGGTGGCAGAGTTTGTGTAGGCCCACCGGTAAGGATTTCAACTTTGCACAACTTACGATTTCAAGAGATTCAAGAGACGCATTGTTGGGTAAGTTGTTTGCTATTGACTCCATCTTTGGACAGTCCCATACAGAAAGGTATTTAAGAGCTGTAGGTAACTCGTTTTTTGATGATAAGGATGTGAGCTCTATGCATGACCAAATCTGAAGGCGTTTAAGCGTGGTAGGTAGGTCGCCACTTGATGAAAAGCATTTTAGAGATGGACAACCCGAAATATCCAAGTCCTCAAGAAGAGAAGAAGAATTAGAAGAAGCCTCTCCCTCATCTACCAAAAATTGCAAATTCTCACAATCTCTTATATTTAGCGTTTTCAAATTTTGAGGCAACTGACCTCTTGAAATCAACGTCAAAGAATTACATCTCTCAATGCTTGCCTTTTCCAAACATGTACAATTAGAGATTGACAAGGATTTCAAACCACTACAACCCACAATATTTAGTGTCCTTAAAGTAGATGTCAAGCTGATGTTGACAAGGCTTGAGCAATCTCTTATATCCAGCGTTATAAGGGATATGAATTCATCCTGCCACAAAGATGTTAGCTCCTTACAATTATCTATCTTTAGATTTTCTACCTTAGCTAACCTATGCATGAACTCCTCCGTCAAGCTTTTCACATATGGAATAGAAAGAATAGTTGACTTTGGAAAGCATAACTCATCTGTACTTCTGCTCACCCCTTTACATCCCTTAATTTCTAATGCATGAAGCTTTGGGAAGTTTGGAATTGAAACGTCCAATTGCTCACATCCATTAACAGAAAATTTTTCCAATAATGGAACATGGTGTGGCAATTTTCCTTGCAATTTAGGGCATTGAGAAATAGAAAGGTTACGCAAGCAAGGGAATTCTTCGTACTCAACTTTGCATGGAATCCAATCTTTCCATTCTTGCATATCCTTAAAGCAAAGTGACTCTAAGGATTGAAAAGGTTTTGGGCAATCTTCCCCATAAAACTCAAGACCAACAGTTTGCACCGCAGACAAACCTACAAGAACAAGGTCTCTCAAGGATTGTAATTGTCCAATTGCAGGTAAGGATGTGCATTTTCTGCACCTCTCAATCCTTAGGCACACCACATTAGAAAATGATGGATGTCCAAACCAAGTTGGGAATTTCGCACCAACATAGCCATCAATTGAAATTTCTTTCACTGTTCTCGAAGGTCGTAGCATCTCAAGAATATCTAGACTAGCTCTTGCATCTTGTAAATCATCAAGCTCAGACTCCCATTTCATCACTAATACATCTAAATTCTTCTTACCAATTAAATTGGCCCTTCTTGCATCCTCAACATCTAGCACGTTCTCCAAGTGTGAAATGCAAAGTGTTCCCTTAAGAGACTCCAAGTTCATCAACTCTCCTATCTTAGATCCAGTATCTTTCCCCACAACAAAATTAGACAATGTTTGTAGGTTTTTTAATTCTTTTATTCCCACTGGTATCTCTTTGATTAAACGGGCCCCTTTAATATCAAGATGCCGAAGATTGACTAAATACCCAATTTTCTCCGGCAGCTTTATGAGATAGCGACAACCTTTTAATAGCAATGTCTGCAAATTGTATAAAGAACTTGTTGATTCTGGTAAACTTCTAATCAAAGTTTGAGTAAGGTTGAGGTATCTTAGATGTTTCAAACCACCGATTGAACTTGGTAACTCAAAAATTTGATATCCAGATAAAGATAATACCCTTAAACATCTAAACTGTGGCAACAGACAACTAAAAACATAATTTGTTAAGTAGCTCCAGTTATTTGTTGGTAGCGGTAGGAAGGTCCGTAAACGCATATCTTTTGTCAAGCTTTTAAATTTTGTGATGCCATCAAATTCACAATGAGTGTAGGAGAAATGACATACCTTTGTAGAAATCTTGGGTTGCTTATTACCACCTGATTTATCTTCCAACCGATAGCACAATTGTCCCGCTGCCCATTGAGCTAAATCATTGATTAAGTCGTGCATGACAAAGAGTGATTTATTCCTACTTGATTGTTGAAAAAGTGATCGCTTATATAAATCACGAAAATACTCAACACCAAGATCTTCCATTGGCTTATGCTTTTCTGATTCTTGAACCAAACCTTCCGCCATCCATAACAAGACTAGCTTTTGTCCCTTAAATTCATAATCTTTTGGGAATAGTGAACAATAGGCAAAACATCTCTTTAAATGTGAAGGGAGATATAGATAGCTCAATCTAAGGGTTGGTAGAACATCACTATTTTCTTCTGACATATCCCATATCTTGTTATTGAGCACATTTTGCCACTCATCACAATGTATAGTACGTAATAGGCCTCCAAGAGCTTTTGCTGCCAAAGGCAATCCTTGACACCTTTCCAAAATTTTAGGACCAAATTCTTGAAGTTCTGGATATGCACTGAAATTTGTTGTCCCTAATGTGTTTTGGATAAATACAATCAAGCAAGCGTCATCTGACAACTTGTTCAACTTGTAAGCTTGAGTAGTGCCCATTATTGATGAAACACGATCATTCCGAGTTGTGATGATAATCTTACTCCCTGGAGCCCCAAATTCAAACGGACAACGTAGTCTAGTCCAATCATTATAGTTTTCATTCCATACATCATCCAAAACGAGTAAGAACTTCTTGCCTGATAATTTCCCCTTCAATTTGACTTGTAGGAAATCTAAATTATTATCGTTGCAAGATTCAGAAGTGGCCGATTGTAGAATTTCTCTCGTCACCTTTACAATATCAAAATCTTCAGAAACACAACCCCATGCTTTCACATCAAAATAATTGCTCACCTCATCATCATTGTAAACTAGTTGGGCGAGAGTTGTCTTACCCATTCCCCCCATACCAAGTATGGGAATCACAGAGAGTGGAGCATTACTCGATTCACCACCCAACAACAACTTGACAATAGCCTTTTTATCTTCTTCTCTGCCATGAGTATGACCTTCATTCACCAAAGAAGTCGTGGGCATCCTTGATCTTGTTGCTCCATTTCTTCCCAGGCCCGTATTTTCTCTCAATTCCAGATCATTCTTCTGTGTCACAATTTCTTGCAACCTTGTATTGATTTCTTTAATCTTGGACCGCATGTTGACATCGAACATGATAGTACTTGGATTCAAACGCACACAACAAGCAGGGATGAACTTCCTTACCTTACTTGTGCCGGGTTCTTCTGCATTCAACTTACGTCGCAAAGCTTCAGTAGCAAACTCGTCCAAGATGTCATCCACATCATAAGCCAAGTCTTCCAGCTCATCCAGCCAGCTTTTCACGAACTTGCTTGTCATCTGCTTATCCTCTGCATCATCCAGAACTGCACGGATTTTCGGCAACGTTGTCTTCCACTTCTTGAGGTCAGCATGAAGTTGCTCTTGCTTAAAGATCATCAACAAATCAGAGGAGCTTAACTTGTCAAACAGCACCTCAAAGAAAGCTGATAGAGCAGCCTCTCCAATTATTGACATGATTCACTCGTGGGAGAGAAGGAAATTTGGGAAATGAAATGAAGAAACCAAAGTGGCAGTCCTGAACGGAAAATTGGGTTCGGAGTGAAGACTGAAAGAGGTTTACTTTGTTCCGTGAAAGTTGAAGAAATCTGCAAAGTGTTTTCTTTGGTCTTGCAGTGAGAGACTTTTTCACAGAAGAATTGGTGGAGGAAAATAAAGATAAGGAGTGGAGAAGATATTTGATACGATTGGGAAGAAACGCGTAAATAAGAAAAAAAAAAGACAAAAAAGGAAAGAAAAGAAGGCAAAAAAGAGAGAGGAGGTTTTGGTGGGATTTATATTAAAAAATAATTACGATTATATTGTGTCACAACAAATTATAAATAAAATAAAAAATTTACAGTAGCTGTGAATGTGAAAAGAAAATTAAATAAATTAATAAAATATTAAACTAGAACTAAAAACAAAGTCTCTTAAAGAAAATGTTGTGATATTCTATTGTGTACTTTGACATTTTAAATTAGTGCTATTTTTTTCTTAGAAACAAAAAAAAAGTGCAATTTTTTTAGGAAGAAAAAAAAAATGCAATTGATTAAATACTTTTACAATAATTTCATAATAAATTTTATATAGCAAGTTGTTATTAGTTCTTATTTAGACCTATTATTGACATTAATTTCTTTTATCTACCATTAACAACTTGTCATATAGAATTTTTTAAAAGTAAAAATAAAAAATAGTCACATAGATTTATTGCAAAATTTTTGTAATAATATTGTATCGATAGATTTTTTTTTTTTATTATCTACTATTAATATTGTAATGTTTTATGTAAGATAGTTTTGAAAAATTTTGTACATATATTATATCATAATTGTTATAAAATTTTGTTAATAATGAGCTTATCATAAGAAGTGCACAAAAAAAAAAAAAAAAAACTATAGGAGTTTCAGTGGCTTCATAATGGTAGGAGGCCAGCATGACAATGGTGGTGGCCTCTCAAACTCTTTTCTTTCTCTCTCTTATAAATGTTTTGTCAATCTCAAGTCTTTTATTTTAATAAAGGAAAACTGCAGTTAACCCACCTGTGGTTTGGTCCGTTTTAAAAGTGCCCACCCGTAGTTTGAAATTTGTCACTTAACCCACCTGAGGTGACCTCCGTTAGACTTCCGTTACCCACCTCTCCCTTTTCATCGTTAAAAATAGGGGTAAATGTGTCTTTTTCATTATGTTTTATGTCTCTCTCCTCTTTTCTCTCCTTCTTCTTCTTCTTCACAATCAAAACCCATAAATATTCACATAAAAAAAAAAAAAAAAAAAACCCAGAAATGTGCATTTAACGTTCTTACCCAATGCCCACTGCAATTGTCAAACATATTTTTAAAATGATAAGAAAACCAATACACCTACAGTCACAAACAAAGCCACAAATCCATGTGAACATACACCCACAAATTCGCTAGCCTTCCACTACTAAATCCAAAAATTGACTACTTAATTCTTCATAAAACAATCACAAAATAAAATACAAAAATTAAGAATAAATGGTATCCACCAGTTTGTTGGATTTTATCTTTACCCTAGGCTTTCTCTCTCTAAAACTCTAACCCCTTCTCTTTTACTAGGTTCTCTAAAAAAAAAAAAAAAAAACCCAGATTTGCAAGTAAAAAAAAAAATCTGCAAAAAAAACCCCAACAACCTAGCAAATCCAACTCCACAGTCAAGTCATTGAACAAACAATACTAATGTTAACGGCACTATAAGCAATCTCTCGCAAATAACGACAAGCAGCATCGCTTCTTCTTCATCAACTATTCACCGGATCTTCTTCTTCATCAACGACAAGCAGCATCGCTTCTTCTCGCAAATAACGGCACTATAAGCAATCTCTTGCAAATCCAACTCACTCACTTTCACCGGATCTTCTTCTTCTTCATCAACTATTCAATTGAGTTTGCCCAAGTACAATATTGCCGGGCTATGCCTTAGGTTTCGCATTTCAGCGTCTGCTGCTTCTTCCATGAGCACCTAAGCTCCACAGAAGGCCTCGACTACTCCGAAATTGTTTCTGGATCGCCCAAAACCCCAGACCGGGAAGAAAAACAAAGAAACAAGAAAAATGAAATTGTGAGATCGGCTGAGTTGCAGATCAACCTAATTGTCTAGATCGGCTAAGATCGAAGCAGTGGAGAGCGGTGGATTCAAATTTTCTAGGTTTAATGGATTTATGGGTTTCTTTTTGTTTTCCCTTGCTATCTCGATTTGTAACTGAAATTTTTTTTTTTGGCAAGATTTGATGTATATTGTTGGTAGTATATACATCAAGGGAACCAATTATTGTGTTGATTGAACAAGATTCAGGTCATGAATGGAATTTGGGTTTGAAGATTGATTTCTAAGATGGTGAGAGAGAAGTCGTTCTTCGTTATGTTGCTTCTAATTCTGTTTCTATTGTGACTTATGTAGTAAAGGGGATTTTTTAATGGAAAGGGCTGAGGTAGGTAACAGGGGTTTAACGGAGGTCACCTCAAGTGGGTTAAGTGACAAATTTCAACCCACGGGTGGGCACTGTTAAAACGGGCCAAATCACAAGTGGGTTAACTGTAATTTCCCCTTTTAATAATAGTAAAACAATACGTTTTATTTAACAATTCACAACATTTTCGTGTCTCTTTATATCTCCTTAGTGCCTTATTTGATTAGTTATATTAGTCCTTAATTATTATTATTTTTTCTTTTGTTTTCAATACTAAAAAAATGGGTATACTAAAATACATGAAGAAGAAAGAAATTTAGGGTGTAAGCTTAGATAATTAACAAGAGATTAATAAGGTAACAGTGAAAATAAATTAATGTGAACTTTTGAGTAACAATAAAAAGATTAATGAAAAGAGGTAAGAAAACCTTTCATACCCAACAACTATAATTCACTTTTACGAAAATATTATGAATACATTCACTGCAATAAACTTGAGTCTTTTCAACAATTTTTTAATCTAAAGTTACTAAAAAAATGTTAATAGAACCCCTAAGTTTCTACGGTTGTCAGCGTTGAAAATTAGAAACATGAAACTTATATAAAGCTACAGCCTACAGAACAAATCAAAGTTTTATAGATAGCTCTCACAGTTTCACATTTTCTCTCTAGTGGCTTCAAATCTCTCTCACGCACAAGACTTGGAAATTTCAAAGCCAATTTCATAGCTCTCAAATCATGGAAATTTCGAAGCTCTATGTCATGGCAATCGCATAGTTCTTGGTCTCTCAACGCGGTGGCTCTGTCTCATCGTCACTCACAAAGTCGAAGTCGAAGTCTTCCGTCAACTCCTCTACTCTTCCCCTGCCTCATCTAATCTCCCCCAATTTTCTAGGGTTTCAAGCTCAATCGCCACTGCGACACGAAGATCATTTTGCCTGATTCGTCTCGATTCTTCGATGGAGGCAAATTCGGTGCGTTGTTTTCACGTTTTGTTTATAAATTGTAATGTTTGGTTCCTGGGAAAATTTTAGGGTGAAAATTTAAATTCTCCCTCACTTCCTCTCTCTCCCCAAACCCCCAAGGTTCCCTCTCTTTCTCTCTCTCTCTCTCTCCCTCTTCCTGAGTATATGCCTATATATTGGACTTTGTTTCTTTCTTAGATGGCTTTGTGTTTTGTTTCAGAGTCTACTACAAAGGACGGTCAAGCTAATAAAATAAGTTTCTTCTAATTTTTATTCTCTGTTCCGTAACTAATCCCAAGTTTCAATTATTATTATTATTATTATTAATTGGAAGTCTACAGCGTTCACTTATTTTCTGCCGAATCAGTGATCATAGTAGTTTTTTGTTGTTGTTAATTTATAGTGATTGGTTGATATTGGGGTGTGGTTTGCTGCTTGTTTTTGTTCCCATCAAATGTGATTTAATAATGAATTTTGTTAATTTTTATGAAATAATTCTTGAGATTGAATGTGTAGAAGGATATTTTTACCATTTAATTATCAGCATATGTGCAATATATGGTACTGGGCATTGATGATGAAACTGACTTGCATTTTTTTTATATTAGATACTCTCTTTTTTGTTGGCTGAATCAGGAATTCATGTTTCTAATGGCAATGATTGTTGTAGAATGTAAACTTGTATCTTGAGTTGGATGATGGTTCAAACTGTGAGAGATTTATGATAAGTTTTTGTTTAGAAAACACGGGTGTGATACTTCCCTTGAAAGTTAAATCCTTTTTAGGCACTTTATTAATCCTTGGAAGCTTCATTGGTTATGCAAGAATCTGGAAACCCATTATGAATAGCAGGTTATTGATGACTGACTATCTATTTTGATTGGTAAGTTACACACGCACACACACCCAGTGGGTCTCGAACCCAGTATTCAGGGCCTCATCCTCCTTCCCTTTATTATGAGATGAGGAAGTGCCAATTGAGCTATAGCTAATTGGTTGATGACTGACTATCTTTTATAATTGAAAACTTAATAGAAAATTTACAATTGAGCTTGGCTTAAAAGCAGTTCAGTTTGACGTTTTACATTTAATTTTTATCGGAAGTTGACACTAGGGGTGCCCAGCTTGATAAGCTAACAACTATTTATTTTAATTGTGTTACAACTCTTGCAAACATAATCAATTTCTGCTCCCCCACCCCCCTTTTAGCCTCCTTTTTTTTTTTTGATAGATAATGAAAAATTTTATTAAGAAAAAAATAGCCAACCTGAGTACATTGGAGATGTACTGTGGGGGCAAAAATGAAGAACCAAAATTACAATGATCAAGTAATAGAGGAAGAGAAAAACAAGAAAAATGTGACAGGGCCACACTCCAAACAAGGAGAGTGTGTAATGAAAAGGAATTAATCTCTAGCAAAGACCGTTCACATCTCTCAAAACAAGGAGCATTTCTTTCTCTCCAAATACACCACATCAAACAGTGCGGCACAAGTCTCCAAAGATCTATATTGCGATGCCGCCCAAATTTACGTTGCCAAGATTCAAACACCTCAATAACCTTAAGTGGCATAACCCAATTCAGCCCCAACAAACAAACCACCAATGACTACAACTCGCAAGCTAAAGGACATGAAGCAAAAGATGATCCACCAACTCTCCACACCTCTTACACATGTAACACCAATCAAGGACAACAATATGCCTTTTACAAAGGTTATCAGTTGCAAGAATCTTACCGAAAGAAGCTGACCATGAAAAGAGAGCCACACTTGTTCTTGTTAATTTTTCTTCATGGGGAAATAAATTTTACCTAACATATGCTTGAGTTGTTATTGTACAATCAATGGATGATTGACTTGTTCTTTTTTATTATTTTTATTATTATTATTATTATTATGGGGACCCTGATATTCATTCCCTAATCCCCTAGTAGTTTTCCTATCAACTCTAATTCATCTTGTCAAGCTTTTAGTTCTTTAAAACAAATCAGATTTTGCCCTGATTAGTTTTTTTTTTTTTTTGATAAGTAAGAATGTTATATATACGAAAGGCTACTCTATGTATGAAAAAACATAGAGCAAACCCAGAAAATACAAGAAGAAAAACTGAAAAAAAAACAACAAAAAATAAAACCAAACAACAAAATAATTACAAAAAAGAGAGAGAGCTAAGAAAAGAAGGGAGAGAATCACTAGTTGTGAGTCCCCATGCCCGAGACCAATCAAAAAGAGATCCACTAAAAGAGGCAACCATCTGAACACCTGAACTATCCAAATCCTCAAAAGTCCTGCGATTCCGTTCCTTCCAAATACACCATAGGATGCACAACGGAACTAAGTTCCAAATCTGAGACGAATGCTTCCCCAACCAATTCCACCAACCAAAAAGCAAATTTGGGATCGATCTAGGCATAACCCAAGACAAACCAAAAGTTATGAAGACAAAACTCCACAACCGATAAGCCATCTCACAATGAAGAAGTAAGTGGTCTACCGTCTCTCCACAATTCCGGCACATAATGCACCAGTCTACAAAATTCAATCCCCTCAATCGTCTCAAGTTATCACCCGTGAGGATCTTATTCCAAGCTACACACCAAACAAAAAAAGAAACTCGCCTAGGAGCCTTAACTCTCCATATTCCTTTCCAAGGAAAGACAATTGAGGGAGAATCCCGCAATTTGTTATAATACGACCTGATGTCAAACTCCCCATTAGGCTTCAACTTCCATCTCATCTGGTCTCTACCATCCATTGGAGGAGTATTAGCTCCCAATATACGAAGAAAATGCAGCCCTTCCTCCATCTCCCAATCATTAAATCTTCGAATAAAACGAACATCCCAAATTCTTCTATCCTCCGCCCCCTGCCTTAACAAAGAAGCTTCTACAGATGCCTCCTTATCAATGGCAATTCCATACAGCCTTGGGAAAGCCACTTGGAAAGGTTGATCCCCATACCACCCATCCTGCCAAAATCTCACTCTATTTCCCAACCCAACAACAAATTGACAATTCTTTCTAAAATCCTCCCATCCCATGCGTATACCTCTCCACAAACCACAACCATGAACTCCCCTACCTAGCTTTGAGGTCCATCCCCCCCATTCCTCCCCATATTTTGACGCTACCACCCGCCTCCATAACCGGCCTTCTTCCTTCCCAAACTGCCACAACCATTTCCCCAATAAGGCCTTATTGAATGTAGTAATTTTCCTTATCCCTAAACCACCATTAGCTATAGGCGCACAAACTTTATCCCAACCTACCAGATGATTCTTGCTATCACCCCATAGGAAGTCCCTTTGCAACTTTTCTATTTTATTAGCCACATAAGTAGGAATGGTGAATAGAGATAGAAAATAGGTAGGAAGACTAGATAACGTACTCTTGAGTAACATCAATCGACCCCCCTTAGACAAATACAACTTCTTCCACCCGGCTAATTTCCGCTCCATTTTTTCCAAAATAGGATTCCAAATTGAAGGGAAGTTATGTGAAGCCCCCAATGGCATACCAAGATAAGACATAGGCAAAGTTCCAATTCTACAGCCCAAAATTTCCGCCAGAGCATGCACATCATCAACCTCCCCTATTGGAACCATTTCACTCTTGTGCACATTGACCTTCAAACCTGTTACCGCCTGAAAATTGAGTAACAACAACCGAATATGAAGAATTTGCTCCACATCTGCATCACAAAATAGGATAGTATCGTCTGCAAACAATAGATGTGAAACACATTCCCCACCACCCCTCCTACCCTCAACTTTAAAGCCACGGATCAAGCCAACATCCTCAACTCTTCTCAACATCCTACTGAACACCTCCATCAAAATCAAAAATAACATAGGAGATAACGGATCCCCTTGTCTTAACCCCCTTGAACTACCAAAAAAATCAGCTGGAGACCCATTAATCAAAATAGAGAACTGAACTGTGGAAATACAAGTACGGATCCACTTACACCACTTCACTCCAAAGCCCATTCTATTCAACAAATACAGTAAGGCCTCCCAATTCACATGATCATAGGCTTTCTCAATATCTAGTTTACAAATGACTCCAGGAACTCTACTCTTCCCTCGGCTATCCACACACTCATTCGCAATAAGAACCGAGTCAAGGATTTGTCTCCCACCCACAAAACTATTCTGAGTCTCAGAGATCAGCTGATCTAAAACCACTCTCAAACGATTTGCCAAAGCCTTAGCCAAAATTTTATACACACTCCCCACCAAGCTAATAGGCCGGAAATCTCTAATATTAGAGGCATCATTCTTTTTAGGAATTAAAGCAATGAAGGTAGCATTGAGAGATTTTTCAAACTTACAATATTGAAAAAACTCCTCAAAGACCGCTAACATGTCTTTCTCCACTACTCTCCAACAATGATGATAAAATGCCATAGTGAACCCATCCGGGCCTGGAGCTTTGTCCCCCTCCAACTCACCTACGACTTGAAGTATCTCCTCTCTCTCAAACTTCCTTTCAAGCCAAACCCTCTCCATAACCCCAATACGATCAAACTCCAAACCCTCAACAAAAGGCCTCCACCCCTCAGACTCCTTGTACAAATTTTTATAAAACTGGACTACCTGATTAGTAACCTCAAATTCCTCCTCAAAAACCACCCCATCCACCTCCAAAGTCCTTAGATGATTATACCTTCTATGGGAGTTAGCCATTTTGTGGAAGAACTTGGTGTTATTATCCCCTTCCTTGATATATAACATCCTAGATTTTTGTCTCCAGGAAATTTCCTCCAAGGAAAGAAGATGCTCCACCTGGGACCTCAAATCTGCCCTATGACATTTCTCCCCATCAGTGAGACCAAAATCCCCTTCCTTAGCATCTAATTTTTTCAACTCCTCCAATAATTGTTTCTTTTGATGCTCTACATTACCAAACTCTTGATGATTCCATTGTACAATGTCCTCTTTCAGAGCCTTTAATTTTTTCGCAAGCACAAAACTAGGTGTACCTACAAAAGAATACCGATTCCACCAAGATTGAACCCTGTCCACAAACCCCTCTGTCTTCAACCACATATTTTCAAATCTGAACGGACTTTTCCCCCTTGCCATTCCCCCTGCCTCCAAGAGAATTGGACTGTGATCTGAGATAGGACGGGGTAAAGTCCTTTGAATAACATCTGGGAAATGTTCCTCCCAGTCTGGAGTGACCAAAGCTCTATCAATCCTAGACATCGCTGGTTGATCAGTACCACTTGACCATGTATATCTACCTCCTTCCAAAGGCAAATCAATCAAGTTAAGATCCTTAATAAATTCAGAGAATTTTTCCATGGCTAGTGTCAAACTTGTCTCACCCCTACGTTCACTAGGAAAGCGAACAATATTAAAATCCCCCAAGCAACACCACGGTATCCTCCAATACTGCTAAATACCCACCAACTCATCCCACATGTGACCCCTCTCATTATTCTCATTTGGGCCATAAACCCCTGAACATGCCCATATAAAACCGTCCCCCACCCCTTGCCACTTTACCAAAACAGAGAATGTACCAACCATAACTTCCATCTTATCCAAGACCCTTTTATCCCACATAATCAAAATACCTCCAGCTGTCTGATCAGCCTCCAAAACAGCCCAATCCACATATGGACAGCCCCACAAACTACAAACCAGCTGTCTATTCATACTAGAAATTTTTGTCTCTTGTAAACAAACAACATCACACTTCCAATCCCGTAACAAATTTTTCACCACAAGTCGTTTCCGAGGATCATTTAATCCTCTAACATTCCACGAAATCATTTTTATCTTCATTACCACAAAAATATCCCCACCAACTGACACCCACACAAACCTAATCCTCTATCTCCCATCATAATTCACCGAAGAGATCAAGTTTTGCAGCTCTCTACGTCCCTTATATTTGGACTTAGCCATTTTTTGGCTACCTGTTGCTTTCCGGTGTAACACATTGACTGCCTCCATCTCAGTTTCTAGCCTTTGTAAGAGAGCAATGCACAACTTCTCATGTCGGGTCATTGACAACCCAACCAATTTACTGAAACCAGGAATTCGGTGTTTCACCCACCCAGAAAAATCTAACTTAGACTCAATACTCAAGACCTCAGTGACCTCCTCCAACTCCACCGAAGTTGGCAATGCAGTCGGAGCAATAACCTGTAAAGGTAAACAATCCAACAATTCTGCTGCACCAGAGCCCACAAAAGAATCAGCTGCATCCTCCACAAGCATAACCTCCCTAGGAAATCTTAAAAGTTCCTTACTAACGGAGGAATTTGCCTCCTTACCCGATACTCCAAAACCCATTGACCCAGCTCGCAAAAACTCCAAAAAAAGATCGGGGAAAGAAAGTCCAACCAGTCGCGGCACAAATTCAAAAGACACCGACCTTATATCCTCAAAAACCAACCCACCCGGCAACCTGTTTGAGCCCAGAATACTGTTCCGGTCAAAACTATGCCTGAAAACCAAATGCTGAAGATCCTCGGTGCAACCCGACTCTCCTACCGGCGGAGCACACTCCAGCTGAGCAAGCAAACCTCCACCTGCACTGGTTTGCATCGCCGTCGCCGGGGAACCCACATACAGCTGATAGACCGAGAAGCTTCCACCTTTCTCGCTCATCGACATCCTCACCGGCGCCATTAAACCATATGGAGAGACCGTGGGGTTCTCTTCCAGCCCATCGGAATAAGATGTAGAAGAGATTGGGCCTGAAAATGAGTTTGAACATTCCCCAGCCTCAAAGTGACATGGACTTGTACTCATTGGGCTTAAGTTTGATACGCAGTGGGCTTCTGAGTGTTTTGGGCCCAAAGTGGAACCCACCTCCTCCTTCTGTTCAGTGGAAGCCCGTATCACCCATTTAAAAGAGGATTTTCCACCTTTGGAATTATCCCAAGAAACCCGCCGTTTCCCATTCTCAGCCACCTCCACTATTAATCCCTTCCCAGACCAACGTGACTCCCTCAAATCACTCCCCTTTCCATTCACAGTTTTATTTGAATTCAAACTGAAACTTAACGGAGATCTTTTTTTATTTTGCCCTGATTAGTTATGTTTGATAAATTTACAGAAACCCCATCCAAAGGATAGATTTGACTCAAGAACTAATGTGATGAATGATGGAGGTAATGATGCTACTTTGATTGTTTTTAGCAGGGAAGATTGAATTTTTAATGTAATTGTTCCGACAGCTTTTTGACAATACTCATTTTTGGAATTGCATTATGACATGCCCTCCATGCAAAGACTTAAATGCGATTCTTAAAATTTTAGTCCTCCATAGTGCTGACCAAAAACAGTTTCTTTTTGTTGCCTATTGTTTTAGCCTCACTAGCCACATCGTATGCACAATTAAACATGAACCGACCATGCGGTGTGAAACTCCATATTATTTGATCTCTTGCTAAGAGGAATATCCAAATTTGCATCTATGTCTTCTCTTGAAAATAAGTTGCTGATAAGTTCAGTGTTCTAGCATCTTTTTTCCATATCAATTGCATGACTAATTTGGATAAACTACAACCTGCAATCAACTCTTTTTGTCTGCTTCAAGTCTATGGCTGGTTGTTTTGTTTTTCATGTTTCCATAAAGTAATTTAAATGTTGTATTAAAATCCTTTGGTTTGTCATTTGTATTTGGTCGGCCTTGTCACTAGGAATTCCTTGTCTGAGTAGGCCCCACGCCCTTTGAACAATATTGTATTGAGAGCTTCTTGTGAAATTTTTCTTAAGCAGGATATTTCTTTCTTGTCCTATCTGCTCCCCACTGTAAGTTCTTCATAGCTTCACTCCCATCCACTCCAAAAAAAAAAAAAAAAAAAAAATTAGAAAAAATAAATTTAGGCTGAGCATGTTATACTGAGTACCCTAATTTTTGAACTTAATGTGCAGCATCCATATGATCCTCTTAGCTAACCTATTTTGTTAAGATCTCTAAGCTATAGGTTAAATTGAAAAAGTGCTTAACTGCCTTGAAATAGCAGTAGTCAATGGTCAAGTAGGTAAGGCTGTATATTAAGGGATGGGGAGTGGATGGTGGGGATCCATGTGAGGAGTCATGGACAGGAGTGTCATGTTTTGATTCATTTGCTATACGCCTGTAATGCACTTAGCTAACTATTTTTCTATTAACAATGCCACATTTTCAAAAAGGCCCAAAACCTTACCCTTCCATGTTCTACTACCCTATGTGCAGTAAAATTCAAGGACTAAACCTATTAGAGGCCAGCTTAATAACCTGCATCATTTGACACACCTGCAAGTGAATATGTCTTGTTATATTTATCTCTTATTGAAGTTGTACCAGCATTGTTTATATAATTCTTTATTCTGGTTTCTTCTTTAGGAATGTCAGCTACAATAACATTCAGGGTGAAATTTCATATAGCTTACCTCCCAATGCCACAAATATGTAGGATGTCTGTTTTGTAAATTGTGATTCTTGTATGCTTAATTTTTTTTCTTTCAAGTTTTTGGTGATTATTCTACTTTTTCGTGAATGCAGAAATATGGCATACAACTATTTGATACAAAATATTTCCCACTCTCTACCAGCCATGAAATGTCTCTAACATCAGTGAGTTACTTCTCCCCCCAAGTGCCTATTTACTGAATTGCTTTTGCTTTTTGGTTATTCAATTAGAATCTCTTAATTCTTTTCTTGTAGAAATCTAAACCCCAATTAGTTATCTGGACCAATTGACAATGTCTTTACTGGTTTACAGAATCTCAGAGAGATGTATGTGTTCTTCACCCGATCCTTATATTTCCTTTTCCCAAGCGTTTGAAGTGAAAAGAAAATAATGCAAAGTACAATATTCCTTGAAATACAAAGAGGATGTTGTTGATGCTAGTAGAACCTTGAGAAGGTATGAAGTTGGTGATGATCTTGATGAAAGTATGTAGCAAATTATGCAACAAACAAGAACTCACCAAATACCTTTTAGTGTACAAGGATTGGCTATTGTAAATACTTTTTAGTGTACTATTCAAATCAGGTTTTGTGTAGCAAGTAGTGATTCGTGTTTCAAATTTAAAAATGTAAAGGGCAATAGACAGAGTAGTTGAGTTATGTTGATTTGTACAATTTGTTTCAATTTGTTAAAAGAGTAGTTGATTGGCTTTTGTAATTCAATTTGGAATTGAAAATTTGCGTTTATGTTTATGTTTTGAATCAGGTTATTAAATTTTGATCAATGTGAAAGAGTGCTTCAAAATTTTTTTTAATTAAAGAAAATACTTATTTCAATGTTTACAAATTGTTGAAATTTATCTAAGGTACCTTCTACCAATGGTTGAGTGCATGTGGAAAAAAGTAAGAAGCATACTTTTATAATAATACTTCGATGTTTATTAATCATTGATAAAAGTGTAACATTTTTTTCAATGGTTGCACAAGCAATAGAAAAAAGTTCTTGACATAGTTATAAATGGTGGTTCTCGATGGTTATCTAAACCATCGAAAATGCTATTTTCGACAATTTTTAGTACTTTTTTCAATGGTTTTAACTGTTGAAAATAACCAAATTTCTTGTTATGATTTCTCTTTATTAAATAATCGAAAAGTTAGTGGAGGGTAAGAACTTACTAGGATATTCAATGGTAAAAGACTCCAGACAATAATGGACAATTTTGGTGTGGGTGATGTGCAAGATGTTCCATGCACATTCATATCAAATTGAAGCCATGACTCATGACTCAAGTCATGAGCCAACAAATAGCTTCCATGAAGGTGAGGTTTCATTCCATTATTTCCATACAAACTTGGAAATGACTTTTGCAATATAAAGTCGTCCTTATCTTTGTTGCTTTCTCACTTGAACATCAATGAAAAATACAACTTTTCGTCCCAACCTCCAATATGTTCAATTAAATGGATAATACGTCATACCGCACAAGAAAAATTTATATATTTCTTTGTCAAGCCAAGGTCAACAATGTAGGAAACAGTAGCCCAAATTTAGTGCACCAGGTGATTCTCATTCGTTTTTTTATATTATAATTATTATTAAATAAATCAATAAGAAAGAGAGCTTGATGGGCCTAGTCACTATTCTTTTTCAGTCCTAAAAAACTATCCGCCTCACAAAATCAGCCCATCTGACTTATAAAAGTAGCCCATGACAAGATTGTGAGCAATGAAATTTTACATTCTGATGTAGAAAAAGAGAACCAAAATAAAAAAATAAAAAAAATTCAGCATGAGCTTTACATCTTCAATAATTGGTTGTAAGGCTCAATCGATATCTGGTGAGTTCTTATGTATAGAGTCTGTAGACCGACCTGGAAAATAGTTATATAAGTGAGAAAATTTAGTTCAGTGGCTTAAAACATCTTGAACTAGTGGTGCATGAGATTTCTTCTAAAGGAGTAAGTTTAAGTTTAACTATTCACTCTTTCTATGGTTGTTGCACCTAAAATTGTTCCATCAAACTGACACTCTTGATCAGAAAATTGAGTTCAGAGTGAGAAGTTTACTTTGTTCAGTGAAAGTTGAAGAGATGCAAGTTTTTTCTTTGGTCTTGCAGTGAGAGACTTTTTCACAGAAAAATTGGGAAAAAAAAAAAGAAAAAAGAAAAAAAAGAGAGAAGATATTTGATGAGATTGGGAAGAAACAGGTGAATGAGAAAAAAGACAAGGAAAAAAAAAAAAATGAAAAGAAAAGAAGAACAAAAAGAGAGAAGAGCATTTGGTGGGATTTTAATTTTTTTTTTTAATTACAATTATATTAGGTCACAACAAATTAGAAAAAAAAATTCACAATGTGTGAACGTTATAAGAAAATTAAATAAATTAATAAAATATTAAACTAGACTACCCACAACTAAAAACAAAGACTTGTAAAAATATTATCATATTTTATTGCGTCTTTAGACTTATTACATTAGTGTTATTTTTCTTTAAAAACAAAAAAGATTGTGCAATTGACACAATACTTTCACAATAATTTCATAATAAAGTTTATGCAGTAAGTTGTTAGGAGTATGAGTTTTTATTTGGACTTAATATTGACATCACTTTTTTTTTTTTTTTTTTATCTAACATTAACAACTTGTCACATATTAAAAAAAAAAAAACAAAAACAAATACATAGATTTTATTGTGAAAATTTTTGTAAAAATATTGTACCCATAATGCAAAAAATATTTGAAAATAGTCATTACTTTAAGAGAAGTGCTACATTCACAACAATTTCACAACAAATTATAGTGGTAAGTTGTTATTGGTTCTAATTTGAATCCACTTTTTAAATTACTTTTTTATCTACTCATAACAACCAATAATAACCTGTCGATTAGAATTTGTTATGAAAGTGTTGTGAAAATATTGTGCACAAAAAAGAAAAAAAAGAAAAGAAAAGATAAATATCAATAATCGTCAATTTATGGAGTGCCAAAACAGACATATTCTATGAACGTAAGAAATATGGCTTTAAGAAAAGATGATGAGAATTGGATAGAGATATCACATATGTGTACTGCTGTTAAACTACTTTTTATTTACTCGGTTTGAGATGAATAATCCTGACATGTTGGGATTATAAGCATAGTATAAACACATATGTAGGCTTTTACATTGCTTTTATTATGCTTAAGCATTGCTGAAGACGGCATATTTGAAATGCTGGAGCTATTTTAAAGTATTGAGTTTGTTTTCGTAGATACTACTAAGTTTTCACTTGTTACTTACAAAAGCTTCTGTTCCGACTACTATGATTGTTTTTCTGTTGTGTACATGAGCTACCATATCTCAATTTATTGACATCTTGATGTTGAAAGTAGATTCCAGATTAGAGTGGTTGTGTCTTATAGGAAGTTTAGCTTTTATTTGAGAGGTTAGACTAATTTAGGCCTTAATTTGATTCTCTCTTTCTGATATTATTTTGCCCATTATGTTTCGTGCATTAATCTCAAGTTAATGATCTGGTTTTATGTACTAGACTTAATGTCAAGTATCTTGAGGGTAGTGGCTGCATGTGGTATAATCTTTGTGTGAGTGAAAATGCAGGTACTTTGGAGACTATTAGGATGTGTATCTCAGTTGATCAAGTTGTTGTTGTAGTAAATTCTTCTTGAAGCGAACTTGCCATGTCGTTTAATGATACGGTTTTCTTAATCCCTTACAATAGCTTGGAAGAGTAAGCTTCCTTCAGCTTGGTTGGGCTTATAATGGCTCTCTGATTGGGCTGGCCCAGGCCCCATATCCAGCATAATTTATAACATTTGATATTGTAATGCACTATCCTACACTTGAAAATGTGCTTCATATGCACATGGATGTGAATGCTCCTTTTCCAGTAACTTGAGTACCTTGCCTAATGGTACCTCTTTTTGGATGATAGTATTTCTTCCTTCTTCAATGTAGTGGACACAAACGGTTGTTTGTAAAATAAAGTACCAAATACATAGAATCCCACAAAATCACCCCCAACACATCTTATCTCGTACTTCATCAATGTGCCAAGTTTTTACAAAATGATACAGTAACATCTAAAAATAGATGTCCACTGTACAACTACAAAATGCAAATCATTTTTACCCTCTTATTTTATTAGCCTTTCTCTCTCTCATCCAATTACTTCAACAAAAATCTTTTGGGCTAGCAATGGAGGATAGAAGAATTTGCATCATGCAAGGCTAAGGGGTTCCAACGGCGTGACTAGGGATTTGAGATGGGGATTATGGAGGTGACATTGTGGTGGGTGTGGGTTTGCAAATTGATTGGGCTGTGGCAGATGGGTTTTGTGGAAGGTTGTTGGGTCAAGAGTTGTGGGGTCGATGGGTCATGGGTGGTGGCATTGGCAATACGCATGGGTTGTTGGGTTTTGCGGCATAGTTGCCATGGTTTTTGGGTTTTGTGGCATAGTAATAGTGGTTGCAGGGTATTGGTGGGGTTGTTGGGTCGTGGGGTTGATGGGTCACGAGTGGTTGCACTGGCCACTTGCGTGGGTTATTGAGTTTTTTTTAGGTGGTTGTTGGGCTTTGTGGTGTAGTGGTGGTTGTTGTTGGGTTTTGTGTGAAAGTTGCTAGGTATTTGTGAGTGGTTCTTGGGTTTTGTGTGAAAGTTGCTAGGTATTTGTGCAGTGGTTTTTGGGTTGCTAGGCTTTTATGGGGGATGGTTGCTGTTGGGTTTGGTGATTTTATTTTTATTATTTTTTATTTAATGGATAGAACTTGCTAACTTGCCACTGGGTTTTGGAATTGGGAAGGACAAAAAAATATTATTTTAATTAGCTATATCGCAAAATAAGAAAATGAGACATAGGATGTGTTTAAAAAGTGGTTAGTTAAAATAAATAAAGCAATTTATGGTAATGTAAAATAAATAAGTTTATTTATTTTTGCATGCTGTGAGTTACATTACGCCCACTTAAAAATTGGTATTGAACAGAGAAAAAAAAACCTCATACAACCCAAACCTCAATATACTTTAGGGAGGGAGAGCAAAGTAGAATTACAATGCATTATAGTGAGCTACTCATTTGATGATGAGGTGAAATAGCATTCCATTGTTTAACTATTCAAACTGGATTAAATTACAGACTATGTTCTCCACTCCAACTTGACACACTTCTGAAATCATCTGAAGCCATGTCTATCCAAAAATTTGCAATGAGCACTCGAAGTTGAAGTTGAGATCCTTTTCCTTCCAACTGGATTTTGTACTTTGTAGGACCTGGAGATCTTTGCTAGAAATCACTAGTCTTGCCAATCCTACCACCACTTGCCACTTCAGTAGTAGTAGAGGATTTGAGTTTCTTCTTATATATGGTGAATATCTTTCAGAGCATGTATTGAAATTCCTAGGCCTTATTTTTGGCGAGCTCATTGATCTTGCTTTTGCCTTTGCAGATTCAGTTGCATTCATGTAAGTTGGAAAGAATTATGATCTCCCAATGAGCATTGCCTCCTATGATGAATTGATCCTCTGGGAGCAAATGTTGGAGAATCCAATCCTTCCAACTTCCTCAGTCACTTAACATTTCTTAGCTTAAGTTACCTCCTTTCATAGTCACCTCTTTGTCTTGGGTTTGAAGTCAAAGCCGAGTCCAAATCTTCAAGTTCTCTTCTTAGGGTAATTTGTGTATCTACCCATTGGTCCAACCAGTGCCTCCATCTTCCATTTACTATGTTTCAATCCCTATCAGCTGACTTCTATAAATATTTTCAATTGAAAACATCATTAGTTGAACCAAAAAAATTTGAGAAATATATAATCATAAGATCATAAAGCAAAAGGGCCTTACCAGATGGATAAATCACTATTCCTTTGTACGTTCTCACTTAAGCATGGCCTCTTTCCCACTCAAAAAATGCATCTGCCTCTTCCTTTGAAAATACACTGTCATCCCAACTTCTTTGTTTGTTTGTGTCTATCTGAAAGTCATAACATTTTGCCACCCATAACTTAAAGACAAAATAAGTTAAATACTATTAAGTAATATAGTTAATTAGAGAGGCCAAAGACTAAGGTTCTTGAAAGAGAGAAATGAGAAACAGATTTTTTATGGGAGTTGTGTTGTTCACAATAGAATAAGCCAGTTCTTGCTGCATTACATACCTTTGTCATCTTGTCTTTCCAATTCTGCGATTGTTCACTTCCAACATAATTCCAAGTGCCTTCCACCATTCCAAATATTCTTGTGCAGCCTTGTGACTGAATAATTACAATGGACTGCAAGAGCTTTAGGGTAGTTATGGTTTGGCATCTTACAGCTTTGCCTCATAATTCCTTTTCCCCACAAAGCTTTCCTTGCCTGCAAAACTCTCCCACATATTTTCATCAAAATTATACAATCTGTGAGAACTTTAAAAAAATAGGTCTAATTTGTGTGTGTGTGTGTGTTTTTTTTTTTCCTGCTATTATTAGAGTTAAAAGTTGACATAAATCAGCTGTCAGTACCAAATTCCAATAGATGTTTTCTTCTAACAGGCAGAACAATATCATATACATAGTTTCCATTACATATCAATTAGCGAATAATAAATAAAATTTGAGGAAGAAGATATGAGATAGAGAGACCTTCTTTAAACACAAAAGGTAACCCCAAAAGGGCTGCTTCAGCAGCAGCAATGGTGGCATGGGCCACAGCAAGAGCATGCTTGATTTGCTCTTCCTCAGCCTCACCTAGATTTCTTTCATTTACTCAGAGTGCTAAGTAGTGGTACACTCATGGTTGCTCCAGAAGCTTATAAGCCATGAGTGGGAGGGTTACTTAGGCGATGTGGGACTACGGTGAAAGCACTACAAGGTTAATGAGCCCTAGGTGTGATCCTGAATTCCTGTCCCTTTGTGACAAAACCGTGAGGGCCTAGCTCCCCAAAGCGGACAAACACCTACTAGTGTGGAGTCAAGCACCCACAGTAGTGGATAAAAATGGTTTGTCTTAGTTTTTGTTTGTGTGTATGGGGTTAGATTATACTATGGTATATATTGAGTGGTGCATAGTGCTCCATATATCAACATACATACCAGACTATAGCATAGGCTTCAGCTTCTGGCTTCTGGCACACAAACTGAAACGTGCAAAAGGAACCATCAATGCAGGTCTCTTTGATGCATTCTCCTTACTGTGGTCTGAATATATCTATATTAATCACATTTAGCCCCCATTTAGATCCTCTACTCCACTCGGAGTCAAACTTATCCAAAAAGTGCCTTCTTTGTAAATGCCTTTTGTGAAAAATGTAATGTTGAGAAGCAACATTTGGTAAAGATTATAATGCTGAAAACTTAGGTTAGGTCAAGGCTCCATTATGAGCAAAGTCTGGTGGGATAGAAAAAAATAAGGTAGTAAAGGGTTTGGTATAACTATCCCAGTTTGGATGGATTTTGCCCAATTGCAGTTACGATAATAAGAGAGACTATAAGCATGTCAATCAACTATGTAACATTACTGTCAGCTACTCATTCAATGATAAGATAAAATTGTATCCCATTGTTTAGCTATTCAAACTAGATTAAGTTAAAGAGTATATTCTCTACTCCAACCTAACACACTAACCAAGTTTTCTTGCACCAAACTATTGAAATTATTTGTCTATCCCAAATCTGTAATGAGCACTCTGAGTTTAAGCTGACATCCCTTACCATCTAACTAGATTTTTTAGGACCGAGAAGGCCTTTCGAGCTTGGAGATCTTTGCTGGTAACCACTAGTCTTGTCAATCCTACCACCACATAGAGCACTAGCACTAAGGATGTAAAATAGTTACATCCTCAAAACCTACTTTATCTATTTTACCATCTCATTTTACAACTTATCTTACATCCCAGTTTCTAATTTTTATACAACTCATTAAAATAACATAAACAACACAAATATAAATAATAACAAAATCAATTTCTCTCTCTTCTCTCCCATCTCTCTATTTTGCCCTACAAATCTTCTCCACTCTTCCCTGTTGCTACCGCCAACATCACCCACAAGGCCACAACACATAAAAAAAAACCAACTAAACCACCACTACAAACCTAGCAAAACACCAAGACTCACCACTATTGACCCAACAAAACACCAAGACCCAGCACCATTGTTTGCAAATCAATTTGGGAGATGAGTGTGGGTTTGCAAAATTTGGCTGTGATAGATGGATTTTGTGGAAGGTTGTTGGGTCGAGAGTTGTGGGGCCGATGGGTCAAGGGTAGTAGCACTAGTGATAGGCATGGGTTGCTAGGTTTTTGTGGTGGGATTGTTGGGCCACGAGTCGCTAGGTCAATGGGTGCATCATGGGTCACAAGGTTGATGGGTCATGAGTGGTGGCACTAGCCATTTGCATGCGTTGTTGAGGTTTTTTATTTTTTTTTTCACTTGGGGGGGAGGGGGGGGTGTGGTTGTTGGGCTCTGTGGTGTAGTAGCAGTGGTTGTAGGGTTTTGTGTGAAAACTACTAGGCGCATTTGAGTGGTAGTTGGATTTGGATAGGAAAAAAATAAAGAGATGTAGGATGTGTTTTAAAAGTGAGTAGTTAAAATAATAAAGTAGTTTTCGGTAATGTAAAATAGATTTATTCATTTTTTTGCATGCTGTGGTTTACACATGTATTCATTGGAATCAAACATTCTAAAAAATACCTCTCATACAACCCAAACCTCAATACATTTTAATGGCTAGTTTGGATGGAAGAGGAGTAGAATAGAGTTCTAATTAGATTAAATTACAATGCAAGAACAAAGATTATAGTGAGCTACTCATTTGATGATGAGATAAAATAGCACCCCGTTGTTTAACTATTCAAACTAGATTAAATTATAGGCTATGTTCTCCACTCCAACTTGACACACTAACCAAGTTTTCTTCTTGCACCAAACTTCTGAAATCATTTGAAGCCATGTCTATCCAAAATCTACAATGAGCACTCTAAGTTAAAGCTAAGATCCTTTAACTTCTGACTGGATTTTGCAGGACCCAGAAGGTCTTTTGAGCTTGGAGATCTTTGCTAGAAATCACTAGTCTTGCCAATCCAACCACCACTTGGCACTTCAGTAGTAATAGAGGATATGAGAAACAGTTTATTCTTATATGGTGAGTAGCTTTTAGTTGCATTCATGTAAGTTGGAACAACAGGCGAGCTTGACTAAGAATTATGGTCTCCCAATGAGCATTGCCTTCTATGATGAATTGATCCTCTGGGAACAAATGTTGGAGAATCCAATCCTTCCAACTTACTCTGTCCCTTAACATTTCTTAGCTTAAGTAGCTTTCTTCTATTGTCATCTTTTTGTATTAGATTTGAAGTCAAAGCCGAGTCCAAATATTCAAGTTCTCTTCTACCCATTGGTCCAGCCTCCATCTTCCATTTACTATTTTCAATCCATATCTGCTGACTTCTGAAAACAATTTCAGTTGAAAACTTCAGTAGTTGAACCAAAATTGAGAAATGTATAATCATAAGATCATAAAGCAAAAGGACCCTACCGGATGGCCTCTTACCTACTCATAAACAATGCATCTGCCTTTTCCTTTGACAAAACACTATCATCCCACCTTCTTTGATTATTTGAGTCTATCTGAAAATAATAACATTTTGCCACCCATAACTTAAAAGACAAAATAAGTTAAAGACAATTAAGTAGTTAATTAGATGGGCAGAAGACTAATGTTCTATAATGAGAGAAATGAGAAACAGATTTTTTATGGGAGTTTGTTCACGATAGAATAAGCCAGTTCTTGCTGCATTACATACCCTTGTTATATTTTGTTTCCAATTCTGCAATTGTTCCCTTCCATCTTAATTCCAAGTGCCTTCCACCATTCCAAATATTCTTGTGCTACCCTATGACTTGAGTAATTACAATGGACTGCAAGAACTTTAGGGTAGTTATACCTTGGCGTCTTATAGCTCTGCCTCACAATTCCCTTCTAAGTCCACTAAGCTTTCCTTGCCTGCAAAACTCCCCCACATATTTTCTTAATAATTACACACAATCTGTGAGAACTTAAAAAACAGGTCTAATTTGTGTCTTCCCCCCCCTGCTATTATTAGAGTTAAAAGTAGACATAAATTTGATAAACTCAATACCAAATTCCTGATATACGTTTTCTTCTAACAGGCAGAACTATATCATATACATAGTTTCCAACTCATGTCAATTAGCAGTGAATAAATAAAAGTTGCGAAAGGAGAATGAGACAGAGAGACCTTCAAACACACAAGGTAACCCCGAAAGGCAGACTGAATTCTAGTGGCAGAAAATTCACACATTGTGGTTGGACTGAAGGGCTTCACTTTGAACTCTAATGACTGAAAACACTTCCACTTCATTTACACATTGATGGTCATATTGAGGGGTGCTGGTGAACTGGAAAACCTCAGAAGCAACTAGAGCAGTTGTAACAACTGCTTCAGCAGCAGCAGTGGTGGCATGGGCCACAATTAGAGCATCCTTGATCTACCCTTCCTCAGCCTCACCTAGAATTATTTCATTTAATGCTGATGGTGCAGTGAGCGAGGCTAACCTTTTGATCTTAAGACCTCCAAAAACCCATTTCCTTCTACTATCCTGATAATTGTTCTAGCAGTGAGGAACAGAATCAAAGACCAAAACTAAACAAATAAGCAAATTATTTTACCTTTTCTTGTTTTGAGTTTGTCTCTCTAATAAAGAACCTCTTCACTATGTTGAACCAGCTCTTCTTCTTAGCCATTGGAGAACCAATAAATTACAATGGTCTAAGAAGGTTCTGATTGATTCCGCAACTATGCTGGTATGGTGGTTTCTGGTAGTACATACATGCATCAGTACAGAAAAAGAAGTTAAAAGACCAATACCAATACAGAATAGTATTTATTAGTAATGGAGCAGATTAGTCAGTGAACTAATTGACAATTGACTTGTAAACTTTTACTCCATGTAAGATTTGAAAAGTGGATGACAAGTAGAATAAGGCTGACCCTCAAAACCATTTTGCAGAAGCAATTGTCGAGTTGCCCAAATTTCCATGAAATTAATGCTATGGCAATTGTACAGTAGTACTTTGTAGAATGAGAATGAAATTTAAAAATTTCTTAACAAGATTCACCGTGTCAAGAAATTTATTTCTCTTCAATATGGATATTGATTCAGGGAGAAAGCCTTAAATTCTGGTCAAGAAGAGGAACAGTCTACGTAAAAGAGGAAGCTATAGAATTGGCAAGCTAACAAGCATTTGAAGGATTTGCCTGGGATTTGTTCAACCCAGAGTTTAGAAAATCATGATCGCAGCACAGAAATTTCTTACTTAACCGCTCAAATCTCCAAACTTGGTGGTGCACAACAAAGGCTGCAAACCTCAGATCTGCTAGTAGTTACAACTGCAGCTACCACATCTTTAATAAGTGCATGGGTTGAGCATTCACGACTTGCCTGAGGAAGTACTATGGATTTCTTTTTAGCCAACAAACTATAACAGTGTACCACAATTTGGTTCCTCATTTGATCATTGCAAATACAACTTACACCTTGCACGCAACTCTCCCTTTTTTTACTAACTTCAACTAAAATCCAAAATTTGGTTCCCTATTTGATCTTAAATTCAACAAATTATTTCCAATTTTAGACAAGATGTTTAAAGCTACATTTAGGGAATGATTCCCAGCCATTGCTTCTTGAAAGAATGTGGCCATGTGCTGGCAGTAATTAAGAGCTTGAGAAGCATCGATAGCATTTCCTTCAAGCATGGCTCTACAATACTGCATTTCCAAATAGCCCAAAGAATGGCTCCAATTACAACAATGAAAGAATAATAAAGATCAGTATCCAATCTCCACCCAATTAGGAGCGAATTAGTACTAAAATGAGCTCCAGTGGGAGCACTTTAGGATAGATTTCTAACCAGGTAAATAATATATATTGCAGAGAATATGAATCAATATTGCATGCAATATAAGAATTGAAAATAAAATAACTATTGATATTCATTTATTTAATAATAAAATTTTAACATTTAAATGAAATTCTGATATTTATGGACTTACAGTTATGAAATACCTGCTATTTGCAGCACAAGTGACAATGCTTTGATCAATCTATGCAAGACACAATATTTGTTTGAAATGACATTTTGTGCACATCCAGTGATCATCGTGTTGCAGAACACAATATGTAGCCAGTAATCATCAAATCATAGCTGATAGCCAACCCTATAATTCAAATAAATTACCATGTATAAGAGGTATTAATGAGGTGAAATTTCAATCATGATACAATACCTCTTTTAGGCATTTTATCATACAGCTGTGTGCCCGAGCATATAGGGTTCGTATAATTCAAATAAATTACTAACTATAAGAGATATTGATGAGGTAAAAAGAAGTTGAACATATGGTAACCAAAATTTAACATACCTCCACTTTTTGAAATTCCAATAGAAGGTTTATCAGATTAGAAGCTAGTCTCTGCTGCAACAATGCAAGAATTAGCTTGGGTTGGGGCTTGAATTATTGAAATTATATAGTATTTTAAATACAAAAACAAAGGATTTTGTTGTGTACCTGGAAGGAGTAAATATCTAAACTTTTTTCCTCTATGTTTTGTGCAATTGTTGCTGCCCTCCTTCTCTAATGAAGCGGCCAAGATCAATATATGTTATGGAATGATCTAGATCATTTATATCATACTAATATTTGGTGGGTGCACATTTTAAGGAAACAATGATATTAATGGACATGGTTAAAAAATACTTGCCATCTGCAAAACATGTGACAATGCTTTGATCAATTTGCTGCTATGATTAGAGTTTAAAGTTGGCATAAATTTGCTGTCAGTACCAAATTCCTGAAATATGTTTCCTTCTTACAGGCAAAACTATATCATATACATAGTTTCCAAAACATGTCAATTAGCAGAGATTAAATAAACTTAAAGGAAGGAGATATGAGATAGAGAGACCTTCTTTAAACTCACAAGGTAAACCCCTAAAGGCAGACTGAATTCTGGTGGCAGCAAATTCATGGATTTCTCTCATGCATTGATAGTTGCACTGAGGGGCTTCACCTTGAACTCTAATAACTGAAAACACTTCCTATTCATTTACAAATTGATGGTTATATTGAGGGGTGCCGGTGAACTGGGCAGTCTCAGCATCAACTAGAGCAGTTGTAACAGCTGCTTCCGTAGCAGCAGTGGTGGCATGGGCTACAGCAAGAGCATGCTTGATCAGCTCTTCCTCAGCCTCACCTAGACTTCTTTCATTTAATGATGATGGTGCAGTGAGCAAGGATAACCTTTTGATCTTAAGCCCTCCAAAAATCCATTTCCTTCTCCTTTCCTGATAATTGTTCTAGCAGTGAGGAACAGAATCAAATACCAAAACTAAACAAATAAGAAAATTTCTTTACCATTTCTTGTTTTAAGTTTGTCTCTCTTATAAAGAACGTCTTCAATATGTTGAACCAGCTCTTCTTCTTAACCATTGGAGAACCAATAAATTTCATTGGTCTAAGAAGGTTCTGATTGATTCTACAACTTTGCTGGTAGGGTGGTTTCTGGTAGTACATACATGCATCAGTTTAGAAAAAGAAGTTAAAAGGCCAGTACCAATACAGAATACTATTGATTAGTAATGGAGCAGATTAATCAGTGATCTAAATGACGATTGATTTGTAAACTTTTACTCCATGTAAGATTCGAAAAATGGATGCTAATAAGAATAAGGTAGAACCTCAAAACCACTTTACAGAAGCAATTGTCTAGTTTCTCAAATTGCCAATAAATTAATGCTTTGGAAATTGTACATTTGTACATCTTTGTAGAATGTGAATGAAATTTAATAATTTCTTACCAATCTGCAATATCATCTATTAGTGGTATTCAGCAAATCAAACAAGATTCACCACATCAAGAAATTCATTTTCTCTTCAACATGGATACTAAGTCAGAGACAAAGCCTTAAATTCTGGTCAAGAAGAGGACCAGTCACCATGAATTGATTAGAAATTCGGTTACCTATTTGATCTTAAATTCAACAAATTGTTTCCAATTGTAGACAGAGGTTTATAGCTACATTAGGGAATGCTTCCCAAATATTGCTTCTTGACAGATTGTGACCGTGTGGTTGCAGTAATTAAGAGCTTGAGAAGCATCGACAGACTTTCCTTCAAGCATGGCTCTATAACATTGCATTTCCAAATAGCCCAAAGAGTGGCTGCAATTACAACAATAATAGAATAAGAAAGATTAGTATCCAAAGAGCATCTCTCCACCCAAATAGGAGCCAATCAGTACTATAAAATGAGCTCCAGGGGGAGCTCTTTAGGATAGATTTCTAACCAGATAAAAACAAAACATTGCAAAGAATATGAATCAATAATGCATGCAATATAACAAGTTAAAATGAAATAACTATTACTATTCAGCTATTTAAAAATAAAATTTTATTATTTAAATGAAATTTGGATATTTATGGACTTGCAGTAATGAAATACCTACCATCTGCAGCACAAGTGACAATGCTTTGATTAATCTATGCAAGGCACAATATTTGTTTGAAATGACATTTTGTGCACATCCATTGATCATCGGGTTGCAGAACACAATATGTAGCCTGCAATCATCAAATCATAGCTGATAGCTGATTCAATAATTCAAATAAATTACTACATATAAGAGGTATTAATGAGGTGAAATTTCAAACATGATACAATACCTCTTTTAGGCATTTTATCATACTAATATGTGCCCAAGCATATAGGGTTCGCATAATTCAAATAAATTACTAACTATAAGAGATATTGATGAGGTAAAAAAAATTGAACATACGGTAACGAAAATTTAACATACCTCCACGTTTTGAAATTCCAATAGAAGGTTTATCAGTTCCAAAGCTAGTCTCTGTTGCAACAATGCAAGAATTAGCTTGGGTTAGGTTTTGAATTATTGAAATTGTATTGTATTTTAAATACAAACACAGAGTATTTTCTTGTATTCAGCTTTGGACATGTAAATACGTAATGAACAATGTTATGAAACCAATTAAATATCTAAACTTTTTTCCTCTCTGTTTATTGCTGCTCCTCCTTCTCTAATGAAGTGGTCAAGATCAACATAAGTTATGAAATAGTCTAGATCATTTATATCATACTAATATTAGGTGGGTACACATTTTAAGGAAACAATGATATTAATGGACTACAATATATAAAATACCTGCCATCTGCAGCATAGGTGACAATGCTTTGATCAATCTATGCAAGGCATGACAAATGTTTAAAACGACATTCTGCACAAGCATAGTACTAAAAGGGCATCTTGCAATCATCAAATCACAGCTGATAGCCAAGCTAATAATTTAAACAAATTACAAAGTATATGAGATATTAATGAGGCAATAAAATTTCAAACACTATACAATATCTCTTTTAGGCATTTCATCGAATAGCTGTCTGCCCGAGCATAAAGTGTTCACATCATTCAAATAAATTACAAACTATTTGATGTAAAATTTCTGAGTTCCAGAAGTTCAATTGTTAAAGGAGGAAAAAAAAAAAAAAAATTTAACAAACCTCAATTTTCAGTTTTCACCTCGTAGACAGACCTCCAATCAATCTCAACGCAAGGGACGTTGGCAATCTTGGACCACTCTCGCCCGCCTTTCTTGCAGTGTTGTTTCAGCAATGGACACTCGTAAATATCAAGTCCCAGAAGCGAGGGAGGTAGGCCCTTCTCTGGGAGGGATGCGAGTTTAGGGCAATATCCGATGTCCAATCGTTCAAGAGCAGAGAGATTTTGAAAGCCCTTTGAAGATAGAATTACTATATTTGGAATGCTACTAATCGTTAGGTCGGTAAGAGAGGAAGGAAGCGTCATCGTCAGCTTCCCATCTTGCTCATCTGGAAACGACTGCCAATCTGGACTTCCACCAGCAATATAGAGTGATGTAAGAGAGGTTAGTCTGTGCAATCCCCACACAGTTACTTGCTTACAGATATTCTCCCCGCCAAATGAGAGTGATGTTAGACTGGTGGGGTAACCCTCTTCTGGAAAGTATATGACGCTTGGACATTCGACGATACAAAGAGAATTGAGGTTCGGCATGCAGTTGGGCCAGGCCTCCAGTTTCTCACAGTTGAGCTTGATCGAAAGCTCTCTCAAGCTGGTGGGGAGTAACCCTCCATCTGGGAAGGAAACAAAACTAGGGCAGGAACTTATCTCGATCTTATTGAGGTGGCAGAGTTTGTGTAGGCCCACCGGTAAGGATTTCAACTTTGCACAACTTCCGATTTGAAGATGTTCAAGAGCCGCATCGTTGGGTAAGTTGTTCGCTATTGACTCCATCTCTGGACAGTTCCATACATAAAGGGATTTAAGAGCTGTAGGTAACTCGTTTTTTGATGATAAGGATGTGAGCTCTATGCATGACCAAATCTGAAGGCGTTTAAGCGTGGTAGGTAGGTCGCCACTTGATGAAAAGCATTTTAGAGATGGACAGCCCTGAATATCCAAGTCCTCAAGAAGAGAAGAAGAATTAGAAGAAGCCTCTCCCTCGTCTACCAAAACCTCCAAATTCTCACAATTACTTATATTTAGCGTTTTCAAATTTTGAGGCAACTGACCTCTTGAAATCAACGTCAAAGAATTACATCTCTCAATGCTTGCCTTTTCCAAACATGTACAATTAGAGATTGACAAGGATTTCAAACCACTACAACCCACAATATTTAGTGTCCTTAAAGTAGATGTCAAGCTGATGTTGACAAGGCTTGAGCAATTTCTTATATTTAGCGTTATAAGGGATTTGAATTCATCCTGCCACAAAGATGTTAGCTCCTTACAATTATCTATCTCTAGATTTTCTACCTTAGCTAACCCATGCATGAACTCCTCCGTCAAGCTTTTCACATATGGAATAGAAAGAATAGTTGACTTTGGAAAGCATAACTCATCTGTACTTCTGCTCACCACCCTTTTACATCCCTTAATTTCTAATGCATGAAGCTTTGGGAAGTTTGGAATTGAAACGTCCAATTGCTCACATCCATTAACAGAAAATTTTTCCAATAATGGAACATGGTGAGGCAATTTTCCTTGCAATTTAGGGCATCGAGAAATAGAAAGTTCGCGCAACCGAGGGAATTCTTCATATTCAACTTTGCATGGAATCCAATCTTTCCATTCTTGCATATTCTCAAAGCAAAGTGTCTCTAAGGATGGAAAAGGTTTCAGGCAATTTTCCCCATAAAACTCAAGATCAACGGTTTGCACTGCAGACAATCCTACAAGGGCAAGGTCTCTCAAGGATGGTAATTGTCCAATTGCAGGTAAAGATGTACATTTTCTGCACCACTCAATCCTTAGGAGCACCATATTAGAAAATGATGGCTGTCCAATCCAAGTTGGGAATTTCGCACCAACATAGCCATCAATTGAAATTTCTTTCACCGTTGTCGAAGGTTGTAGCATGTCAAGAATATCTAGACTAGCTCTTTGATCAAGCTCGGACTCCCATTTCATCACTAATACATTTAAATTCTTCTTACCAAGTAAGTTGGCCCTTCTTGCATCCTCGACATCAAGCACGTTCTCCAAGTGTGAAATGCAAAGTGTTCCCTTAAGAGACTCCAAGTTCATCAAGTCTCCTATCTTAGATCCAGTATCTTTCCCCACAACAAAATTAGACAATGTTTGTAGGTTTTTTAATTCTTTTATTCCCACTGGCATCTCTTTGATTAAATGGACCCCTTCAATATCAAGATGTCTAAGATTGAGTAGATTCCCAATTTTCTCTGGTAACTTTCTGAGGCGGTAACAACCTTTCAATAGCAATGTCTGCAGGTTGTACAAAGAAGTTGTGGATTCTGGTAAACTTGTAATCTCAGTATCAGAAAGGTTTAAGTATCTTAGATGTTTCAAATCACCGATTGAACTTGGTAGCTCAACGATTTGATATCCATATAAAGATAATACCCTTAAGCATCTTAATTGTGGCAACAGACAACTAAAAACATAATTTGTTAAGTAGTTCCATTTATATGTTGGTAGCGGTAGGAAGGTCCGTAAACGCATATCTTTTGTCAAGCTTTTAAATTTTGTGATGCCATCAAATTCACAAGGAGCGTAGGAGAAATGACGTACCTTTGTAGAAATCTTTGGTTGCATATTACCACCTGATCTATCTTCCAACCAATAGCACAACTGTCCCGCTGCCCATTGAGCTAAATCATTGATTAAGTCGTGCATGACAAAGAGTGATTTTTTCCTACTTGATTGTTGAAAAAGTGATCGCTTATATAAATCACGAAAATACTCAACACCAAGATCTTCCATCGGCTTATGCTTTTCTGATTCTTGAACCAAACCTTCCGCCATCCATAACAAGACTAGTTCTTGTTCCTTAAATTCATAATCTTTTGGGAATAGTGAACAATAGGCAAAACATCTCTTTAAATGTGAAGGGAGATATAGATAGCTCAATCTAAGGGTTGGTAGAACATCACTATTTTCTTCTGACATATCCCATATCTTGTTATTGAGCACATTTTGCCACTCATCACAATGTATAGTACGTAATAGGCCTCCCAGAGCTTTTGCTGCCAAAGGCAATCCTTGACACCTTTCCAAAATTTTAGGACCAAATTCTTGAAGTTCTGGATATGCACTAAAATCTGTTGTCCCCAATGTGTTTTGGATAAATACAATCAAGCAAGCATCATCTGACAACTTGTTCAACTTGTAAGCTTGAGTAGTGCCCGTTATTGATGAAACACGATCATTCCGAGTTGTGATGATAATCTTACTCCCTGGAGCCCCAAATTCAAACGGACAACGTAGTCTAGTCCAATCATTATAGTTTTCATTCCATACATCATCCAAAACGAGCAAGAACTTTTTGCCTGATAATTTGTCCTTCAATTTGCGTTGTAGTAAATCTAAATTATTATCGTTGCAGGATTCAAAAGTGACAGATTGTAGAATTTCTCTTGTAACCCTTACAATATCAAAATCTTCAGCAACACAACCCCATGCTTTCACATCAAAATAATTGCTCACCTCATCATCATTGTAAACTAGTTGGGCAAGAGTTGTTTTACCCATTCCCCCCATACCAAGTATGGGAATAACAGAGAGCTGAGCATTACTCGATTCACCGCTTAACAACAACTTGACAATAGCCTTTTTATCTTCTTCTCTGCCATGAGTATGACCTTCATTCACTAGAGAAGTGGTGGGCACCCTTGGTCTTGTTGATCCAGTTCTTCCCAGGCCTGCATTTTCTCTCAACTCCAGATCTTTCTTATCAGTCACTATATTTTGCAGTCTTGTATCAATCTCTTCAATCTTGGACCGCATTGAGGTAGCAAAACTTCGATTCGAACCAATACAAGCATCAACAATCTTCCGTACCTTACTTGTGCTGGGTTCTGGGTTCAACTTGCGTCCGAAAGCTTCAGTAGCAAACTCGTCCAAGATGTCGTCCACATCATAGGCCAAGTCTTCCAGCTCATCCAACCAGATCTTCACGAGCCTGTTTGTCATCTGCTTCTCTTCTGCGTCATCCAGAACTGCATGGATCTTCATCAACGTTGTCCTCCACCTCTTGAGGTCAGCATCAACTTTCTCTTCCTGAAAGAACTTCAGTAGATCATAGGAAGTTAAGTTGTCAAACAGCTTCCCAAAGAAAGCGGATAAAGCAGCCTCTCCAATTACAGACATGATTCGCTCGTGGGAAAGAAGGAAATACTGAAAATGAAATTAAGTAACCAAAGTGACACTACTGATCGGAAAATTGAGTTCGGAGAGAGGACTGAAAGAGGTTTACTTTGTTCAAAGGGTTTTCTCAGGTCTTGCAGTGAGAGACTTTTCCACAGAAGAATTGGTGGAGGAAAGAAAAGGAAAAGACAAGATATTTGATGAGATTAGGAACAAACGGGTGGATGAGAAAAAAAGACAAGGAAAAAAAAAAGTGTAAATGTAATTTTATTCTCTGCATTTTTTTTTTCTATATTGACCTCTATATTTTAATTTACCGCTTTGAAAGTGGATTTATGTCAAAAATAAATAAATAAATAAATAAAAAGAAGACAGAAAAGAGAGAAGAGGGTTTGGTGGGATTTTTTTATTTTTTATTTAATTACAATTATACTAGTCTACAACAAATTAAAAATAAAATATATCACAGCAGCTGTGGTGGTGTGGCTGTATTATTATTCACCCTTCACAGTTTCTTTTTTTTTTTTTGATGAAGCACACCCTTCACAGTTTCAAAAGTGATATTAGAATAAAGTTACATAAAGAGTAAAGTGCGTCAATCTTGACTGCTTTATTGATAGGAAGGAATCAAATACATAAAGATAAAGCAGACCACGCCAAGAATGAGAATGATTGCATTATTGGTAGCATATTCTGAAAGATGATTTGGGCCCAACTCCCTCTGGTCCGGTCCACCAAGTGGGTCTTCTTCTACAAAGTTTGGGCCTCCTTTGTTTTCTTTTCGTTGCAGAGGGTTTGTGGTGTCAATGTTAGAAGGGTTTTGTTGGAGTGTTTGTGTGTAGTGAAGAATCAATTTGTTCTATCTCCAGCACAATTAGGGCGGTAAATGAACCAAGCCGATTGTGAATAACTCAAGTTTGGCTCGATAAAAAGCTCTTTCATGTTTGTTTGTTTATAAATAAGCCAAACTTGAGCCTTAATTTTAGGCTCGTTTACTAAACAAGCTAAGCCCTAGCAAAAAAACTTGTTCACGAATAAGCTCGTGAGCTATTAGGCTTGATAGAAAACAATTCAAGCATAGAATCATTTATAAGTTTATATGCATTAGTTAAATATAATCTTTACACATATCTTAATAATACCATGACCAACATGGGACTACTACCCATTACCTTAATTTTTTCCTTCCCTCTAAACTAACCAAAAACCACTTTAGACTATAGTTACATTTAAAAATAAATTAGTTAGTTAAGTAGGCCACATATGATCCTTCCCTATCAATCATCTAAAGTAAAGTTATAAAACATGTTAGTATTTTCTTATTCATAATAGTGACAAACAAGTATTTTTCTAGTTCTTCACCATCTAACGTGAATGTAAAAATTGTATTTTGAATATTTGCTAAAATTGTAGTAGACAAGGAATGATGAATTAAATTAATTTAATTATGTAAAATTTTAATTTGAATAATAAGTAATCATAAGTAAGACTAGACGCATAATAAAATGAGTATACTATTTTTTTCTTCTTCTTAGTTTTAGAGGTTTAAGCATTTGATAATGTAATTTTTTTAGATCTCAAGCCCAAAAGCTTGACCTAAGCTCGAGTTTGAACTTGATATGGAGTTTGAGCTTAGCTTGACTAATTAATCAAGCTAAGCAAAGCCAAGCCAAGCTTGAGCTTTTTAGTTTTCCCACAAGCTCAAGCTCAAACACTATTTTTAGGCTTATTATGAGCTTAAGCCAAGCTTGATCTTTTGACTTTTCTTGATGAGCCAAGCTTGAAAATGCACTATTTGACAAAGCTTGGCTTGTTTACAGGCCTGCTGCACAATTCTAAAGAGACTTACTTTGATCTACTGCTTTATTAGTATTCACAAATAGCATTAGTGCTCAAGACTTTTGAAATGCAACCATGATTAATGCCCCCTTTTGGAATCTGATAAACTGACAAAGTGTTTAAGTTGATTAATATGTTGGTAGGAAGTTCCTTTAAAAAAATAGTGTGTAACACATAAACTTAGTGTATTATTGATAAATTTGATATGTGTTAATTTCCATCACTAGCTTTGTTTATATATACACAAGGAAGCATCACTAAAAATAGCTAAACAAGGCTAACCAACTAGTTTGATATAACTTTCTCAAAAAAAAAAAAAAAACTAGTTTGATATAATTCTAAAATATTTGATTAGGTCTGTTAGATTAAATAATTGAATTCACCATTTTATAGCATCTTAACTTTTGAGATAATAGATAATTTATTGAGGCCAAGCTCCATTATGTGCACAGTCTAGTGGAAATTATGGAATAGTAAAAATATAAGGTGGTAAAGGGTTTGGTATAATGATGAAATATTTGATTAGATTTGTTAGATTATATGATTGAATTCACCATTTTCTAGCATCTTAAACTGAAGACAATCGAAAATTTATCAAAGTCAAGGCTCCATTATGTGCAAAGTAGGGGTGTGCAGAAAACCCACCGACCCGCCAAACCCGACCAGACCCAACCCGACCCACCGGGTTGGGTCGGTTTTTAAGGCTTGGTGGGTTGGGTTGGGTCACAAAATTTTTTTTTATAGCGGGTCGGGTTGGGTGTGGGTCATAAAATTACAAACCCGCCAAACCCGACCCGACCCACCCATATTTAATATATATTTAAAATATATTATATATTTAATATATTTTTTTTAAATCAGTTGTAAATTTAATATATGCTAATAATAATATTATATTCTATAAGTGCTTATATATAATATATTATATATATATATATGTGGGGCCAGAAAATCGGGTAGCCTCGGCCCACTTCAACCCAGGCCCAAATGGCCCAAGCCGAGGGCGCATGATGGGTCCAAGGATGACCCTAGCCTCGGTCGTCCGAGACCTCAGTACGAAAAAGGGGCAAGCCCTGGGCGAACTGTCATCTCAGCATTGAATATGCTCACCTAACCCTTTTGGCCGCATTAATGGGGATGTAACCCCTTGACAAAGCAACATCGATCAGGGCGAACCACTGGAGCATGGATATGGCCTCTGATGGGACGGACAGTCAGAAGGGAGGACAATAGATGATCAACAAGAGGAGGAAGAGAGGGATATATAAGAAAATGTGAGCAAAATGTAAAGGGGGGGGTTTTGGAAGGAGAGAGGTCAAAAGGAGGAAAAACCTCCTCGGCCATGAGCCGAGGAGCATCTCCCAGTTGTAAATTGTTCTAAGTATTTTTCAGTAAAAGAAAAAGTAGTTCATGTTTTGTGAACGCCGGCCAGCGCCTAAACCTTCGATCCACTCTCTACAAATTCATTGTTCTGGGTTCGTTGGGCCTTTGACCCATATCCTTTGGGCTTGGGCAACAAAAACTGACCCTGCAATTGGCGCCGTCTGTGGGAAGGATTAGTGCGCTGGCCGGCACAACAGGCGATGGTTCTAAATAATCATTCTACAGAAGATCGGTGGTGATGCACAAAAAAAAAAAAAAAAAAAAAGGAACTACCAAACAAGCAATGCAAAAAGATAAAGGTTCAAGACAGAAGATTCAACAGCAAAGAAAGAAAGCTTGATATTATTTCATAAAAAGAAAAGTTACAATATACAATCAGAGGCTCAGGCAGGCGTGTTTTAAAACTACTCCTACAAGCTAGTTCTACGATCAGAGGCCCAGGTGGACCTGCCCTAAAACTAGCTAAAGGGAAGTGTCAACCCGTTCCCTTATTGGCATCAAGAGAATGGGAGAACTTGACAATAAAAGGGGGGAAGGGGGCTAAGGCTGGCTTGCTTCAAGGCCACCAACAACTCCTTTCTTGGTGCGGCGAAGCTTGAACAAAGCGAGGAGCAAATACAGGGGCTCCGGGACGCCCTCCCCCGTGATGTTCCCTCGATTCTCTCCGATCCTCACGAGCGTTGGCCATTGGAGACGGCAACACTCGAGCACCGCCCATGACATGAATTCACACGTCTCCTCCGTCGGGGGTGCGCTCTGAGGAGAGACATTAGGTACTTCAATGACATCCCTCCGGGCCACCGTGCATGGCGCCATCGGGGTTACGCCTAGACTTTGCCGCACTGGAAGCCCAGTGGGGGCTGCGGCCACAATGGCTCTTGGCACAGATGTCCTCACACCCGCCCAAAGCCGCCCCATATCTACCAACTCCGGTCACAATTCCGGCAGGGTTATTAAAGGGGCTTGGGGAGCTGAAAGGGCGTGTTTTCTGTTTGTGTTGAGAGGTTCATGGAGTATGGAGAAACCATCCCCTCGGGAAGCCTTATATAGAGGATGAAGGTTGGTGAGAATTAATCCACGCAGAATTCGAAAAGAGAGTTACCAGCAGGGCTAATAATGAGGCCACCAAATTCCAAGGGGACCGTAGACCGTTGGATTTGTGTTAATTCACGAGGACATTAATGATGGGCACGTTACGTGCTCCGAAACGTCAGCGACGTGCCTTGGGCAAGTGAATGGACCCCAGCACTGACGGGGGTGGGGGGGTAAGGCCGAGGATGTCAAAATCCTACTCCCCGCCCGAGGATTCGTGAAGCAAGATTTTGAGGGGCTATTGTAGGGCCAGAAAATCGGGTAGCCTCGGCCCACTTCAACCCAGGCCCAAATGGCCCAAGCCGAGGGCGCATGATGGGTCCGAGGATGACCCTAGCCTCGGTCGTCCGAGACCTCAGTACGAAGAAGGGGCAAGCCCTGGGCGAACTGTCATCTCAGCATTGAATACGCTCACCTAACCCTTCTGGCCACATTAATAGGGATGTAACCCCTTGACAGAGCAACATCGATCAGGGCAAACCACTGGAGCATGGATATGGCCTCTGATGGGATGGACGGTCAGAAGGGAGGCCAATAGATGATCAACAGGAGGAGGAAGAGAGGGATATATAAGAAAATGTGAGCAAAATGTAAAGGGGGGGTTTTTGGAAGGAGAGAGGTCAAAAGGAGGAAAAACCTCCTCGGCCATGAGCCGAGGAGCATCTCCCAGTTGTAAATTGTTCTAAGTATTTTTCAGTAAAAGAAAAAGTAGTTCATGTTTCGTGAACGCCGGCCAGGGCTTAAACCTTCGATCCACTCTCTACAAATTCATTATTCTGGGTTCGTTGGGCCTTTGACCCATATCCTTTGGGCTTGGGCAACAAAAACTAACCCTACGATATATATGTGTATATATATATATATATATAATATACTAATAATAATATTATATATTTTAAAAAATATATAATATATACTAATAATAATATACTTAATAAATTTAATAATAATAATAATAAAAATTTGTCAAACCCATGGGTTCAACCCGACCCATGTGGGTTGGGTTGGGTTGGGTTAGACTTATGTGATGGGTTGGGTTGGTTGAATTTTTTTTGACCCACCTTGGTGGGTTGGGTCAAAAAATCCCCTCAACCCGATCCAACCCGACCCATGCACACCCCTAATGCAAAGTCTAGTGAAAATTATGGAATAGTAAAAAAATAAGGGAGTAAAAGGTTTGGTATAATGCCCTCCCTGAAAAGGAGGTGTCCAGCCACACCTTCTAGTACAACAACCATGTTATGACTTTCACTCCAGTCACTAACCTTGCCTCCAAATATTTCAATGGTTGTTTTGTTTCTCCATTCTCTAGTGTCCTAAACAACTGGCTTAAAACAGAATCATAAAGTCACATCTATGGATAAAACCTTAATTTTAATGCCAGTTAGCATAGAATTTGCTCAATTATAGTTGTGATAAGAAAAGAGACTATTTGTGTGTCAATCAACTATGTAGCTTTACTATAAGCTACTCACTTAATAATGAGATGAAATAGCATCCCATTATTTAACTATTTAAACTCTATTAAATTACAGACTATGTTCTCCACTCCAACCTAACACACTAACCAAGATCTCTTCTTAAACCAAACATCTGAAATTATCTGAAGCCACCATATCTATCCCAAATCTGCAATGAGCACTCTGAGTTAAAGCTGAGATCCTTTACCATCTGTTTGGATTTTATAGGACCTGGAAGGCCTTTCAAGTTAGGAGATCTTTGCTGGTAACCATTAGTCTTGCCAATCCTGCCACCACTTGGCACTTCAGTAGTAATAGAGGATATGAGAGACAACTTATTCTTATATGGTGAATAGCTTTCAGAGCATGTATCGAAATTCCCGAGCCGTGTTTTTGGTGAGCTCATTGATCTCGCTTTTGCCTTTGCAGATTCAGTTGCAGCCATGTAAGTTGGAACAGGAGAACTTGACAAAGTATTATGATCTCCCCATGAGCATTGCCTCCTATGATGAATTGATCATTTGGGAACAAATATTGGAGAATCCAATCCTTCAAAATTATTCTGTCCCTTAACATTTCTTAGCTTAAGTTGTCTTCTTCTACAGTCATCTATTTGTCTTGGATTTGAAGTCAAAACTGAGTCCAAATCTTCAAGTTCTCTACTTTTAGTAATGTGTGTGTCTACCCATTGGTCTAACCAGTATCTCCATCTTCCGTTTACCTTGTTTCGATCTGTTTCTGCTGACTTCTGAATAATTTGTCAGCTGAAAGTATCAGTAATTGAACCAAAACTTGAAAAATATATAATCAAAAGATTATAGAACAAAAGGAGCTTACCTGATGGCTAAACCAGTATTCCTTTATTCGTTCTCTCTTATTTATGGCCTCTTTCTTACTCATAAATAATGCATTTGCCTCTTCCTTTGACAATACACTATCATCCCACCTTCTTTGATTGTTTGTGTCTATCTGAAGATCATAACATTTTGCCACCCAAATGTTAAAGACAGAATAACTCTTATGATATTAATTAGACCAGCAGAAGACTAATGTTCTAGAAAGAGAGGAATGGGATAAAGATTTTTCTTTTTCATCAGAGTTATGTTGTTCACATTAGAATGAGTCAGTTCTTTCTGCATTCCATACCCTTGTTATCTTGTCTTTCCAATTCTGCAATTCTTTACTTTCATCATAATTCCAAGTGCCTTACACCGTTCCAAATCTTCTTGTGCTGGCCTGTGACTGAATATTAACAATAGACTGCAAGCACTTTAGGGTAGTTATAGCTTGGCGTCTTACAGCTCTGCCTCGAATAATAGCTTGGAGTTTCACAATTCCCCTCAATGCCCACAAGGTTTTCCTTGCCTGCAAAACTCTCCCACATATGTTGATTAAAACTATGCAATCTGTGAGAACTAAAAAGAAAAAAAAAGGTCATATATGTTTTCTTTTAACAGACATTACTTTATCATATACAAAGTGTCAGACATTTGTAAATTAGCAGAGAATAAATAAAAGTTGAGAAAGGAGATATGAGATAGAGAGTGCTTGTTTAAACTCACAAGGTAACCTCGAAAGGCAGACTGAATTCTAGTAGCAGCAAATTCAAGGGTTGGACTGAGTTGCTTCACCTTGATCTCCAAAAATCCATTTCCTTCTCCTATCCTGATAATAGTTCTAGCAGTGAGAAACAGGATCAAAGACCAAAACTGAACAAAGAAGCAAGTCATTTTACCTTTGCTAGCTTTGAGTTTGTCTCTCTAATAAAGAACCTCTTCACTATGTCGAACCAGCTCTTCTTCTTAGCCATTGGGGAACCAATAAATCACATTGGTCTAAGAAGGTTTTAATTGATTCTGCTACTGTGCTTGTCGGTTTCTGGTAGTACATATATGCATCAGTTTAGAAAAAGAAGTTAAAATACCAATAACAATGGCGAGTTTCTTTGCGCTTGCTCTTCTTTGCTTTTTTCTTGCCATTGTTGGATTTGGTTTTGGATTTGTTAGGGTTTTTGTTGCTGGGATTGTTGGTGGGTTTTTGTCGCCGTCGAGCCACCACTATCGAGTTGAAGCAAATATCTCACCGTTGCCAGCGACCTGGAACAAACAAGATGGAGAGGGTCGGTGCACTTTGTTTGTGGGCTTTCAACAAGTTTGTGGATTTTTGATTTTGGTGAATCGTCCCACATAAACCTCGTGAGAGGAATATGTAAATTTAAAACTTTTAAGATGAATTTGTAAAATTAATATATTTATATATTTATTATTGTCAAAAAATTAAAGTTAAAAAATAAATATGAAAAGAATGATGATGTGAAGAATGAGGTGGCTTAACAAGAGCGTAGCATTTCTTTTAGATAGAATATATGTGAGATTAAGGTTTGTTGTAGTACTTACCAAGTGCAATACTTTTCAATGATTAAGATTAAAAATTAATTTTTATTCTCAACAATTGGATAAAAAAGTTAAAAAAATTTGAAAGGAAATATATATAGCTCACCCAAAAAAAAAAAATTAAGCATACCAATAAGGACAACTTTGTCTACCCAATGTCCTCACCTTAATTTTATTTTTATTTTTTTAAATTATCTTCACCTTAAATTATATATATATATATATATATATATATATATATATATATATATGAGATGGGTTCAAATTACACCTTTTTGAGATTGTTGATTTCTTTTATATCTAAGGGTGAAAAAGCACACATGGTAATGTCATAATTGTTCTCTAAAAATTAGTGATTTAGGTATTCAATATTCTTATTAAAGGGGAAAGAGACTGCATTAACTCTCTACTCTCCTCCATGTCATCATCTTCTTCCTCTCATCTTCTCTCACATCTTTCTTCTTGCACTATGTATTCTCAGGCCATCACCATTGATTTGTTAACAATATTGTCTTGAGGTACTTGCAAATTTTAGAAATATATGGCCAAAGTCACAATTGTTTTAGAGAACGGTTGTTGAGGCTAAGTATTTCTAAAACTGTCATTACAAATTTTACTCTAGGTACTACTACACAAAACTCAATGGACGAAAAAAAAATTCTCCTTTTTTCAAACCATATACTGTGGTTAATTAATGGCAAAACAATACTCCTTCCATAATAAATGAGTTTGCAAAATGGTAATCATGTTTATTAAAACAAAATAAAGACAGCTTGGATTTACAATTTAATCTTGAGCATTTTATGAATGGTGGAGGCCTGAAAGTGCGTAGTGCAAAGAGAAAGATTAGAGGAAGAAGATGATGATATGGAAGAGAATGGAGAGTTAATGTTGTGCTTTTTTTTTTTTTTCCCCTTTAATAAGAAGAGTTAATGCATAAATCACTAATTTCTATGGAGTAATAATGGCATTACTATGAGTGTTTTTTGACCCTTAGATCTAATAGTAATCAATGTTTGCCTACAATTCTAGTATTACCTTTTTTTTAAAAGAAATTCTAGTATTACCTAAAGTTCCAAGAAACTTTCCACTCCTCCAATTGAAACTCTATTTATCTTATTATTTGTTAGGATGCTTTAATTAGGTGAACTATATTATTTAAGTTTCAAGATATTTAAAATTGTAATCCTACCAAAATTTATTACCAAAAGTTTCAAGACCGTATAAAATTTAATATATATTTTTAATTATTTTAATAATCTATTATAAATTTTATTTTTATATAATAAAACTTGCACAATTCATATTGTCCGTAAGTCAAATTGCTCTCTCTCTCTCTCTCTCTCTCTGTATATATATATGTGTGTGTGCACGCGCTATTGTTAATTTAGAGTTTTGACTATCTCACTTGTGATAATTTTAGTAATATTTGTAATTTTTAACTATAATTTTTAATTAATTTGCACAGGTATATACTAGTGTAATTCAAAAGTGGATCTAAGAAATTAGCCATTAATATCTAATTCTTATGATACAGCATCTCTCTCTCTTAATTTAATTTTATTATAATTATTTTTAAGAATCTTATGACTAAATCCCCAAGTGAACATTAGTGGGAAGAATATCTTAAATAAGAAGAGTATTTAAACTTGGTCTTTTCATTAGGAAGAATAGTTTAATGAGAGAACCGGAGACGTGGGGGGTTGATTCTCAATAACAATATAAAAAAAAAAAGAGAGACGTGGGGGGTTAGGCAACAATCACTGACTCAACATTATAAAAGTGGCCACTAGCAAAATTGATTGGGTAATCAACGATTTGTGAATTTCTAGTGTTTCCAAACTCATTTTCATTGCAAGAACTTAGTGAAGAGTAATTCACTTGCCACATGTCTAAGTTGTGTTAAAGTGTGTGGTCATAGAATTTTTGTTGATTTTGTGCTAAAAACTTATGAAAGAGAGTTTTTGTGAGACTTTCATTTTTTTTTTCTTAATTCTTTTTAAAGTATGTTACAACTTAATTCAAACCAATAAGTTTGGTTTAGTCCAAGAGTCTTGTAGGTTAACTAGCACCTCTAGATATTTCTTAAATCTCCCCTTTCATTGTAACTTTTGAATTATCTGACCAAAAACAAAAAAAACAAAAACAAAAACAAAAATTTAGTGGTGTTCTTTATTTATTTTTTATTTTTTTTAGGTGTTCTTAATACGCTCAGCTACGCTTCAAAACGTGCTTCATGTACACATGGTATGCTCCTTTTCCTCTAATTCAAGCACCTTGTCTAATGCTACCTCTTCTGGTGGGCAAAAAGGGTTTTGCCTTTAGTTTTTGTTTGTGTGTATATGGGCTTAGTAGGTTACACACAGTTATCCATTGGTATTGAGCTAAAAAAAAATACTCTCATAGAACCCAAATCCCATTGAACTTAAAAGAGCTCTTTTACTGTCAGTGTCTAATACAAAAAGCCGATGGACGAGAATTTTATTTTACTTCTTGATAGGTTTTTACCAACTCTATTTATCATTGGATTGCAACATAACAAATGTGGAACTGCAACTCAAGACAGAATTGACATAATGACCATTTTATCTGCAAAACTCTTTCACCAAAGTCAATTATGGTCGGCTACACTAAATGATCAAATTGTCTCGACATACTAAGATGTTGAGTGGTGCATGATGCTCCATGTAGCCCAGACCAAGCAAAATATAGCTAAATAGACTTAAGTTTCTGGCACACTAAAAATCAAAGAAAAAAAAGGCCATGAAATGTGTTTTGCGAAAAAAAGTATTATGTTGAGAAGTGAGGTTTGGTATAATGGTGAGAACTTAGTTTAGGCCAAGGCTCCATTATGTGCAAATTTGGTGGAACAGTAAATGAAGGTAGTTAAAGGAGATGATCCAACCGCACCTTCTAGTATGACTACCTTGTTACAACTTTACTCCAGTCACCACCCCTGCCTCCAACTATTTCAGTGATTGTTTTGTTTCCCTAGTCTCTAGTGTCCTAAACAACGAACTTAAAACAGAATCATGGAGTCATGGTATTGATAAAACCTTAATTTTTATCCCAGTTTGCATATAATTTTCCCAATTGTAGTTGTCCTAAGAAGAGAGACTAAGTATGTCCATTTTCTAGAAGATGAGGAAGTGTACAAGATAATCTGTTCCTTACCAGTGGGAAGAAGCTCTCAAGTGGGGTAAGGAGATGTTGAAGGACAAGTGTCTGATAGTTAGAGTGGGGAAAATTGCTATAGTTGCTACCGTCAAGTGTTTACCACATGTGGAGGCAAGAGGTATAACTTTATATTTCGAGGTTTGAATCGAATTGAGAAATAGCTGGTGAAGGCAATTATAGCCGAAATTGATTGGAGAGGAGGTGCATACATATGCATTCCTAAGAAGTATTCTGCCAATGATAGAGCTCTTTGTGATGGGCTCGGTATCCATATGAATCCTATGTTTGTATAGATAGCCCTAGTCTATGTGACGAAGTTGTAATAGGTGCTCGAGTGTGTGTAGGTGTTGGTTTCTATGTTGAGCTGTATAAGCAGGGTGAGCAGCTTGCTGCCTGTTTTTGTTTTGGTGTTGTGAGTTTCAGTGTACTATCTGGTTTTTCTGTTAATAATATCAGCTTATTCAAATAAATAAATAAAAATGTACGTCAATCAACTGTGCAGCATTACAGTGGGCTACTTGTTTAATGATGAGATGAAATAGCATCCCATTGTTTAACTATTCAAACTATATCAAATTACTGACTATGTTCTCCACTCCAACCAGACACTAACCAAGAACTCTTCATGCACCAAACTTCTGAAATTATCTGGGGCCATGTCAATCCAAAATCTACAATGAGCACTCTGAGTTAAAGCTAAGACCCTTGACCTTCTGACAGATTTTTATAGGACATAGAAGGCCTTTCGATTTTGGATACCTTTGCTAGAAATTACTAGTCTTGCCAATCCTACCACCAGTTGACACTTCAGTAGTAATAGAGGATATGAGAGACAGTTTATTCTTATATGATGAATATCTTTCAGATTATGTATCGAAATTCCTGGGCCTTATTTTTGGCGAGTTCATTGATCTTGCTTTTGCCTCTGTAGATTCAGTTACATTCATGTAAGTTGGAACAACAGGAGAGCTTAACAAAGGATTATGGTCTCTCAATGAGCATTGCCTTCTATGATGAATTGATCCTCTGGGAACAAATGTTGGAGAATCCAATCCTTCCTACTTACTTTGTCCCTTAACATTTTTTTAGATTAAGTTGCTTTCTTCTGTAGTCATATCTTTGTCTTAGAGTAGAAGTCAAAGCTGAGTCCAAATATTCAAGTTCTCTACTTTTGGTAATTTGTGTATCTACCCATTGGACCAACCAGTGCCTCCATCTTCCATTTATTATGTTTCGATCCGTATCTGCTGACTTCTGAAAAAAGTTTCAGTTGAAAAAATCAGTAGTTAAACCAAAACTTGAGAAATGTATAATCATAAGATCATAAAGCAAAAGGATCCTACCAGATGGCCTCTTTCCTACTCATAAACAATGCATCTGCCTCTTCCTTTGACAAAACAATATCACCCCAACTTCTTTGATTTTTGTGTGTATCTAAAAATCATAACAATTTGCCACCCATAACTTAAAGGCAAAATAAGTTAAACACTATTAAGTAAAGTAGTTAATTAGGTAGGCAGAAGACTAATGTTTTATAAAGTGAGAAATGAGAAACAAGTTTTTTATGGGAGTTGTGTTGTTCACATTAGAATGAGTCAGTTCTTGCTGCATCCATACCTTGTTATCTTGTCTTTCCAATTCCGCAATTCTTTACTTTCATCATAATTCCAAGTACCTTCCACTATTCCAAATCTTCTTGTGCAGGCCTGCGACCACAATGGACTGCAAGCACTTTAGGGTAGTTATAGGCTTATAGCTTGGCGTCTTACTGCTCTACCTCTAATAATAGCTTGAACCCATAAACCTTTTCCTTGCCTGCAAAACCCACATAGATGTTCATCAAAACTATGCAATCCTTGAGAACTAAAAAAAAAGTCTAATTTAAATTATGTGCAGACAAATTCCTGACATATGTTTTCCTTTCAGGGATTACTTTATAATATACAAATTTTCCAACATTTGTAAATTAGCAGAGAATAAACAGGAGTTAAGAAAGGAGATCTGAAATAAAGAGAGGCTGTTTAAACACACATGGTATCCCTGAAAGGCAGACTGAATTCTAGTGGAAGCAAATTTATGGATTTCTGTCTAACATTGATGGTTGGACTGAGGGGCTTCACCTTGAAATCTAATGACAGAAAACTCTTCCACTTCATTTTCACATTGATGGCTAGATTGAGGCATGCTGGTGAACCAGACAACCTCAACTTGAGTTGTTGTAATAGATGCATCAGCAGCAGCAATAAGAGCATGGGCCACAGCAAGAGCAAACTTGATCTGCTCTTCCCCTGCCTCACCTAGACTTCTTTCATTCAAGGATAATGGTGCAGTGAGTGAGGCTAACCAAAAGATCTTAAGCATCCAAAAATAAATTTCCTTCTCTTACCCTGATAATGGTTCTAGCAGTGAGGACAGAATCAAAGACCAAAACTGAACAAAGAAGCAAATTATTTTACCTTGATTGGCTTTGAGTTTGTTTTTCTGATAAAGAATTAAGAAACTCTTCATTATGTTGAACCAACTCGTCTTCTTAGCCATTGGACAGCCAATGAATTATAGTGGTGTAAGAAGGTTTTGATTGATTGTGCAACTATTCTGGTAGGGTGAGTTATGGGAATTCATACATGCATCAGTTCAGAAAAAGAAGTTAAAAGACCAATACCAATACAGAATACTATCGATTAGTAATGAAGCAGATTAGTCACTGAAATAATTTATAATTGACTTGCAAACTTCTACTCCATGTAAGATTTGAAAACTGGATGCTAAGAAGAATATACAAGGATGAACCTCAAAACCATTTCACAGAAGCAATTGTCTGGTTGCTCAAATTTCCAATAAATTAATGTTATGGCAATTCTAAATTAGTGCTTTGTTGTAGAATGTGAATGAAATTTAAAACAATTTCTTACGAATCTGCAAAATCCTCTGTTAGTGGTATTCAACAAATCAAACAAAATTCACCACATCAAGAAATTTATTTCCCTTCAACATGGATACTATTTTTATGAAATTCAGACAGAAATCCTTGAATTCTGGTAAAAAAGAGGACCAGTCTGCATGCATAAAAGAGGAAGCTGCAGAATTGGCAAGCTGACAAGCATTTGTGAGAAATTGCTTGGGACTTGATCAACCCAGGGTTTAGAAAATCCCACTTGCATGACAACAATGCCTTACTTAACAGCTCTAATCTCCCAGCATGGTGTTTTGCATTCCACAACAAAGGCTAACCTCAGAGCTACTAGTAGGTAGTAGGTACAAGTGCAGCTAACAAACCTTTAATAACTGCATAGGATGAGCCTTCATGAATTGTCCAAGAAGGCACTATGGATTTCTTTTCAGCCAACCAAGAAGTAGCTGAAATTTTGAAAAGAAACCGAGTTAGATAAAACTACAAATCAGAGGCGAAAACACCAGTGCTCAATGTGTACTAATGCTGTCCAAACGATGGTCTAATGAGATAGTAAATTACTGTGTTAACCATAGTGGTAGATCTTAAAGCTGCAATTTCAGGCACAATGTGTACTAATTCTGTTCAAATGATTCTTTATTTAATGGCTGAAAAAACCTTTGGATTCCCATATACATCAAGGTCCATAGAGCATGGCTCAAAAGGAGGAGAAAGGTGTGAATATGGAATTTCTGTCCCAGCTAAAGCATCTTGCAGTTGTGACAATAACCAATCATTGTTGTTCTTTATTTCAGTAATAATCCCAGAGTACAATCCATAATGGAGCGAGGTACATTCTGAATAGTCCCCAATGAAAACTACAAATGAAACTCCTTTAAAGGATAAAGAATCTTCAACCAAAAATTAGAAAAAAATAATTGATTGAAAATTGATTGCCTCTTAAAACAGGACCTAATTTCTCACACCCATTACCTCGAATATGAATCCCACATCTTATAGATTCCCACAAAACCAAATTTGATGATGACCAATATCATAATGTATTTTCCCATAAACCCACGTTGATGAACAATCCAAAGTGCCACTCACCCAATACTAAAACTCAAGTTTCTTTATGGTTTCATGATTTCTTTGGAAGAAAAAGGAAAAGGGAACCCACCAAAAAAAAAAAAACTGAAGCTTCAATATAATTTAAAAATTTTCACGCTAAGACATTGATGTAATATAATAGAGCGCTATAAAACCAGTTTAGTTTAGTACCACAATTTTAGGTCCAAGGCTCTTGGTTAGTAAGCATTTATCATAATTGTGCATGTATGATTTACATTGTGGTTTAAATATGAAATAAATATTTCACATCGCTTAAGATAATATGTTGCGTATGGTATAATGGCGTACCACAATTTGGTTCTTCATTTCAAATTTGAATACAAAGCTTGCACCTCAAGAGAAACTCTTTCGTTTAGTACTAACTTCTACAATGATCCGAAATTTGGCCCCCCATTTGATCCTACAATCATCAAACAGTGTCCACTTGTAGACGGAGGTGTACAACCTTTCCTTCAAGCATGACTATATAATCCGCCACTTCCAAATAGCCCAAAGAGTGGCTGCAATAACAACAATAGAATAAGAAAAATTAGGATCCAAAGAGCATCTCTCTGCCCAAATAGAGAGCCAATTAGTAATGGAATTTGAATCAATAAATTCAAATCTAATCCAAACTAAAGGGGCCTTGCATTCGAATGAAGTGATCAAGATCAACATGAGTTATGGAATAGTCTAGATCATTTATATCATACTGATCTTTGGTGGGTACACATATTAAGGAAACAATTATATTAATGGACTTTCTCTAACATTAGATCAATATAATATCGGTCCACTGATGGTGTCCAATCAGTTCTTCGTTGATAGCTATTAAGTCTGGCACCTTCAGAAAATTCTAAAATAACGTAAATATGGGGAAAGGTAATCTTTATTTGCTCATTTAAAAAAAAAAACAAAAACAAAAATTTTCTTTCGACTTCAATGATCACTATGTTTTATATTAAACAGGCAGTAGGAACTTGTTTTCTTTCTGTTTCTTTTTTCCCCTTGGTTCAAGAAAGCACTTAAACACATCTTCTTGACAAAATGCTATTGCGATCAATGCAGTATGAATTAGCACAGGTATATATATCTAGACACATTGAACACATATATCTAATTGCTCATCGACTAAAGACCAAATACTTGAAGAGGGGAAAAAAAGCAAATTTTGAGATTGTTTATAAGCTTGTCAAACCAAAATCTCACCAACACCATTACATCCTAGATCTTGTCCTGATTACACCATTCATCAGAAGCTGGATCTCCATAAATTAAGCACAAATCATTATAATTTGGCTTTTTTATGATTCTATATGGTTTTGCATCTGGGTGTTCCTACATAAACAAAGTCTTAGCCAATAGCTATTTATACTCAACTGACATTTAAGACTTAAATAAGTTGACAAAGCACCTTCAAATATTGCATCCCAAACATCATTAAAATCTGTGACCATTTGCTGTGATTCATCCCATGAAAATTGTCTGTTCAAGAAGATTTTTCATATCAAAGTACTGTTTTTCCAAACTTCTATAATGACTTTTCAGAAAATCTTTGTCATGTAGTAATGAGAATCATTCCTTGAACAACATAAACATATCTATCCATGCTTGATTGTTGAAAGTGTAATCAGTCTTCTTCCCCTTCTTCCTCTAGCATTACATCTATGAGATAACGATCCATTGGAGGTGTCCAATTTGTTGCCAAACAACCACTGTTTGCATAGCAATGATATCATCCCCTATTATAAACCAGAGATTTTGTTAATTAATGCAATAAGAAATATGTATTTCAAAGATGATAAGTTCAATGAGACAACTTTTACATAATTTTTTAAAATTAAATGCTGGGGTAATACTCGTTTTTGCCAAAGTTAAATAGATCAGCATTGTCAACACGACAACCATGTAGAAATATTTAGAATGATAATTGTGTGGGTTCTATGTCATCAGAATTAGGGTAGCAATGAAAGAAAAGGAAATAATGCACTGAAAGGACTTTGATATAGTAGGTTAAGAACACAACAAAGAAAATAAGACAATATATAAGCAGATAGTAACTTCCTTAAATTACTTGGGAAGCTCTTGTAGCTGAAACAAAAAACCTACCAATCCTCAAATCTGGTTCTTCACTGTCAAGATCTGCATTGCATGTCAAAATGCTGTATCTTCCATTACAAAATTCTTCACCATATATAACACATAATTTGTGATAGCTGGGAACGGATTTATTTCAATTTGACCGAGCATCAGGATGCACCTGCATATTTTATACATAAGCCACATAATAAAACTACAAATATTTAAAGGATACAAGAATGAGTAAATGGCAAGGCATGATATATGTTTGAAAAAACAATCTGCACATGCATAGTACTAAAAGGGCATCCTGCCATTACGTGCACCTTTACCGATCATCATGTCATGGAACACAACATATAACCTGCGATCAAATCACAGCTGATAGCCAAGCCAATAATTTAAATAAATTACAAAGTATATGAGATATTTATGAGGTAATAAAATTTGAAACACGATACAATATCTCTTTTAGGCATTTTATCGAATAGCTGCTAGCCCAAGCATAAAAAGTTCACGTCATTCAAATAAATTACAAACTACTTGAATTAAAATTTCAAAGTTCCAGAAGTTCAATTGTTAAAAGAGGGAAAAAACAAATAAATATAACATACCTCCATGTTTTGAAATTCCAATAGAACGTTTAGCAATTCAGAAGCTAGTCTCTGCTGCAACACTGCAAGAATTAGCCTGGGTTAGGGTTTGAATTATTAAAATTGTATTGTTCATATACAAACATAGAGGATTTTGTTGAATTCTGCTTTTAATGTCAACAATGTAATGAGAAATATTATGAAACCAAATATTGTTGTACCTGGAAGGAAGGAGTAACTACTAGGAGTAAATATTGCTCTTTGTTTTACAATTTTTTTATTGCTGCTCCTCCTCCAACGCATAGACAGGCCTTCCATCAATCTCAACGCAAGGGACGTTGGCTATCTTAGACCACTCTCGCCCGCCTTTCTTGCAGTGTCGTTTCAGCAATGGACACTCGAGAATATAAAGTCGCAGAAGTGAGGGAGGTAGGCCCTTCTCTGGGAGGGTTGCGAGTTTAGGGCAATTTTCGATGAACAATACTTCAAGAGAAGAGAGATTTTGAAAGCCCTTTGAAGATAGAATTACTATATTTGTAATGCTCTGAATTGTTAGCCGGGTCAGAGAGGAAGGAAGCATCATCGTCAGCTTCCCATCTTGCTCATCTGGAAAGGACTGCCAATCTGGAATTCCACCATCAATACGGAGTGATGTAAGAGAGGTTAGTTTGTCCAATCCCCACATAGTTACTTGCTTACAGATATTCTCCCCGCCAAATAAGAGTGATGTTAGGCTGGTGGGGTAACCCTCTTCTGGAAAGTATATGATGCTTGGACAATTGACGATACGAACAGAATTGAGGTTCGGCATGCAGTTAGGCCAGCTCTCCAGTTTCTCACAGCCGTAGATCGAAAGCTCTCTCAAGCTGGTAGGGAGTAACCCTCCATCTGGGAAGGATACAAAACTAGGGCAGCGAGTTATTTCGATATAATTGAGGTGGCAGAGTTTGTGTAGGCCCACCGGTAAGGATTTCAACTTTGCACAAGTTACAATTCGAAGATATTCAAGAGACGCATTGTTGGGTAAGTTGTTCGCTATTGACTCCATCTTTGGACACATAAATACAACAAGGTATTTAAGAGCTGTAGGTAACCGGTTTTTTGATGATAAGGATGTCAACTCCATGCATGAGTAAATCTGAAGGCATTTAAGCGTGGTAGGTAGGTCGCCACTTGATGATAAGCATTTTAGAGATGGACAGCCTCGAATAACCAAGTCCTCAAGAAGAGAAGAAGAATTAGAAGAAGCCTCTCCCTCATCTACCAAAAACTGCAAATTCTCACAATCTCTTATATCTAGCGTTTTCAAATTTTGAGGCAACTGACCTCTTGAAATCAACGTCAAAGAATTACATCTCATAATGCTTGCCTTTTCCAAACATGTACAATTAGAGATTGACAAGGATTTCAAACCACTGCAACCCACAATATTTAGTGTCCTTAAAGTAGATGTCAAGCTGATGTTGACAAGGCTTGAGCAATCTCCTATATCCAGCGTTATAAGGGATACAAATTCATCCTTCCACAAAGATGTTAGCTCCTTACAATTATCTATCTTAAGATTTTCTACCTTAGCTAATCTATGCATGAACTCCTCCGTCAAGCTTTTCACATATGGAATAGAGAGAATAGTTGACTTTGGAAAGCATAACTCATCTGTACTTCTGCTCACCACCCCTTTACATCCCTTAATTTCTAATGCATGAAGCTTTGGGAAGTTTGGAATTGAAACGCCCAATTGCTCACATTCATTAATAGAAAATTTTTCCAATAATGGAACATGGTGAGGCAATTTTCCTTGCAATTTAGGGCATTGACAAATAGAAAGCTCGCGCAAGCGAGGGAATTCTTCGTACCCAACTTTGCATGGAATCCAATCTTTCCATTCTTGCATATCCTTAAAGCAAAGTGTCTCTAAGGATGGAAAAGGTTTCAGGCAATCTTCCCCATAAAACTCAAGACCAACGGTTTGCACTGCAGACAATCCTACAAGGGCAAGGTCTCTCAAGGATGATAATTGTCCAATTGCAGGTAAGAATGTGCATTTTCTGCACCTCTCAATCCTTAGAAGCACAATATTAGAAAATGATGGATGTCCAAACCAAGTTGGGAATTTGGCACCAACATAGCCATCAATTGAAATTTCTTTCACCGCTGTGAAAGGTCGTAGCATCTCAAGAATATCCAGATCAGCTCTTGCATCTTGTAAATCCTCAAGCTCAGGTTTCCATTTCATCACTAATGCTTCTAAATTCTTCTTACTATTTAATTTGGCCCTTCCTGCATCCTCGACACTAAGCACATTCTCCAAGCGTGAAATGTGAAGTGTTCCCCTAAGAGACTCCAAGTTCATTAAGTCTCCTATCTTAGATGCAGTTTCCTTCCCCACAACAAAATTAGACAATGTTTGTAGGTTTTTTAATTCTTTTATTCCCATTGGCATCTCTTTGATTAAATGGACCCCTTCAATATCAAGATGCCGAAGATTGACTAGATTCCCAATTTTCTCCGGCAACTTTGTGAGACAGCCACAATATTTCAATATCAAAGTTTGCAAATTGTATAAAGAACTTGTTGATTCTGGTAAACTTCTAATCAAAGTTTGAGAAAGGTTGAGATATCTTAGATGTTTCAAATCACTGATTGAACTTGGTAACTCAAAAATTTTATATCCAGATAATGATAATACCCTTAAACATCTAAACTGTGGCAATAGACAACTAAAAACATAATTTGTTAAGTAGCTCTTGCTATTTGTTGGTAGTGGTAGGAAGGTCCATAAATGCATATCTTTTGTCAAGCCTTTAAATTTTGTGATGCCATCATATGCACAATGAGCATAGGAGAAATGACGTACCTTTGTAGAAATCTTGGGTTACATATTACCACCTGATTTATCTTCCAACCAATAGCACAACCGTCCCGCTGCCCATTGAGCCAAATCATTGATTAAGTCGTGCATGACAAAGAGTGATTTTTTCCTACTTGATTGTTGAAAAAGTGATCGCTTATATAAATCACGAAAATACTCAACACCAAGATCTTCCATTGGCTTATGCTTTTCTGATTCTTGAACCAAACCTTCCGCCATCCATAACAAGACTAGTTCTTGTTCCTCAAATTCATAATCTTTTGGGAATAGTGAACAATAGGCAAAACATCTCTTTAACTGTGAAGGGAGATACAGATAGCTCAATCTAAGGGTTGGTAGAACATCACTATTTTCTTCTGACATATCCCATATCTTGTTATTGAGCACATTTTTCCACTCATCACAATGCATAGTACGTAATAGGCCTGCAAGAGTTTTTGCTGCCAAAGGCAATCCCTGACACCTTTCCAAAATTTTAGGACCAAATTCTTGAAGTTCTGGATATGCACTAAAATTTGTTGTCCCCAATGTGTTTTGGATAAATACAATCAAGCAAGCTTCATCTGACAACTCTTTCAACTTGTAAGCTTGAGTAGTGCCCATTATTGATGAAACACGATCATTCCGAGTTGTAATGATAATCTTACTCCCTGGAGCCCCAAATTCAAACGGACAACGTAGTCTAGTCCAATCATTATAGTTTTCATTCCATACATCATCCAAAACGAGTAAGAACTTTTGGCCTGATAATTTCCCCTTCAATTTCCCTTGTAGTAATTCTAAATTATTACTGTTGCAGGACTCAGAAGTGACAGATTCTAGAATTTCTCTTGTTACCCTTACAATGTCAAAATCTTCAGCAACACAACCCCATGCTTTCACGTTAAAATAATGGCTCACCTCATCATCATTATAGACTAGTTGGGCAAGAGTTGTCTTACCCATTCCCCCCATACCAAGTACGGGAATCACAGAGAGTGGAGCATTACTCGATTCACCACTCAACAGCAACTTGACAATAGCCTTTTTATCTTCTTCTCTGCCATGAGTATGGCCTTCATTCACCAAAGAAGTCGTGGGCACCCTTGATCTTGTTGCTCCAGTTCTTCCCAGGCCTGTATTTTCTCTCAATTCCAGATCATTCTTCTGTGTCACAATTTCTTTCAACCTTGCATTGATTTCTTTAATCTTGGACCGCATGTTGACATCAAACATGATAGAACTTGGATTCAAACCCACACAACAAGCAGGGATGAACTTCCTTACCTTACTTGTGCTGGGTTCTTCTGCATTCAACTTACGTCGCAAAGCTTCAGTAGCAAACTCGTCCAAGATGTCGTCCACATCATAAGCCAAGTCTTCCAGGTCATCCAGCCAGCTCTTCACGAACTTGCTTGTCATCTGCTTATCCTCTGCATCATCCAGAACTGCACGGATTTTCGGCAACGTTGTCTTCCACTTCTTGAGGTCAGCATGAACTTGCTCTTGCTGAAAGATCTTCAACAAATCAGAGGAGCTTAACTTGTCAAACAGCACCTCAAAGAAAGCTGATAGAGCAGCCTCTCCAATTATTGACATGATTCACTCGTGGGAGAGAAGGAAATTTGGGAAATGAAATGAAGAAACCAAAGTGGCAGTCCTGATCGGAAAATTGGGTTCGGAGTGAAGACTGAAAGAGGTTTACTTTGTTCCGTGAAAGTTGAAGAAATCTGCAAAGTGTTTTCTTTGGTCTTGCAGTGAGAGACTTTTTCACAGAAGAATTGGTGGAGGAAAATAAAGATAAGGAGCAGAGTAGATATTTGATACGATTGGGAAGAAACGCGTGGATAAGAAAAAAAAAAGACAAAAAAGGAAAGAAAAGAAGGCAAAAAAGAGAGAGGAGGTTTTGGTGGGATTTATATTAAAAAATAATTACGATTATATTGGGTCACAACAAATTATAAATAAAATAAAAAATTTACAGTAGCTGTGAATGTGAAAAGAAAATTAAATAAATTAATAAAATATTAAACTAGAACTAAAAACAAAGTCTCTTAAAGAAAATGTTGTGATATTCTATTGTGTACTTTGACCTTTTAAATTAGTGCAATTTTTTTCTTAGAAACAAAAAAAAAAGTGTAATTTTTTTAGGAAGGAAAAAAAATGCAATTGATTAAATACTTTTACAATAATTTCATAATAAATTTTATGTAGCAAGTTGTTATTTTTTTTTTGAGAGAGAGTTTCAACCTATGGCGTCCGCTCCTGATAATTGCTCTTTATTATCAGACCAAGACACCAATCAGTTTTTGGTGTAGGCGGGGAATGAACCCTAGATCTCTTATACAACCATCAGAGACTTTACCAGTTGAGCTAACTGGAACCCACATGTAGCAAGTTGTTATTAGTTCTTATTTAGACCTATTATTGACATTAATTTCTTTTATCTACCATTAACAACTTGTCATATAGAATTTTTTAAAAGTAAAAATAAAAAATAGTCACATAGATTTATTGCAAAATTTTTGTAATAATATTGTATCGATAGATTTTTTTTATTTTTATTATCTACTATTAATATTGTAATGTTTTATGTAAGATAGTTTTGAAAAATTTTGTACATATATTATATCATAATTGTTATAAAATTTTGTTAATAATGAGCTTATCGTAAGAAGTGCACACAAAAAAAAAAAAAAAAAAAAAACTATAGGAGTTTCAGTGGCTTCATAATGGTAGGAGGCCAGCATGACAATGGTGGTGGCCCCTCAAACTCTTTTCTTTCTCTCTCTTATAAATGTTTTGTCAATCTCAAGTCTTTTATTTTAATAAAGGAAAACTGCAGTTAACCCACCTGTGGTTTGGTCCGTTTTAACAGTGCCTACCCGTAGTTTGAAATTTGTCACTTAACCCACCTAAGGTGACCTCCGTTAGACTCCCGTTACCCACCTCTCCCTTTTCATCATTAAAAATAGGGGTAAATGTGTCTTTTTCATTATGTTTTATGTCTCTCTCATCTTTTCTCTCCTTCTTCTTCTTCTTCACAATTAAAACCCATAAATATTCACATAAAAAAAAAAAAAAAAAAAAACCCAGAAATGTGCATTTAACGTTCTTACCCAATGCCCACTGCAATTGTCAAACATATTTTTAAAATGATAAGAAAACCAATACACCTACAGTCACAAACAAAGCCACAAATCCATGTGAACAAACACCCACAAATTCGCTAGCCTTCCACTACTAAATCCAAAAATTGACTACTTAATTCTTCATAAAACAATCACAAAATAAAATACAAAAATTAAGAATAAATGGTATCCACCAGTTTGCTAGATTTTATCTTTACCCTAGGCTTTCTCTCTCTAAAACTCTAACCCCTTCTCTTTTACTAGGTTCTCTAAAAAAAAAAAAAAAAACCCAAATTTGCAAGTAAAAAAAAAAAAATCTGCAAAAAAAACCCCAGCAACGTAGCAAATCCAACTCCACAGTCAAGTCATTGAACAAACAATACTAATGTTAACGGCACTATAAGCAATCTCTTGCAAATAACGACAAGCAGCGTCGCTTCTTCTTCATCAACTATTCACCGGATCTTCTTCTTCATCAACGACAAGCAGCATCGCTTCTTCTCGCAAATAACGGCACTATAAGCAATCTCTCGCAAATCCAACTCACTCACTTTCACCGGATCTTCTTCTTCTTCATCAACTATTCAATTGAGTTTGCCCAAGTACAATATTGCCGGGCTATGCCTTAGGTTTCGCATTTCAGCGTCTGCTGCTTCTTCCATGAGCACCCAAGCTCCACAGAAGGCCTCGACTACTCCGAAATTGTTTCTGGATCGCCCAAAACCCCAGACCGGGAAGAAAAACAAAGAAACAAGAAAAATGAAATTGTGAGATCGGCTGAGTTACAGATCAACCTGATTGTCTAGATCGGCTAAGATCGAAGCAGTGGATAGCGGTGGATTCAAATTTTCTGGGTTTAATGGATTTATGGGTTTCTTTTTGTTTTCCCTTGCTATCTCGGTTTGTAACTGATTTTTTTTTTTTTTTTTTGGCAAGATTTGATGTATATTGTTGGTAGTATATACATCAAGGGAACCAATTATGTATAGATCGGCTGAGTTGCAGAGCAACCTGATTGTCTAGATCCGCTAAGATCGAAGCAGTGGAGAGCAGTGGATTCAAATTTTATGGGTTTAATGGATTTATGGGTTTCTTTTTGTTTTCCCTTGCTATCTGGGTTTGTAACTGATTTTTTTTTTTGGCAAGATTTGATGTATATTGTTGGTAGTATATACATCAAGGGAACCAATTATTGTGTTGATTGAACAAGATTCAGGTCATGAATGGAATTTGGGTTTGAAGATTGATTTCTAAGATGGTGAGAGAGAAGTCGTTCTTCATTATGTTGCTTCTAATTTTGTTTCTATTGTGGCTTATGTAGTAAAGGAGATTTTTTAACGGAAAGGATTGAGGTAGGTAAGGGGGGTTTAACGGAGGTCACCTCAGGTGGGTTAAGTGACAAATTTCAAACCACAGGTGGGCACTATTAAAACGGGCCAAATCACAGGTGGGTTAACTGCAATTTCCCCTTTCAATAATAGTAAAACAATACGTTTTATTTAACAATTCACAACATTTTCGTGTCTCTTTATATCTCCTTAGTGCCTTATTTGATTAGTTATATTAGTCCTTAATTATTATTATTTTTTCTTTTGTTTTCAATACTAAAAAAATGGGTATGCTAAAACACATGAAGAAGAAAGAAATTTGGGGTGTAAGCTTAAATAATTAACAAGAGATTAATAAGATAACAGTAAAAATAAATTAATGTGAACTTTTGAGTAACAATAAAAAGATTAATGAAAAGAGGTAAGAAAACCTTTCATACCCAACAACTATAATTCACTTTTACGAAAATATTATGAATACATTCACTGCAATAAACTTGAGTTTTTTCAACAATTTTTTAATCTAAAGTTACTAAAAAAATGTTAATAGAACCCCTAAGTTTCTACCGTTGTCAGCGTTGAAAATTAGAAACATGAAACTTATATAATGCTATACAGCCTACAGAACAAATCAAAGTTTTATAGATAGCTCTCACAGTTTCACATTTTCTCTCTAGTGGCTTCAAATCTCTCTCACACACAAGACTTGGAAATTTCAAAGCCAATTTCATAGCTCTCAAATCATGGAAATTTCGAAGCTCTATGTCATGGCAATCGCATAGCTCTTGGTCTCTCAACGCGGTGGCTCTGTCTCATCGTCACTCACAAAGTCGAAGTCGAAGTCTTCCGTCAACTCCTCTACTCTTCCCCTACCTCATCTAATCTCCCCCAATTTTCTAGGGTTTCAAGCTCAATCGCCCCTGCGACACGAAGATCATTTTGCCTGATTCGTCTCGATTCTTCAATGGAGGCAAATTCGGTGCCTTGTTTTCATGTTTTGTTTATAAATTGTAATGTTTGGTTCCTGGGAAAATTTTAGGGTGAAAATTTAAATTCTCCCTCACTTCCTCTCTCTCCCCAAACCCCCAAGGTTCCCTCTCTCTCTCTCTCTCTCTCTCCCTCTTCCTGAGTATATGCCTATATATTGGTCTTTGTTTCTTTCTTAGATGGCTTTGTGTTTTGTTTCAGAGTCTACTACAAAGGACGGTCAAGCTAATAAAGTAAGTTTCTTCTAATTTTTATTCTCTGTTCCATAACTAATCCCAAGTTTCAATTATTATTATTATTATTATTAATTGGAAGTCTATAGCGTTCACTTATTTTTTGCAGAATCAGTGATCATAGTAGTTTTTTTTGTTGTTAATTTATAGTGATTGGTTGATATTGGGGTGTGGTTTGCTGCTTGTTTTTGTTCCCATCAAATGTGATTTAATAATGAATTTTGTTAATTTTTATGAAATAATTCTTGAGATTGAATGTGTAGAAGGATATTTTTACCATTTAATTATCAGCATATGTGCAATATATGGTACTGGGCATTGATGATGAAACTGACTTGCATTTTTTTTATATTAGATACTCTCTTTTTTGTTGGCTGAATCAGGAATTCATGTTTCTAATGGCAATGATTGTTGTAGAATGTAAACTTGTATCTTGAGTTGGATGATGGTTCAAACTGTGAGAGATTTATGATAAGTTTTTGTTTAGAAAACACGGGTGTGATACTTCCCTTGAAAGTTAAATCCTTTTTAGGCACTTTATTAATCCTTGGAAGCTTCATTGCTTATGCAAGAATCTGAAAACCCATTATGAATAGCAGGTTATTGATGACTGACTATCTATTTTGATTGGTAAGTTACACACGCACACACACCCAGTGGGTCTCGAACCCAGTATTCAGGACCTCATCCTCTGTCCCTTTATTATGAGAGGAGGAACTGCCAATTGAGCTATAGCTAATTGGTTGATGACTGCCTATCTTTTATAATTGAAAACTTAATTGAAAAGTTACAATTGAGCTTGGCCTAAAAGCAGTTCAGTTTGACATTTTACATTTAATTTTTATCGGAAGTCGACACTAGGGGTGCCCAGCTTGATAAGCTAACAACTATTTATTTTAGTTGTGTTACAACTCTTGCAAACATAATCGATTTCTTCTACTCCCCCCCTTTTTAGCCTCTTTTTTTTTTTTTTTTTTGGATAGATAATGAAAAATTTTATTAAGAAAAAAATAGCCAACCTGAGTACATTAGAGATGTACTGTGGGGGCGAAAATCAAGAACCAAAATTATAATGATCAAGTAATAGAGGAAGAGAAAACAAGAAAAATGCGACAGGGCCACACTCCAAACAAGGAGAGTGTGTAATAAAAAGGACTTAATATCTAGCAAGGACCGTTCCCTCCAAATACACCACATCAAACAGTGTGGCACAAGTCTCCAAAGATCTATATTGCGATGCCGCCCAAATTTACCTTGCCAAGATTCAAACACCTCAATAACCTTAAGTGGCATAACCCAATTCAGCCCAAACAAACAAAACACCAACGACCACAACTCACAAGCTAAAGGAAAATGAAGCAAAAGATGATCCACCAACTCTCCACACCTCTTACACATGTAACACCAATCAAGGACAACAATATGCCTTTTACGAAGGTTATCAGTTGTAAGAATCTTACCAGAGGAAGCTGACCATGAAAAGAAAGCCACTCTTGTTCTTGTTAATTTTTCTTCATGGGGAAATAAATTTTACCTAACATATGCTTGAGTTGTTATTGTACAATCAATGGATGATTGACTTGTTCTTTTTTATTATGATTATTATGGGGACCCTGTTATTCATTCCCTAAGCCCCTAGTGGTTTTCCTATCAACTCTAATTCATCTTATCAAGCTTTTAGTTCTTTAGAACAAATCAGATTTTTCCCTGATTAGTTATGTTTGATAAATTTACAGAAACCCCGTCCAAAGGATAGATTTGACTCAAGAACTAATGCGATGAATGATGGAGGTAATGATGCTACTTTGATTGTTTTTAGCAGGGAAGATTGAATTTATTAATGTAATTGTTCCGATAGCTTTTTGACAATACTCATTTTTGTAATTGCATTATGACATGCCCTCCATGCAAAGAGTTTAATGTGATTCTTAAAATTTTAGTCCTCCATTGTGCTGACCAAAAACAGTTTCTTTTTGTTGCCTATTGTTTTAGCCTCACTACTCACTAGCCACATTGTATGCACAATTAAACATGAACCGACCATGCGGTGTGAAACTCCATATTATTTTATCTCTTGCTAAGAGGAATATCCAAATTGGCATCTATGTCTTCTCTTGAAAATAAGTTGCTGATAAGTCCAGTGTTCCAGCATCTTTTTTCCATATCAATTGCATGACTAATTTGGATAAACTACAACCTGCAATCAACTCTTTTTGTCTGCTTCAAGTCTATGGCTGGTTGCCTTGTTTTTCATGTTTCCATAAAGTAATTTAAATGTTGTATTGAAATCCTTTGGTTTGTCATTTGTATATGGTCAGCCTTGTCACTAGGAATTCCTTGTCTGAGTAGACCCCACGCCCTTTGAACAATGTACTGAGAGCTTCTTGTGAAATTTTTCTTAAGCAGGATATTTCTTTCTTGTCCTATCTGCTCCCCACTGTAAGTTCTTCATAGCTTCACCCCCATCCACTCCAAAAAAAAAAAAAAAAATAATAATAATAATAATAATAAATAAATAAATAAATTTAGGCTGAGCATGTTATACTGAGTACCCTAATTTTGAACTTAACGTGCAACATCCATATGCTTCTCTTCGCTAACCTATTTTGTTAAGATCTCTAAGCTATAGGTTAAATTGAAAAAGTGCTTAATTGCCTTGAAATAGCAGTAGTCAATGGTCAAGTAGGTAAGGCTGTATATTAAGGCATGGGGAGTGGATGGTGGGGATCCATGTGAGGAGTCATGGACAGGAGTGTCATGTTTTGATTCATTTGCTATACGCCTGTAATGCACTTAGCTAACCTATTTTTCTATTAACAATGCCACATATTCAAAAAGGCCCAAAACCTTACCCTTCCATGTTCTACTACCCTTTATGCAGTAAAATTCAAGGACTAAACCTATTGGAGGCCAGCTTAATAACCTGCATCATTTGACACACCTGCAAGCGAATATGTCTTGTTATATTTATCTCTTATTGAAGTTGTATGAGCATTGTTTATATAATTCTTTATTCTGGTTTCTTCTTTAGGAATGTCAGCTACAATAACATTCAGGGTGAAATTCCATATAGCTTACCTCCCAATGCCACAAATATGTAGGATGTCTGTTTTGTAAATTGTGATTCTTGTATGCTTAATTTTTTTTTTTCTTTCAAGTTTTTGGTGATTATTCTACTTTTTCGTGAATGCAGAAATATGGCATACAACTATTTGAAGTGAAAAGAAAATAATGCAAAGTACAATATTCCATGAAATACAACGAGGATGTTGTTGATGCTAGTAGAACCTTGAGAAGGTATGAAGTTGGTGATGATCTTGATGGAGGTATATAGCAAAGTATGCAACAAACAAGAACTCTCCAAATATGTTTTAGGCTGCGTTTGTTTTGGGTGAAAACCACTTCTGAAAATGTTTTTCTGTAATTGCGGGTGTTTGGTTGCGTATGGAAAATCAATTTTCCAGAAATTGTTTTCAGTTGACCGTGAGTCAAAGGTGAAAACGATTTCCCTTTTTATTTTCACTTCAAATCTCATTTTCCGGAAAACAGAGAGAAAGAGAGCACGAAGAGAGAAAGAGAGAGAGAGAGAGCATGAGAGAGCACGAACTGCCGATCCAAGCCCAGAGCTCATCGTCGGCGACCCAGACCCAAACCCATCGCCACGATCGTTGATCGCCTTTGACCCAGACCCAAACCCAGACCCAGATCCAGCGACTCGTTCCGCGCCGCGAGTCGCACCGCAAACCCACGAACCGCGAGTCGCACCGGATTTGAATACCCAGTCACCTCACTGCAACGATCTGACTGGATTTGATGATTTTTTTTTTTTTTTTTGGTTTTGTTTCTTTTGTGGCTTTTGATTGTCGGTGTTTGCTACCGTTGGTTGAATTGGAGTTTTGGTGGTTTGTTCATTGAGATTTGGTTGTTGTGGGGGGCAGAAAACCCAAGAGCACTGTTCGTCCGAAGAGATGACAACATTTGATCCGGGGCCCACGTAAAGGGAGCATGTAAGGAGAAGAATGCGGGCTATGTCCGAGGGGATATATATTTGTCCGAGGAGTCTATCGTCTTCGGACCCGAAGGATCTTTGCCCCTCAGATATAGGGGAAGCTCAAGTGATCTTTCTGGCAAGAGTAAGGAGGAAAGTGAATCTCGGACACGCCTGAGGGTAACAGGAACAAAGAAATATCTAAAAGACATGCCTCAACCACCGCATTAAATGTACTGCACCTACCCCTCTGGCCGCATTTATGTGGAGAAGACCCCTGAACAGTGCTTTCTCAGCTACCACCACTCACATAAGGCTAAGAGTGGGGTGATGGGACATGCACTCAAGTGGACGCCTGGATGATGAACAAGTGGACGGAGAAGATGTAGAAAGGCAGTACTATATAAGGGAAGGAAGCCTCTGATAGTAGGGGGGAGGAAAAAAAGGAAGATATTTGATTATTGTAGTTCCAAGAATTGTAATATTGAATTATCAATGAAAGGTACCTCTTCGGACATGGCATTTCTATCGGTCCGAGGACATATTAATCCAAATTCTCTCATTGGTGTGGCCGTTTAATATTGTTACTCTCATTATTAGCCTAGCTCTTTCACCCACTCTCTACAAAATTTATTGTTTTGGGCTCAGTGGGTGCTGAATCCATACTTTGGGCTTGGGCCGCCAAAACTGACCCTACAGTTGTGATTTTGAAATTTTTTGTAATAAAATTTGTTTGGATGCTGAGAAAATAGTTGAGAAAATGCGAAAAATTTATAGGAAAATAGCATTTTCAGAATAGAACTAAACACAAGAAAATATTTTCTATAACAATTTTCATAATACAACCAAACACTTGAAAATATTTTACGGGAATCAAACACAACCTTAGTGTACAAGGATTGGCTATTGCAAATACTTTTAACTTTACTATTCAAAACAGGTTTTGTGTAGCAAGTAGTGATTCATGTTTCAAATTTAAAAATATAAAGGGCAATATACAAAGTAGTTGAGTTATGTTGATTTGTACAATTTGTTTCATTTTGTTAAAAGTGTAGTTGATTGGCTGTTGTAATTCAATTTGGAATTGAACAATTGCATTTATGTTTATGTTTTGAATCAAGTTATTAAATTTTGATCAAAGTGAAAGAATGCATTCAATTTTTTTTTTTTAATTAAAGAAAATACTTATTTCAACGTTTACAAACTGTTAAAATTTATCTCAAGGTACCTTTTACCGATGGTTGAGTGCATGTGGAAAAAAGTAAGAAGCATACTTTTATAATAATACTTCGGCATTTATTAACCGTTGATGAAAGTTTAACATTTTTTTTCAACGGTTGCACAAGTAATAGAAAAAAGTTCTCGACATAGTTATTAATGACAGTTCTTGATGGTCATTTAAATTGTCAAAAATGCTATTTTTGACAATTTTTAGTACTTTTTTCAACGGTTAAAAAAATAACTAAATTTCTTGTAGTGATTTCGTTTTATTAAATAATCAAAAAGTTAGTGGAGGGTAAGAACTTACCTGGATATTCAATAGTAAAAGACTCCAGACAATAATGGACAAGTTTGGTGTGGATGATGTGTAAGATGTTCCACGCACCTTCATATCAAATTGAAGCTGTGATGAGTCAACAAATAGCTTCCACAAAGGTGAGGTTCTATTTTATTATTTCCATACAAACTTGAAAATGACTTTTGCAATATAAAGCCGTCCTTATCTTTGTTGCTTTCTCACTCGAACATTAATGAAAAATACAACTTGTCCCAACCTAAAAGTATGTTCAATTAAATGGATAGTACAGTCACCCGCATAATAAAAATTTATCAATTTCTTCTATTCATCAACCCTAAGTCAAAATGTCAGGAAACAGTAGCTCAAATTTAGTGCACCGAGTGATCGTTATTCTTTTTATTATTATTATTATTATTATTATTATTAAATAAATCAATAAGAAAGAGAGCGTGATGGGCCTAGTCACTATTCTTTTTCAGTCCTAAAAACTATCTGCCATTCAAAATCAGCCCATCTGACTTATAAAAGTAGCTCGTGACAGGATTGTGAGCAATGAAATTTTACATTCTGATGTAGAAAAAGAAAACCAAAAATCAAAAAAAAAAAAAAACAGTTACATAGATTTTATTGTGATTATTTTTGTAAAAATATTGTACTCATAATTTGCTACATCCACAATATTTTCACAACAATTTCACAACAAATTATAGTGGTAAGTTGTTATTGGTTTTAATTTGAATCTACGATTTAAATTATTTTTTTGCCTACCCATAACAACCAATAATAACTAGTCGACTAAATTTTTTATAAAAGTCTTGTGAAAATATTATGCACAAAAAGAAAAAAAGATAAATATCAATAATTGTCAATTTAGGGAGTGCCAAAACGGACCTATTCTATGAACGTAAGAAATATGGTTTTAAGAAAAGATGATGAGAATTGGATAGAGATATCACATATGTGTGTTGTTGTTAAACTGCTTTTTATTTACTCGGTTTGAGATGAATAATCTTGATATGTTGGGATTATGAGCAGAGTATAAACACATATGTAGGCTTTTACATTGCTTTTATTATGCTTAAGCATTGCTGAAGACAGCATATTTGAAATGCTGGAGCTATTTTAAAGTATTGAGTTTGTTTTCGTAGATACTTTTGAGTTTTCACTTGTTACTAACAAAAGCTTCTATTCAGACTACTATGATTGTTTTCTGTTGTGTACATGAGCTGCCACATCTCAATTTATTAACATCTTGATGTTGAAATTGGATTCCAGATCAGAGTGGGTGGATCTTATAGGAAGTTTAACTTTTATTTGAGAGGTTAGACTAACTTAAGCCTTAATTTGATTCATTCTCTTTGATATTATTTTGTCCATTAATCTCAAGTTAATGATCTGGTTTTATGTACTAGACTTAATGTCAAGTATTTTGGGGCAATGGCTGTATGTGATATGATCTTTGTGTGAGTGAAAATGCAGGTACTTCAGAAACTACTAGGATGTGTATCTCAGTTAATCAAGTTGCTATGGTAGTAAATTCTTCTTGAAAGGAACCTGCCATGTTTAATGATGAGGTTTTCGTAATCCATTATAATAGCTTGGAAGAGTAAGCTCCCTTAAGCTTGGTTGGGCTTATAAAGGCTCCCTGACTGGGCAGGCCTAGGCCCCATATCTAGCACAATTTATAACATTTGATATTGTAATGCCTTATCCTACGCTAGAAAATGTGCTTCATATGCACATTCGGATGACAGTATTTCTTCCTTCTTCAATGCAGTGGACAAAAACGGTTGTCTTAGATTTTGTTTGTGTAAAATAAAGTACCCAATACATAGAATCACACAAAATCAACCTCAACACATTAGTTACTTTATCAATGTGCTAAGTATTTACAAAATGATGTAGTAAATGTCTACTGTACAATATGCAAATCATTTCCCCCCTTAATTTATTCCTGTCTCTCTCTCTCTCATCCACAAAAATCTTTTTGGCTAGCAATGGAGGAAATAGGACTCTGCGTCATGCAAGGCTAAGGGGTTCCAATGACGTGACTGGGGAGATTGTGGAGGTGGCGTTGTGGTGGGTGTTGGTTTGCAAATCAATTGGAAAGTTGGGTGTGAGTTTGCAAATTGATTCGGCTGTGATTGATGGGTTTTATGGAAGGTTGTTGGGTCGAGAGTGTTAGCACTGGCCATTTGCATGGGTTGTTGAGTGTTTTTTTGGTTGGTTATTGGGCTTTGTGGTGTAGTGGCTGTGGTTGATGGGTTTTGTGTAAAAAGTTCTAGGTATTTGAGCGGTGATTGGGTTTTTGTAAGGGTGGTTGCTATTGAGTTTGGTGTTTTTATTTTTATTATTTTTAATTTAATGGATAGAATCATAGAAGTTGCTGACTTGCCGCTGGGTTTTGGAATTGGGTAGGAAAAAAATATTATTTTAATCAGTGGTATTGCGCAGGAAAAAAAAAAAAAAAAAAAACTGTTCAAGATGATCACTACAAGTGGTAAATTGAAGACATGAAGACTACTCAAGAACTGTTCAAGAAAAGGGCAATCTACAGGTCTCGATACCTTCTCGATAGAAGCTCGATCTGTCGAGATTCATTAAATCTCGATAGATGCCTCGATCGATTGAGCTTACGAGATTTTTAGATTATAGCCAGCAATGTTTTATTCTAAAATGCTATTTGTTTATGGGTTTGTATAATCCTTATTGGACTAGGAAAGCCCAAGGTTTGTGTAAACCTATTTGGAATAAGAGAGCCCATTAATCTCCTATTTAAAGGAGGTAGAAAAAGAAAAACCAAACCCTAGAAAGCTTCATAAGATTTTCTTTTTGAAACTCTAGCCTCCTCCTACAGAAGAAAGAGTTCTTGCCGCGTTTCTTGTACGTCTTTGGGTTTTGTAACCAAACAAAGTCTCTTGCACCAACATTGAAGATCTTATTAGTGTTTCTATGTGAAGCTGCTACAAATCAACTACAACAATCAAGGGGTTGCTGTGGAGTTAGTCACGTACTGGATTCGTGCAAAGGAGTAAGCCGCGTACTGGGATTCGTGCATCAAATTGGTTAGTCACGTACTTGGGAGCCGTGCATCAAAAAGTGGGAACTGTCACTACAGAATAAGTCCAATTGGGTATTGGGGTAAGGGTTCAACTATAGGTTGGTAAGGTACTTGGGATTCCTTTACTTGTAATCGCTTGTTGTGATAATAGTGGAGTTTCGAGAGTGGTGACCTGAAAATCACCCGATGGGGTTTTTGCCGTTAGGGTTTTCCCCATTCGTAAACAAATCACCGTATTATTTATTTTCCGCTGCATATTTAGTTTATTGGTGATTTGTTTGTGCTGCCATGCGTTTGCATGTTAATTAACTTAATTAATCAACTTGGTTAAATTAATTGGTTAATTAATCACAAGGGGTCAATTCGTTTGTGGCCTATCACTTTGAGTGTTTTTTGATCCTTAGATCTAATAGTAATCAATGTTTGCCTACAATTCTAGTATTACCCCTTTTTTTTAGAAGAAATTCTAGTATTACCTAAAATTCCAAGAAACTTTCCACTCCTCCAATTGAAACTCTATTTATCTTATTATTTGTTAGGATGCTTTAATTAGGTGAACTATATTATTTAAGTTTCAAGATATTTAAAATTGTAATCCTACCAAAATTTATTACCAAAAATTTCAAGACATATGGTATAAAATTTAATATATATTTTTAATTATTTTAATAATCTATTATAAATTTTATTTTTATGTAATAAAACTTGCACAATTCATATTGTCCCTAAGTCAAATTGCTCTCTTTCTGTGTGTGTATATATGTGTGTGTGTGCGCGCGCTATTGTTAATTTAGAGTTTCGACTATCTCACTTGTGATAATTTTTGTAATATTTGTAATTTTTTAACTATAATTTTTAATTAATTTGCACAGGTATATACTAGGGTAATTCAAAAGTGGATCTAAGAAATTAGCCATTAATATCTAATTCTTATGATACAGTATCTCTCTCTCTTAATTTAATTTTATTATCATTATTTTTAAGAATCTTATGACTAAAACCTCAAGTGAACATTAGTAGAAAGAATATCTTAAATAAGAAGAGTATTTAAACTTGGTCTTTTCATTAGGAAGAATAGATTAATGAGAGAACCGGAGATGTGGGGGGTTGATTCTCAATAACAATAAAAAATAAAATAAAATAAAAGAGAGACGTGGGGGGTTAGGCAACAATCACTGCCTCAACATTATAAAAGTGGCCACTTGCAAAATTGATTGGGTGATCAACGATTTGTGATTTTCTAGTGTTTCCAAACTCATTTTCATCGCAAGAACTTAGTGAAGAGTAATTCACTTGCCACGCGTCTAAGTTGTATTAAAGTGTGAGGTCATAGAATTTTTGTTGATTTTGTGCTAAAAACTTATGAAGGAGTTTTTGTGAGACTCTCATTTTTTTCTTTTCTTAATTCCTTTTAAATTATGTTACAACTTAATTCAAACCAGTAAGTTTGGTTTAGTCCAAGAGTCTTGTAGGTTAACTAGCACCTCTAGATATTTCTTAAATCTCCCCTCCCATTGCAACTTTTGAATTATCCAACCAAAAAAAAAAAAAACCAAAATTTAGTGGTGTTCTTTTTTTTTTTTTTTAGGTGTTCTTAATTCTCTCACCAACGCTTCAAAACGTGCTTCATATACACATGGTATGCTCCTCTAATTCAAGCACCTTGTCTAATGCTACCTCTTCTCGTGGGCAAAAAGTGTTTTGTCTTTAGTTTTTGTTTGTGTGTATATGGGCTTAGTAGGTTACACACAGTTATCCATTGGTATTGAGCTAGAAAAAAAAAAAAAAAAAACTCTCATAGAACCCAAATCCCAATGAACTTAAAAGAGCTCTTTTACTGTCAGTGTTTAATACAAAAAGCCGATGAACGAGAATTTTATTTTACTTCCTGATAGTTTTTACCAACTCTATTTATCATTGGATTGCAACATAACAAATGTGGAACTGCAACTCAAGACAGAATTGACATAAGGACCATTTCATCTGCAAAACTCTATCCCCAAAGTCAATTATGGTCGGCTACACTAAATGATCAAATTGTCTCGACATACTAAGATGTTGAGTGGTGCACGGTGCTCCATGTATCCCAGACCAAGCAAAATATAGCTAAATAGATTTAAGTTTCTGACACAAAGAAAATCAAAGAAAAAAAAAAGGCCATGAAATGTGTTTTGCGTAAAAAATGTATTATGTTTGAGAAGTGAGGTTTGGTATAATGGTTAGAACTTAGCTTAGGCCAAGGCTCCATTATGTGCAAATCTGGTGGAACAGTAAATGAAGGTAGTTAAAGGAGATGATCCAACCGCACCTTCTAGTACGACTACCTTTTTACAACTTTACTCCAGTCACTACCACTGCCTCCAACTATTTCAGTGATTGTTTTGTTTCCCTAGTCTCTAGTGTCCTAAACGACGAACTTAAAACAGAATCATGGAGTCATGGTATTGATAAAACCTTAGTTTTTATCCCAGTTTGCATTTAATTTTCCCAATTGTAGTTGTCATAAGAAGAGAGACTAAGTATGTCCCTTTTCTAGAAGATGAGGAAGTGTACAAGACAATTTGTTCCTTACCAGTGGGAAGAAGCTCTCAAGTGGGGTAAGGAGATGTTGAAGGACAAGTGTCTGATAGTTAGAATGGGGAAAATTGCTATAGTTGCTACCGTCTAGTGTTTACCACATGTGGAGGCAAGAGGTATAACTTTATATTTCGAGGTTTGAATCGAATTGAGAAACAACTGGTGAAGGCAATTATAGCTGAAATTGATTGGAGAGGAGGTGCATACATATGCATTCCTAAGAAGTATTCTGCCAATGATAGAGCTCTTTGTGATGGGCTTGGTATCCATATGAATCCTATGTTTGTATAGATAGCCTTAGTCTATGTGATGAAGTTGTAATAGGTGCTTGAGTGTGTGTAGGTGTTGGTTTCTATGTTGAGCTGTATAAGCAGGGTGAGCAGCTTGCTGCCTGTTTTTGTTTTGGTGTTGTGAGCTTCAGTGTACTATCTGGTTTTTCTGTTAATAATATCAGCTTATTCAAATAAATAAATAAAAATGTATGTCAATCAACTGTGGGCAACTTGTTTAATGATGAGATGAAATAGCATCCCATTGTTTAACTATTCAAACTATATCAAATTACTGACTATGTTCTCCACTCCAACTAGACACTAACCAAGAACTCTTCATGCACCAAACTTCTGAAATTATCTGGGGCCATGTCAATCCAAAATCTGCAATGAGCACTCTGAGTTAAAGCTAAGACCCTTGACCTTCTGACAGATTTTTATAGGACATAGAAGGCCTTTCGATTTTGGATATCTTTGCTAGAAATTACTAGTCTTGCCAATCCTACCACCAGTTGACACTTCAGTAGTAATAGAGGATATGAGAGACAGTTTATTCTTATATGATGAATAGCTTTCAAATTACGTATCGAAATTCCTGGGCCTTATTTTCGGCGAGTTCATTGATCCTGCTTTTGCCTTTGTAGATTCAGTGGCATTCATGTAAGTTGGAACAACAGGAGAGCTTAACAAAGGATTATGGTCTCTCAATGAGCATTGCCTTCTATGATGAATTGATCCTCTGGGAACAAATGTTGGAGAATCCAATCCTTCCTACTTACTTTGTCCCTTAACATTTTTTAGATTAAGTTGCCTTCTTCTGTAGTCATATCATTGTCTTAGAGTTGAAGTCAAAGTCGAGTCCAAATATTCAAGTTCTCTACTTTTGGTAATTTGTGTATCTACCCATTGGACCAACCAATGCCTCCATCTTCCATTTATTATGTTTTGATCCGTATCTGCTGACTTCTGAAAAAAGTTTCAGTTGAAAAAATCAGTAGTTGAACCAAAACTTGAGAAATGTATAATCATAAGATTATAAAGCAAAAGGCTTCTCAAAAAAAAAAAAAAAAAAAAAAAAAAGATTATAAAGCAAAAGGATCCTACCAGATGGCCTCTTTCCTACTCATAAACAATGCATTTGCCTCTTCCTTTGACAAAACAATATTATCCCAACTTCTTTGATTGTTTGTGTGTATCTGAAAATCATAGCATTTTGCCACCCATAACTTAAAGGCAAAATAAGTTAAACACTATTAAGTAAAGTGGTTAATTAGGCAGGCAGAAGACTAAGGTTTTATAAAGTGAGAAATGAGAAACAGGTTTTTTTTGGGAGTTGTGTTGTTCAGATTAGAATGAGTCAGTTCTTGCTGCATCCATACCTTGTTATCTTGTCTTTCTGATTCTGCAATTCTTTACTTTCATCATAATTCCAAGTACCTTCCACCATTCCAAATCTTCTTGTGCAGGCCTGTGACCACAATGGACTGCAAGAACTTTAGGGTAGTTATAGGCTTATAGCTTGGCGTCTAACTGCTCTGCCTCTAATAATAGCTTGAGCCCATAAACCTTTTCCTTGCCTGCAAAACCCCCATAGATGTTCATCAAAACTATGCAATCCTTGAGAACTAAAAAAACAGGTCTAATTTAATTTGTGTGCAGACAAATTCCTGACATATGTTTTCCTTTCAGGCATTACTTTATAATATACAAAATTTCCAACATTTGTAAATTAGCAGAGAATAAACAGGAGTTAAGAAAGGAGATCTGAAATAAAGAGAGGCTGTTTAAACACACATGGTATCCCTGAAAGGCAGACTGAATTCTAGCGGAAGCAAATTTATGGATTTCTGTCTGACATTGATGGTTGGACTGAGGGGCTTCACCTTGAAATCTAATGACAGAAAACTCTTCCACTTCATTTTCACATTGATGGCTAGATTGAGGCATGCTGGTGAACCAGATAAACCTCAGTAGCAACTTGAGCTGTTGTAATAGATGCATCAGCAGCAGCAGTAAGAGCATGGGCCACAGCAAGAGCAAGCTTGATCTGTTCTTCCCCTGCCTCACCTAGACTTCTTTCATTCAAGGATAATGGTGCAGTGAGTGAGGCTAACCTTTTGATCTTAAGCCTCCAAAAATACATTTCCTTCTCTTACCCTGATAATGGTTCGAGCAGTGAGGATAGAATCAAAGACCAAAACTGAACAAATAAGCAAATTATTTTACCTTGGTTGGTTTTGAGTTTGTTTTTCTAATAAAGAATTAAGAAACTCTTCATTATGTTGAACCAACTCGTCTTCTTAGTGATGCGGGAGACGCAAGAAGATTTTTATTTAGTATTATTTATGTTTGCAAGTCAATTGTATTTTTATGTTTTAGGTCCTAGTAGTTTATTAGGCTATTAGTATTTTAATTTGGAAGCAAGGTTATTTTTGTAATAAGGTAATTACGGTTTCCTAGCCAATTAGAATTAGGGTTTAGCAATCCTTTATAAGCAACCTATTGTACTTCTTAAGGAGATAGTTATTTTTGATGAATGAAAAAAAATGGTCGTTTGGTCTTTTTTTGGTCTGGTGCTGACTCCAGGTCCACCCTAGGTGCTGACTTCTGGTGGTTTCTCCACTTGGTGCTGACTCCAAGCAAGGTCTAGGTGCTGACTCATAGGTCATATCTTTTATTTTTCCGTTATTTCAATTGTGTTCTGGTTGTCCTCCGTCAGTTTTGGTATTAGAGCAAACACCGATTTGTTTGAAGCATCATCGCAGCAATCCAGAACCCAAAAAAAATAAAGTTATAGCCGTTGCATTTTCCACCCATAGAAGAATTATATCTTTGCCTACTACAACAGAAAACCCCATAAAATCCTGCCAGCATCACCCTTTACCTCCACCATCTCGCCACTGTTAAAATCCCTTGTTCTACATCCCATTAATCCACAGTAACCCACACACCATAAACAACCATCGCAAGTGACAGCTTTACACCACTAGAGTCCAAAAATCCTTCCCCCATTGCAGAAATCCCAAACCCACGCCACCAATAAACCGAAGCTCCTAGATTACAAGAACTGCCATCACTGAACGCCCATCGACGCTGCTGCCACAAGAGCCACCGCTGCCATGGCCCTCACTTGACCAGTACGACGCTGCTGCAATTCCACCAGCAACCCATTGATGATATCAATAGGTAACCTGCAGCTAGGGGTGTCCAAACAAAACCGAGACCCGACCCACCCGGCCAAACCGTCCAATCCGGCCCGATAACCGGCCGACCCGACGTCGGTGACGGTCGGTGGCGGATCGTTGGTCCCTGAACCCGAAAACGGCGAATCAGTTGGCGGGTTTGAGGCTGAGAAACCGATTTCAACCGACCTGACCGTATACTGCCCGGAAACGTCGATTTTCTGTCCGATCTGAGGAGATCTGTTCGAGTTCAAGCGAGATGTCAATGAGATTCGGCCTGATCTCTTCGAGATATGCCGAGATCTCATCGAGATCCTGCCAGATCTCGCCGAGATCGGCTTGGTCTCTTCGAGATCCGTCGAGACCTCGCCAAGATCCGGCGGCTTTTGGCAAAATCCGGCAGTTTTTCTCACAACCCGAAACCGACCGAGGACCAATCCGAACCCGATGAAAATCCGACCACCCGAACCGACTCTGTTCACCGGTTGGCGGCGGGTCTATGCCTGAAAAACCCGAAGTGATCGAGTCGGTTCCGGGTTGGGCACAAACCCGACCCGAACCGACCTGTGGACAGCCCTACCTGCAGCCCTGTCTTTCTATTTTCTAAATTTACCTCTTTAGTTTATCTTGTGAAGAGATTTTACCCGACCCATCTTAGAAAAAGCTCAACCCATCCCATTAGCCAAAAAAAAAAAGAAAAGAAAAGAAAAGAAAAACCATCAAAACTAATTAACCAAATAGCCCAGTCCTATACCCATCCACTACAAAACCCACCCTGGCTCAATTTAAAAAAAAAATATAAGCAGTCATATTAACCCATTAAACCCAGAAGCCAACCCGTGCACATCAAGTGTTCTTCAACTTCGCAGAAATTTTCCATATCGGTGTTTTGTGACTCCAAGTCTGAGCTGAAAATGACTGCCTTTGATAGAGAATTTGAGAAGGAGATTAAGGAGGCTGGGAATACACTCCTTAACCCTCCCTCCTCCATTGATGATCTCCTCATTCTTCTTGATAAAGTTGACAATTTTTTAGTATATGTGGAGCAAGAACCATCCAAATCAATGCGAGATGCACTTTTACCATCTGTGAAGGCACTAATCACTAATAAACTTTTGCGACATGCTGAAACGGATGTGAAGGTTTCAGTTTTATCTTGCCTTATTGAGATTACAAGGATAACAGCACCAAATGCCCCATATAAGGATGAGCAAATGAAAGAAATATTTCAATTGATTTTGGCAGCATTTGAAAATATGTCTCATATGTCTACTCGCTCTTATAAGAAGGTGGTTTCAATTCTTGATACCATTGCAAAGGTCAAGTTATGCTTGGTGATGCTAGATCTTGAGTGTGATGCATTGGTTGTTGAGATATTTCAAAGTTTCCTAAAGATAATTAGGTCCAACTATCAACCTGCTGTACTTTCAGCCATGGAAACAATTATGAATCTGGTCATAGATGAAAGTGAAGACATTTCCTTGGATCTTCTCAGTTCACTTTTTGCTAGTGTAAGAAAGGAAAATCAGAATGTTTCACCTATGTCGTGGAAATTGGGGGAGCAAATAATCATTAGGATTAATGCCCAGCTAGAAAAAATAATGGCACACACTCAAAAACAATGCAACAAGCTTGAGGATGCACATGATGTGAAAGTTGAAGTTGATGAATGTGCTTCTGATCAACCCTTCACGGTGCTTGAAGATCTACATCTTGGTGAAGTCGAAGAGGTTAAAACCACACTGTTTCCTATGGTTCATAAGGTTCAAGATGAGATTATACTGATTCCACACATTGATTTTGTTATTCCAAATGAGTTTGATGTGGTGGAATTCAAGGTTTTTTTTTTTTCCCTGTGCTCTCTAAGGTGATTCCAGAATTGAAGCAAATGTTACTTGTTAGCACCCTAATCCTTCAATGCTTTAAAACTCGAGGTCGAGTTTTCTCCAACCAGAGGAGAATGATGCGGGAGACGCAAGAAGATTTTTATTTAGTATTATTTATGTTTGCAAGTCAATTGTATTTTTATGTTTTAGGTCCTAGTAGTTTATTAGGCTATTAGTATTTTAATTTGGAAGCAAGGTTATTTTTGTAATAAGGCAATTAGGGTTTCCTAGCCAATTAGAATTAGGGTTTAGCAATCCTTTATAAGCAACCTATTGTACTCCTTGAGGAGATAGTTATTTTTGATGAATGAAAAAAAATGGCCATTTGGTCTTTTTTTGGTCTGGTACTGACTCCAGGTCCACCCTAAGTGCTGACTCCTAGTGGTTTCTCTGCTTGGTGCTGACTCCAAATAAGGTCTAGGTACTGACTCCTAGGTCATATCTTTTATTTTTCCGTTATTTCAATTGTGTTCTAGTTGTCCTCCGTCACTTAGCCATTGGACAGCCAATGAATTACAGTGGTGTAAAAAGGTTCTGATTGATTGTGCAACTATTCTGGTAGGGTGATTTATGTGAATTCATACATGCATCAGTTCAGAAAAAGAAGTTAAAAGACCAATACCAATACAGAATACTATCGATTAGTAATGAAGGAGATTAGTCACTGAAATAATTTATAATTGACTTGCAAACTTCTACTCCATGTAAGATTTGAAAACTGGATGCTAAGAAGAATATACAAGGATGAACCTCAAAACCATTTCACAGAAGCAATTGTCTGGTTGCTCAAACTTCCAATAAATTCATGTTATGGCAATTCTACATTAGTGCTTCGTTGTAGAATGTGAATGAAATTTAAGACAATTTCTTACGAATCTGCAAAATCCTCTGTTAGTGGTATTCAGCAAATCAAACGAAATTCACAACATCAAGAAATTTATTTCCCTTCAACATGGATACTATTTTTATGAAATTCAGACAGAAATCATTAAATTCTGGTAAAAAAGAGGACCAGTCTGCATGCATAAAAGAGGAAGCTGCAGAATTGGCAAGCTGACAAGCATTTGAAAGAAATTGCTAGGGACTTGATCAACCCAGGGTTTAGAAAATCCCTAATGCATGACAACAATCCCTTACTTAACAGCTCTAATCTCCCAGCATGGTGTTTTGCATTCCACAACAAAGGCTGCAAACCTCAGAGCTACTAGTAGGTAGTAGGTACAAGTGCAGCTAACAAACCTTTAATAACTGCATAAGATGAGCCTTCATGAATTGTCCGAGAAGGCACTATGGATTTCTTTCAGCCAACCAAGAAGTAGCTGAAATTTTGAAAAGAAACTGAGTTAGATAAAACTACAAATCAGAGGCGAAAACACTAGTGCTCAATGTGTACTAATGCTGTCCAAACGATGGTCTAACGAGATAGTAAATTACTGTGTTAACCATAGTGGTAGATCTTAAAGCTGCAATTTCAGGCACAATGTGTACTAATTCTGTTCAAATGATTCTTTATTTAATGGCTGAAAAACACTTTGGATTCCCATATACATCAAGGTCCACAGAGCATGTCTCAAAAGGAGGAGAAAGGTGTAAATATGGAATTTCTGTCCCAGCTAAAGCATCCTGCAGTTGTGACGATAACCAATCATTGTTGTTCTTTATTTCAGTAATAATCCCAGAGTCCAATCCATAATGGAGCCAGGTACATTCTGAACAGTCCCCAATGAAAACTACAAATGAACTCCTTTAAAGGATAAAGAATCTTCAACCAAAAATTAGAAAAAAATAATTGATTGAAAATTGATTGCCACCTAAAACAGGACCTAATTTCTCACACCCATTACCTCGAACATGAATCCCACATCTTATAGATTCCCACAAAACCAAATTTGATGATGACCAATATCATAATGTATTTTCCCATAAACCCACGTTGATGAACAATCCAAAGTGCCACTCACCCAAAACTAAAACTCAAGTTTCTTTACCGTTTCATGATTTCTTTGGAAGAAAAAGGAAAAGGGAACCCAAAAAAAAAAAAAAAAAAAAAAAACAACTGAAGCTTCAGTATAATTTAAAAATTTTCACGCTAAGACATTGATGTAATATAATAGAGTGCTATAAAACCAGTTTAGTTTAGTACCACAATTTTAGGTCCAAGGCTCTTGGTTAGTAAGCATTTATCATAATTGTGCTTGAATGATTTACTTTGTGGTTTAAATATGAAAGAAATATTTCACATCGCTTAAGAGAATATGTTGCGTATAATATAATGGCATACCACAATGTGGTTCTTCATTTCATCTTTGAATACAAAGCTTGCACCTCAAGAGAAACTCTTTCGTTTAGTACTAACTTCTACAATGATCCGAAATTTGGCCCCCCATTTGATCCTACAATCATCAAACAGTGTCCACTTGTAGAGGGAGGTGTACAACCTTTCCTTCAAGCATGCCTATATAATCCGCCACTTCCAAATAGCCCAAAGAGTGGCTGCAATAACAACAATAGAATAAGAAAAATCAGTATCCAAAGAGCATCTCTCTGCCCAAATAGAGAGCCAATTAGTAATGGAATTTGATTCAATAAATTCAAATCTAATCCAAACTAAAGGGGCCTCGCATTCTAATGAAGTGGTCAAGATCAACATGAGTTATGGAATAGTTTAGATCATTTATATCATACTAATCTTTGGTGGATACACATATTAAGGAAACAATTATATTAATGGACTTTCTCTAACATTAGATCAATATAATATCGGTCCAAAGATGGTGTCCAATCAGTTCTTCGATGATAGCTATTATTAAGTCTGGCACCTTCAGAAAATTCTAAAATAACGTAAATATGGGGAAAGGTAATCTTTATTTGCTCATTTAAAAAAAAAAAAAAACAAAAATTTTCTTTTGACTTCAATGATCACTATGTTTTATATTAAACAGGCAGTAGGAACTTGTTTTCTTTCTGTTTCTTTTTTCCCCTTGGTTCAAGAAAGCACTTAAACACATCTTCTTGACAAAATGCTATTGCGATCAATGCAGTATGAATTAGCACAGGAATATATATCTAGACACATTGAACACATATATCTAATTGCTCATCGACTAAAGACCAAATACTTGAAGAGGGGAAAAAAAGCAAATTTTGAGATTGTTTATAAGCTTGTCAAACCAAAATCTCACCAACACCATTACATCCTAGATCTTGTCTTGATTACACCATTCATCAGAAGCTGGATCTCCATAAATTAAGCACAAATCATTATAATTTGGCTTTTTTATGATTCTATATGGTTTTGCATCTGGGTGTTCCTACATAAACAAAGTCTTAGCCAATAGCTATGTATACTCAATTGACATTTAAGACTTAAATAAGTTGACAAATCACCTTCAAATATTGCATCGCAAACATCATTAAAATCTGTGACCATTTGCTGTGATTCATCCCATGAAAATTGTCTGTTCAAGAAGATTTTTCATATCAAAGTACTGTTTTTCCAAACTTCTATAATGACTTTTCAGAAAATCTTTGTCATGTAGTAATGAGAATCATTCCTTGAACAACATAAACATATCTATCCATGCTTGATTGTTGAAAGTGTAATCAGTCTTCTTCCCCTTCTTCCTCTAGCATTACATCTATGAGATAACGATCCATTGGAGGTGTCCAATTTGTTGCCAAACAACCACTGTTTGCATAGCAATGATATCATCCCCTATTATAAACCAGAGATTTTGTTAATTAATGCAATAAGAAATATGTATTTCAAAGATGATAAGTTCAATGAGACAACTTTTACATAATTTTTTAAAATTAAATGCTGGGGTAATACTCGTTTTTGCCAAAGTTAAATAGATCAGCATTGTCAACACGACAACCATGTAGAAATATTTAGAATGATAATTGTGTGGGTTCTATGTCATCAGAATTAGGGTAGCAATGAAAGAAAAGGAAATAATGCACTGAAAGGACTTTGATATAGTAGGTTAAGAACACAACAAAGAAAATAAGACAATATATAAGCAGATAGTAACTTCCTTAAATTACTTGGGAAGCTCTTGTAGCTGAAACAAAAAACCTACCAATCCTCAAATCTGGTTCTTCACTGTCAAGATCTGCATTGCATGTCAAAATGCTGTATCTTCCATTACAAAATTCTTCACCATATATAACACATAATTTGTGATAGCTGGGAACGGATTTATTTCAATCTGACCGAGCATCAGGATGCACCTGCATATTTTATACATAAGCCACATAATAAAACTACAAATATTTAAAGGATACAAGAATGAGTAAATGGCAAGGCAAGATATATGTTTGAAACGACAATCTGCACATGCATAGTACTAAAAGGGCATCCTGCCATTACGTGCACCTTTACCGATCATCATGTCATGGAACACAACATATAACCTGCGATCAAATCACAGCTGATAGCCAAGCCAATAATTTAAATAAATTACAAAGTATATGAGATATTTATGAGGTAATAAAATTTGAAACACGATACAATATCTCTTTTAGGCATTTTATCGAATAGCTGCTAGCCCAAGCATAAAAAGTTCACGTCATTCAAATAAATTACAAACTACATGAATTAAAATTTCAAAGTTCCAGAAGTTCAATTGTTAAAAGAGGAAAAAAACAAATAAATATAACATACCTCCATGTTTTGAAATTCCAATAGAACGTTTAGCAATTCAGAAGCTAGTCTCTGCTGCAACACTGCAAGAATTAGCCTGGGTTAGGGTTTGAATTATTAAAATTTGAGAAAGGTTGAGATATCTTAGATGTTTCAAATCACTGATTGAACTTGGTAACTCAAAAATTTTATATCCAGATAATGATAATACCCTTAAACATCTAAACTGTGGCAATAGACAACTAAAAACATAATTTGTTAAGTAGCTCTTGCTATTTGTTGGTAGTGGTAGGAAGGTCCATAAATGCATATCTTTTGTCAAGCCTTTAAATTTTGTGATGCCATCATATGCACAATGAGCATAGGAGAAATGACGTACCTTTGTAGAAATCTTGGGTTGCATATTACCACCTGATTTATCTTCCAACCAATAGCACAACCGTCCCGCTGCCCATTGAGCCAAATCATTGATTAAGTCGTGCATGACAAAGAGTGATTTTTTCCTACTTGATTGTTGAAAAAGTGATCGCTTATATAAATCACGAAAATACTCAACACCAAGATCTTCCATTGGCTTATGCTTTTCTGATTCTTGAACCAAACCTTCCGCCATCCATAACAAGACTAGTTCTTGTTCCTCAAATTCATAATCTTTTGGGAATAGTGAACAATAGGCAAAACATCTCTTTAACTGTGAAGGGAGATACAGATAGCTCAATCTAAGGGTTGGTAGAACATCACTATTTTCTTCTGACATATCCCATATCTTGTTATTGAGCACATTTTTCCACTCATCACAATGCATAGTACGTAATAGGCCTGCAAGAGTTTTTGCTGCCAAAGGCAATCCCTGACACCTTTCCAAAATTTTAGGACCAAATTCTTGAAGTTCTGGATATGCACTAAAATTTGTTGTCCCCAATGTGTTTTGGATAAATACAATCAAGCAAGCTTCATCTGACAACTCTTTCAACTTGTAAGCTTGAGTAGTGCCCATTATTGATGAAACACGATCATTCCGAGTTGTAATGATAATCTTACTCCCTGGAGCCCCAAATTCAAACGGACAACGTAGTCTAGTCCAATCATTATAGTTTTCATTCCATACATCATCCAAAACGAGTAAGAACTTTTGGCCTGATAATTTCCCCTTCAATTTCCCTTGTAGTAATTCTAAATTATTACTGTTGCAGGACTCAGAAGTGACAGATTCTAGAATTTCTCTTGTTACCCTTACAATGTCAAAATCTTCAGCAACACAACCCCATGCTTTCACGTTAAAATAATGGCTCACCTCATCATCATTATAGACTAGTTGGGCAAGAGTTGTCTTACCCATTCCCCCCATACCAAGTACGGGAATCACAGAGAGTGGAGCATTACTCGATTCACCACTCAACAGCAACTTGACAATAGCCTTTTTATCTTCTTCTCTGCCATGAGTATGGCCTTCATTCACCAAAGAAGTCGTGGGCACCCTTGATCTTGTTGCTCCAGTTCTTCCCAGGCCTGTATTTTCTCTCAATTCCAGATCATTCTTCTGTGTCACAATTTCTTTCAACCTTGCATTGATTTCTTTAATCTTGGACCGCATGTTGACATCAAACATGATAGAACTTGGATTCAAACCCACACAACAAGCAGGGATGAACTTCCTTACCTTACTTGTGCTGGGTTCTTCTGCATTCAACTTACGTCGCAAAGCTTCAGTAGCAAACTCGTCCAAGATGTCGTCCACATCATAAGCCAAGTCTTCCAGGTCATCCAGCCAGCTCTTCACGAACTTGCTTGTCATCTGCTTATCCTCTGCATCATCCAGAACTGCACGGATTTTCGGCAACGTTGTCTTCCACTTCTTGAGGTCAGCATGAACTTGCTCTTGCTGAAAGATCTTCAACAAATCAGAGGAGCTTAACTTGTCAAACAGCACCTCAAAGAAAGCTGATAGAGCAGCCTCTCCAATTATTGACATGATTCACTCGTGGGAGAGAAGGAAATTTGGGAAATGAAATGAAGAAACCAAAGTGGCAGTCCTGATCGGAAAATTGGGTTCGGAGTGAAGACTGAAAGAGGTTTACTTTGTTCCGTGAAAGTTGAAGAAATCTGCAAAGTGTTTTCTTTGGTCTTGCAGTGAGAGACTTTTTCACAGAAGAATTGGTGGAGGAAAATAAAGATAAGGAGCAGAGTAGATATTTGATACGATTGGGAAGAAACGCGTGGATAAGAAAAAAAAAAGACAAAAAAGGAAAGAAAAGAAGGCAAAAAAGAGAGAGGAGGTTTTGGTGGGATTTATATTAAAAAATAATTACGATTATATTGGGTCACAACAAATTATAAATAAAATAAAAAATTTACAGTAGCTGTGAATGTGAAAAGAAAATTAAATAAATTAATAAAATATTAAACTAGAACTAAAAACAAAGTCTCTTAAAGAAAATGTTGTGATATTCTATTGTGTACTTTGACCTTTTAAATTAGTGCAATTTTTTTCTTAGAAACAAAAAAAAAAGTGTAATTTTTTTAGGAAGGAAAAAAAAATGCAATTGATTAAATACTTTTACAATAATTTCATAATAAATTTTATGTAGCAAGTTGTTATTAGTTCTTATTTAGACCTATTATTGACATTAATTTCTTTTATCTACCATTAACAACTTGTCATATAGAATTTTTTAAAAGTAAAAATAAAAAATAGTCACATAGATTTATTGCAAAATTTTTGTAATAATATTGTATCGATAGATTTTTTTATTTTTATTATCTACTATTAATATTGTAATGTTTTATGTAAGATAGTTTTGAAAAATTTTGTACATATATTATATCATAATTGTTATAAAATTTTGTTAATAATGAGCTTATCGTAAGAAGTGCACAAAAAAAAAAAAAAAAAAAAAAAACTATAGGAGTTTCAGTGGCTTCATAATGGTAGGAGGCCAGCATGACAATAGTGGTGGCCCCTCAAACTCTTTTCTTTCTCTCTCTTATAAATGTTTTGTCAATCTCAAGTCTTTTATTTTAATAAAGGAAAACTGCAGTTAACCCACCTGTGGTTTGGTTCGTTTTAACAGTGCCCACCCGTAATTTGAAATTTGTCACTTAACCCACCTGAGGTGACCTCCGTTAGACTCCCGTTACCCACCTCTCCCTTTTCATCATTAAAAATAGAGGTAAATGTGTCTTTTTCATTATGTTTTATGTCTCTCTCATCTTTTCTCTCCTTCTTCTTCTTCTTCACAATTAAAACCCATAAATATTCACATAAAAAAAAAAAAAAAAAAAACCCAGAAATGTGCATTTAACGTTCTTACCCAATGCCCACTGCAATTGTCAAACATATTTTTAAAATGATAAGAAAACCAATACACCTACAGTCACAAACAAAGCCACAAATCCATGTGAACATACACCCACAAATTCGCTAGCCTTCCACTACTAAATCCAAAAATTGACCACTTAATTCTTCATAAAACAATCACAAAATAAAATACAAAAATTAAGAATAAATGGTATCCACCAGTTTGCTGGATTTTATCTTTACCCTAGGCTTTCTCTCTCTAAAACTCTAACCCCTTCTCTTTTACTAGGTTCTCTAAAAAAAAAAAAAAAAAACCCAAATTTGCAAGTAAAAAAAAAAAAATCTGCAAAAAAAACCCCAGCAACCTAGCAAATCCAACTCCACAGTCAAGTCATTGAACAAACAATACTAATGTTAACGGCACTATAAGCAATCTCTCGCAAATAACGACAAGCAGCGTCGCTTCTTCTTCATCAACTATTCACCGGATCTTCTTCTTCATCAACGACAAGCAGCATCGCTTCTTCTCGCAAATAACGGCACTATAAGCAATCTCTCGCAAATCCAACTCACTCACTTTCACCGGATCTTCTTCTTCTTCATCAACTATTCAATTGAGTTTGCCCAAGTACAATATTGCCGGGCTATGCCTTAGGTTTCGCATTTCAGCGTCTGCTGCTTCTTCCATGAGCACCCAAGCTCCACAGAAGGCCTCGACTACTCCGAAATTGTTTCTGGATCGCCCAAAACCCCAGACCGGGAAGAAAAACAAAGAAACAAGAAAAATGAAATTGTGAGATCGGCTGAGTTACAGATCAACCTGATTGTCTAGATCGGCTAAGATCGAAGCAGTGGATAGCGGTGGATTCAAATTTTCTGGGTTTAATGGATTTATGGGTTTCTTTTTGTTTTCCCTTGCTATCTCGGTTTGTAACTGATTTTTTTTTTTTTTGGCAAGATTTGATGTATATTGTTGGTAGTATATACATCAAGGGAACCAATTATGTATAGATCGGCTGAGTTGCAGAGCAACCTGATTGTCTAGATCCGCTAAGATCGAAGCAGTGGAGAGCAGTGGATTCAAATTTTATGGGTTTAATGGATTTATGGGTTTCTTTTTGTTTTCCCTTGCTATCTGGGTTTGTAACTGATTTTTTTTTTGTGGCAAGATTTGATGTATATTGTTGGTAGTATATACATCAAGGGAACCAATTATTGTGTTGATTGAACAAGATTCAGGTCATGAATGGAATTTGGGTTTGAAGATTGATTTCTAAGATGGTGAGAGAGAAGTCGTTCTTCATTATGTTGCTTCTAATTCTGTTTCTATTGTGGCTTATGTAGTAAAGGAGATTTTTTAACGGAAAGGACTGAGGTAGGTAACGGGGGTTTAACGGAGGTCACCTCAGGTGGGTTAAGTGACAAATTTCAAACCACAGGTGGGCACTATTAAAACGGGCCAAATCACAGGTGGGTTAACTGCAATTTCCCCTTTCAATAATAGTAAAACAATACGTTTTATTTAACAATTCACAACATTTTCGTGTCTCTTTATATCTCCTTAGTGCCTTATTTGATTAGTTATATTAGTCCTTAATTATTATTATTTTTTCTTTTGTTTTCAATACTAAAAAAATGGGTATGCTAAAACACATGAAGAAGAAAGAAATTTGGGGTGTAAGCTTAAATAATTAACAAGAGATTAATAAGATAACAGTAAAAATAAATTAATGTGAACTTTTGAGTAACAATAAAAAGATTAATGAAAAGAGGTAAGAAAACCTTTCATACCCAACAACTATAATTCACTTTTACGAAAATATTATGAATACATTCACTGCAATAAACTTGAGTTTTTTCAACAATTTTTTAATCTAAAGTTACTAAAAAAATGTTAATAAAACCCCTAAGTTTCTACGGTTGTCAGCGTTGAAACTTAGAAACATGAAACTTATATAAAGCTACAGCCTACAGAACAAATCAAAGTTTTATAGATAGCTCTCACAGTTTCACATTTTCTCTCTAGTGGCTTCAAATCTCTCTCACACACAAGACTTGGAAATTTCAAAGCCAATTTCATAGCTCTCTAATCATGGAAATTTCGAAGCTCTATGTCATGGCAATCGCATAGCTCTTGGTCTCTCAACGCGGTGGCTCTGTCTCATCGTCACTCACAAAGTCGAAGTCGAAGTCTTCCGTCAACTCCTCTACTCTTCCCCTACCTCATCTAATCTCCCCCAATTTTCTAGGGTTTCAAGCTCAATCGCCCCTGCGACACGAAGATCATTTTGCCTGATTCTTCTCGATTCTTCAATGGAGGCAAATTCGGCGCCTTGTTTTCATGTTTTGTTTATAAATTGTAATGTTTGGTTCCTGGGAAAATTTTAGGGTGAAAATTTAAATTCTCCCTCACTTCCTCTCTCTCCCCAAACCCCCAAGGTTCCCTCTCTTTCTCTCTCTCTCTCTCTCCCTCTTCCTGAGTATATGCCTATATATTGGACTTTGTTTCTTTCTTAGATGGCTTTGTGTTTTGTTTCAGAGTCTACTACAAAGGAGGGTCAAGCTAATAAAATAAGTTTCTTCTAATTTTTATTCTCTGTTCCATAACTAATCCCAAGTTTCAATTATTATTATTATTATTACTCCTAATTGGAAGTCTACAGCGTTCACTTATTTTCTGCCGAATCAGTGATCATAGTAGTTTTTTGTTGTTGTTAATTTATAGTGATTGGTTGATATTGGGGTGTGGTTTGCTGCTTGTTTTTGTTCCCATCAAATGTGATTTAATAATGAATTTTGTTAATTTTTATGAAATAATTCTTGAGATTGAATGTGTAGAAGGATATTTTTACCATTTAATTATCAGCATATGTGCAATATATGGTACTGGGCATTGATGATGAAACTGACTTGCATTTTTTTTATATTAGATACTCTCTTTTTTGTTGGCTGAATCAGGAATTCATGTTTCTAATGGCAATGATTGTTGTAGAATGTAAACTTGTATCTTGAGTTGGATGATGGTTCAAACTGTGAGAGATTTATGATAAGTTTTTGTTTAGAAAACACGGGTGTGATACTTCCCTTGAAAGTTAAATCCTTTTTAGGCACTTTATTAATCCTTGGAAGCTTCATTGGTTATGCAAGAATCTGGAAACCCATTATGAATAGCAGGTTATTGATGACTGACTATCTATTTTGATTGGTAAGTTACACACGCACACACACCCAGTGGGTCTCGAACCCAGTATTCAGGACCTCATCCTCTGTCCCTTTATTATGAGAGGAGGAAGTGCCAATTGAGCTATAGCTAATTGGTTGATGACTGACTATCTTTTATAATTGAAAACTTAATTGAAAAGTTACAATTGAGCTTGGCCTAAAAGCAGTTCAGTTTGACGTTTTACATTTAATTTTTATCGGAAGTCGACACTAGGGGTGCCCAGCTTGATAAGCTAACAACTATTTATTTTAATTGTGTTACGACTCTTGCAAACATAATCGATTTCTTCTACTCCCCCCCTTTTTAGCCTCTTTTTTTTTTTGGATAGATAATGAGAAATTTTATTAAGAAAAAAATAGCCAACCTGAGTACATTGGAGATGCACTGTGGGGGCAAAAATCAAGAACCAAAATTACAATGATCAAGTAATAGAGGAAGAGAAAAACAAGAAAAATGTGACAGGGCCACACTCCAAACAAGGAGAGTGTGTAATGAAAAGGAATTAATCTCTAGCAAAGACCGTTCACATCCCTCAAAACAAGGAGCATTTCTTTCTCTCCAAATGCACCACATCAAACAGTGCGGCACAAGTCTCCAAAGATCTATATTGCGATGCCGCCCAAATTTACGTTGCCAAGATTCAAACACCTCAATAACCTTAAGTGGCATAACCCAATTCAGCCCCAACAAACAAACCACCAATGACTACAACTCGCAAGCTAAAGGACATGAAGCAAAAGATGATCCACCAACTCTCCACACCTCTTACACATGTAACACCAATCAAGGACAACAATATGCCTTTTACGAAGGTTATCAGTCGCAAGAATCTTACCGAAAGAAGCTGACCATGAAAAGAAAGCCACGCTTGTTCTTGTTAATTTTTCTTCATGGGGAAATAAATTTTACCTAACATATGCTTGAGTTGTTATTGTACAATCAATGGATGATTGACTTGTTCTTTTTTATTATTATTATTATTATTATTATTATGGGGACCCTGATATTCATTCCCTAAGCCCCTAGTAGTTTTCCTATCAACTCTAATTCATCTTATCAAGCTTTTAGTTCTTTAAAACAAATCAGATTTTGCCCTGATTAGTTATGTTTGATAAATTTACAGAAACCCCATCCAAAGGATAGATTTGACTCAAGAACTAATGCGATGAATGATGGAGGTAATGATGCTACTTTGATTGTTTTTAGCAGGGAAGATTGAATTTTTAATGTAATTGTTCCGACAGCTTTTTGACAATACTCATTTTTGGAATTGCATTATGACATGCCCTCCATGCAAAGACTTAAATGCGATTCTTAAAATTTTAGTCCTCCATAGTGCTGACCAAAAACAGTTTCTTTTTGTTGCCTATTGTTTTAGCCTCACTAGCCACATCGTATGCACAATTAAACATGAACCGACCATGCGGTGTGAAACTCCATATTATTTGATCTCTTGCTAAGAGGAATATCCAAATTTGCATCTATGTCTTCTCTTGAAAATAAGTTGCTGATAAGTTCAGTGTTCTAGCATCTTTTTTCCATATCAATTGCATGACTAATTTGGATAAACTACAACCTGCAATCAACTCTTTTTGTCTGCTTCAAGTCTATGGCTGGTTGTTTTGTTTTTCATGTTTCCATAAAGTAATTTAAATGTTGTATTAAAATCCTTTGGTTTGTCATTTGTATTTGGTCGGCCTTGTCACTAGGAATTCCTTGTCTGAGTAGACCCCACGCCCTTTGAACAATATTGTATTGAGAGCTTCTTGTGAAATTTTTATTAAGCAGGATATTTCTTTCTTGTCCTATCTGCTCCCCACTGTAAGTTCTTCATAGCTTCACTCCCATCCACTCCAAAAAAAAAAAAAAAAAAATTAGAAAAAATAAATTTAGGCTGAGCATGTTATACTGAGTACCCTAATTTTTGAACTTAATGTGCAGCATCCATATGCTCCTCTTAGCTAACCTATTTTGTTAAGATCTCTAAGCTATCGGTTAAATTGAAAAAGTGCTTAACTGCCTTGAAATAGCAGTAGTCAATGGTCAAGTAGGTAAGGCTGTATATTAAGGGATGGGGAGTGGATGGTGGGGATCCATGTGAGGAGTCATGGACAGGAGTGTCATGTTTTGATTCATTTGCTATACGCCTGTAATGCACTTAGCTAACTATTTTTCTATTAACAATGCCACATTTTCAAAAAGGCCCAAAACCTTACCCTTCCATGTTCTACTACCCTTTGTGCAGTAAAATTCAAGGACTAAACCTATTGGAGGCCAGCTTAATAACCTGCATCATTTGACACACCTGCAAGTGAATATGTCTTGTTATATTTATCTCTTATTGAAGTTGTACCAGCATTGTTTATATAATTCTTTATTCTGGTTTCTTCTTTAGGAATGTTAGCTACAATAACATTCAGGGTGAAATTTCATATAGCTTACCTCCCAATGCCACAAATATGTAGGATGTCTGTTTTGTAAATTGTGATTCTTGTATGCTTAATTTTTTTTCTTTCAAGTTTTTGGTGATTATTCTACTTTTTCGTGAATGCAGAAATATGGCATACAACTATTTGATACAAAATATTTCCCACTCTCTACCAGCCATGAAATGTCTCTAACATCAGTGAGTTACTTCTCCCCCCATGTGCCTATTTACTGAATTGCTTTTGCTTTTTGGTTATTCAATTAGAATCTCTTAATTCTTTTCTTGTAGAAATCTAAACCCCAATTAGTTATCTGGACCAATTGACAATGTCTTTACTGGTTTACAGAATCTCAGAGAGATATATGTGTTCTTCACCCGATCCTTATATTTCCTTTTCCCTAGCGTTTGAAGTGAAAAGAAAATAATGCAAAGTACAATATTCCTTGAAATACAAAGAGGATGTTGTTGATGCTAGTAGAACCTTGAGAAGTATGAAGTTGGTGATGATCTTGATGAAAGTATGTAGCAAATTATGCAACAAACAAGAACTCACCAAATACCTTTTAGTGTACAAGGATTGGCTATTGTAAATACTTTTTAGTGTACTATTCAAATCAGGTTTTGTGTAGCAAGTAGTGATTCGTGTTTCAAATTTAAAAATGTAAAGGGCAATAGACAGAGTAGTTGAGTTATGTTGATTTGTACAATTTGTTAAAAGAGTAGTTGATTGGCTGTTGTAATTCAATTTGGAATTGAAAATTTGCGTTTATGTTTATGTTTTGAATCAGGTTATTAAATTTTGATCAATGTGAAAGAGTGCTTCAAAATTTTTTTTAATTAAAGAAAATACTTATTTCAATGTTTACAAATTGTTGAAATTTATCTAAGGTACCTTCTACCAATGGTTGAGTGCATGTGGAAAAAAGTAAGAAGCATACGTTTATAATAATACTTCGATGTTTATTAATCATTGATAAAAGTGTAACATTTTTTTCAATGGCTGCACAAGCAATAGAAAAAAGTTCTTGACATAGTTATAAATGGTGGTTCTCGATGGTTATCTAAACCATCGAAAATGCTATTTTTGACAATTTTTAGTACTTTTTTCAATGGTTTCAACTGTTGAAAATAACCAAATTTCTTGTTATGATTTCTCTTTATTAAATAATCGAAAAGTTAGTGGAGGGTAAGAACTTACTAGGATATTCAATGGTAAAAGACTCCAGACAATAATGGACAATTTTGGTGTGGGTGATGTGCAAGATGTTCCATGCACATTCATATCAAATTAAAGCCATGACTCATGACTCAAATCATGAGTCAACAAATAGCTTCCATGAAGGTGAGGTTTCATTCCATTATTTCCATACAAACTTGGAAATGACTTTTGCAATATAAAGTCGTCCTTATTTTTGTTGCTTTCTCACTTGAACATCAATGAAAAATACAACTTTTCGTCCCAACCTCCAATATGTTCAATTAAATGGATAATACGTCATACCGCACAAGAAAAATTTATATATTTCTTCGTCAAGCCAAGGTCAACAATGTAGGAAACAGTAGCTCAAATTTAGTTCACCAGGTGATTGTCATTCGTTTTTTTATATTATAATTATTATTAAATAAATCAATAAGAAAGAGAGCTTGATGGGCCTAGTCACTATTCTTTTTCAGTCCTAAAAAACGGCCAAAATGGCCCAATAGCACTTATTTTTGAAATTTTTAGGAAAAAAACACTGTTTCGGAAATAAATAGGAAACTACCACTTTTTTACGAACTCGAGTTTTAGAAACTCGAGTTCCTCTCAATTTTGCCACCGTGGCGCTGCTGAGCTGGAATTTGTGCGATTAAAAAAAATTATGTGGTACTCGAGCTTGGTAAACTCCAGTTCCATGCAACACAATACTCGAGTATACCAGGCTCGAGTACGTTTTATAAATAAAATGGAGATAAAAAAAAATTTACACAGTACTCGAGTTTACCAAACTCGAGTACCGTGTAAATTTTTTTTTTTTTTTTTGTTTTTTGTTTTTTGTTTGGGGATAATCAACAAATAAACATAAATATAAAAGTAAGTGGCTTTTTTATGTTTTTATTTATTTAAATAGAAGCATTGTAAAATATAGAGATTTTAATTTCAAAATATGAATTTAATTTCTACATTAATTAAAATTGTTCATTGTTTTCTCATAAAAATTATTTACTATTTTATGTATAAACTATTTGTGGGGCCAAATAATCCTGCGGCCCAGCCCACTACGTTCCTGGGCCGAAGGCCCGAGCCGAGGAGACAATCCAAATCCAGGGACGACCTCATCATCGGACGTCCGAGGGTTTGAAGGATAGGCTCGAACCAAACGGTCACCTCAACATTAAATACACCTGACAATCACCCTGGCCGCCTTAATGAGGAAAGGACCTCCACCAGTGTCACCTTGGAAGCCGTGACTCCCAAAGAGACTGGGAAGGCGGCTGATGGGACAAGCACCTAAGTAAATGGCCTAATCGCTCAGCAAATGTAGGGCTAGGATCAATTGTAAGGGGGATATATAATGTAAAGGAATCCCTCCTGATGGGGAGGACTCTTGAGAAAAGGAAGAAGAACAAAAAAGAGAAAGAAGAAGAGAGAAGAAAAGAGAGAGAGAAGGGGTAAGAGCCTCCTCGGCCATAGGCCGAGGAGCCTATCCCAGATGTAATTTGCTCTAAATCCTTTTTTCTTTGAATAAAAGAGGCCGGAGTCCACGCCATTCGAGCGCCGGCCGGCGCCTAGACCTTCGACCCACTCTCTATAAATTCATTGCGGGGTTCGTTGGGCTTTTGACCCGTGTCCATTGGGCTTGGGCAGCCAAAAACCCAGTCCCCACAATTGGCGCCGTCTGTGGGGAAGGATTAGTGCACCGGTGGGCGCAACGGGTGACCATCCTAAGTAACCATTCTATGGAAGATCGGCGGTGATGCAAAAAAAGGAACTATCAAAAAGAAGAACATTGCAGAAAGATAAAAATTGGAAGACAAGAGATTTATCAGTAAAAAAAAAAGACTTTATATTATTTCATAAAGAAAAATTTACAGATTACAATCAGAGGCTCAGACAGGCATGTTTTACAACTATTCCTACCAGCTAGTCCTACAATCAGAGGCCCAGGTGGACCCGTCCTAAAACTAGCTAGAGGGAAGTGTCAACCCGTGCTCTTATTGGCATCAAGAGAATGGGAGAACTTGACAATAAGCGGGCTGGAGGGGGCTGGGGCTAGCTCGTTCCAAGGCCCTCAACGACTCCTTTCTCGGAGTGGCGGAGCTTGAACAAAGCGAGGAGCAGACACAGGGGCTCCGGGATGCCCTCCCCATGATGTTCCCTTGATTCTCTCCAACCCCCACGAGTGTTGGCCGTCGGTGACGGCAACACTCGGGCACTGCCCATAATGAGAGTTCGCATGTCTCCTCCGTCGGGGGTGCGCTCTGAGGAGGGACGTTAGGTACTTCAACAATAGCCCTCCGGGCCACCGTGCATGGCGCCATCGGGGTTACGCCTAGATTCTGCCGCACCGAAAGCCCAGTGGGGGCTACGGCCACGACGGCTCTTGGCGTGGACGTTCTTATGTCCGTCCAAAGCCGCCCCATATCGCCTAACTCCGGTCGCAATCCCGGCGGGGTTTTTAAAGGGGATTGGGAAGCTAGAAGGGTGTGTTCTTTCTGTTTGTGTTGGGAAGCTCATGGAGTATGAGGAAACCATTCCCCCCAAAAGGCCTTATATAGAGGGATAGGGTTGGTGAGAATTAATTCACGCGGAGCCCAAAAAGAGGGTTACCGAAGCGTTGGATAATAATGAAGCCATCAATTCACGAGGCTATTAATGAAGGCGCGTCTCGCGCACTGAAGCGTCAGGCCCGGAATACGAACGGCCAAAGGACGCTTCGCAAATGACAGAGATGAGGGCTCGAGATGGAGATGAGATCAATGCCACGTGCAAGATCATGAGCCTTCCGAAGGAGGAATCGTCCCTAGTAAAGCAAACCGAGGACAAACTCCTACTTCCAGATGCCAAGCGTTAGACAGAACCAAGGCACTGCATGGTCCTCGGACTCAGGCCTACGGGGAAACTAACCGCTCCAGATGCCAAGCGTTAGACTGAACCAAGGCACTGCATGGTCCTCGGACTCAGGCCTATGGGGAAACTAACCGCTCCAGATGCCAAGCGTTAGACAGAACCAAGGCACTGCATGGTCCTCGGACTCAGGCCTATGGGGAAACTAACCGCTCCCGATGCCAAGCGTTAGACTGAACCAAGGCACTGCATGGTCCTCGGACTCAGGCCTATGGGGAAACTAACCGCTCCAGATGCCAAGCGTTAGACAGAACCAAGGCACTGCATGGTCCTCGGACTCAGGCCTATGGGGAAACTAACCGCTCCCGATGCCAAGCGTTAGACTGAACCAAGGCACTGCATGGTCCTCGGACTCAGGCCTATGGGGAAACTAATCGCTCCAGATGCCAAGCGTTAGACAGAACCAAGGCACTGCATGGTCCTCGGACTCAGACCTATGGGGAAACTAACCGCTCCAGACGCCCAGCGCTAGGCAGCAACTGTACCTAGGTCTTGCATGGTCCTCGGACTCAAGCCTATGGGGAGCTAGCCACTTACCTTGAAGGCAGCAATTGTACCTAGGTCTTGCATGGTCCTCGGACTCAAGCCTATGGGGAGCTAGCCACTTACCTCGAAGGCAGCAATTGTACCTAGGTCTTGCATGGTCCTCGGACTCAAGCCTATGGGGAGCTAGCCACTTACCTCGAAGGCAGCAATTGTACCTAGGTCTTGCATGGTCCTCGGACTCAAGCCTATGGGGAGCTAGCCACTTACCTCGAAGGCAGCAATTGTACCTAGGTCTTGCATGGTCCTCGGACTCAAGCCTATGGGGAGCTAGCCACTTACCTTGAAGGCAGCAACTGTACCTAGGTCTTGCATGGTCTAAGGACTCAAGCCTATGGGGAGCTAGCCACTTACCTTGAAGGCAGCAAGTGTACCTAGGTCTTGCATGGTCTAAGGACTCAAGCCTATGGGGAGCTAGCCACTTACCTTGAAGGCAGCAACTGTACCTAGGTCTTGCATGGTCTAAGGACTCAAGCCTATGGGGAGCTAGCCACTTACCTTGAAGGCAGCAATTGCACCAAGGCACCGCATGATCCTCGGACTCAGGCTTACGGGGAAGCTAAATACTTCGGATGAACCTAAGTGTTAGGTAGAACCAAGGCTCTGCACGGTCCTCGGACTCAGGCTCACGGGGAAACCAACCACCTTAGATGATCCTAAGAGTTAGACAGAACCAAGGCACTGCATGGTCCCAGGACTCAGGCCTATGGGGAAACTAACTCCTTCAGAGGATTCCAGGTGTTGGACAGAACCAAAAGCGCTGCATGATCCCAGGACCCAGACCTATGGGGAAACTAGCTACTTCAGGGAATTCTAAGTGTTAGCCAGAGCCCAAAGCACTGTACGGTCCTCGGACTCAGGCTTGTGGGGAAGTCAATCACATCAAGGAGAACCTAAGTGTCAACCTAAAGAATTTTTTACCCAGCCCTTAGGGAAAGATGGGCCCACTCGAGCACACATGCCCTCGCTGCAACAATTGATACCGCGACTGGCCGCGGTGCCATTAAAGATAAAATCACACAAGTAAAGAAAAAACGAATAACGTGCAAGAAAGCAAACAACCACAACAAACAGGAAAGAAATAAAGCTCGCGTTCCATTGAGTTCACAAATGTTACATGGTGAGAACCGCATTGCAGTCACAAAGCTAAAAAAAAAAAGAAAAAAAAAAGAAAGGAAAATACAAAGGACCAGAAAGACAACAGGGTCGGAGGGCCTGCCCCACTCACTTATACTCCTCCCTCAGCTGGGGGCTGGACCATAGCAGCATCAAGGCTTTCTGAACTTTGGCCAGCGGGGACGGCCCGCAAAGGTGAAGCAGGAATAGCTGCCTCCTCAGCAGCGGGAGCTTCAGCCCCAGCGCCAGACTTCACAGCCTCCTGGGGCGCCTCCCCAACGGGGTCCTCACCCGATTCTGCCACCTTGGAAGGGTCACTTCCTTGGGCGGGCTCAGCCATGGGCTCAGCAGTCGATGTGTCCTCACCCGTAGCAGTGCCGGCTTCCTCCACAGCCTCCTCGGCCTCAGTGCCACTTGGAGCCGCCTCTCGGATGGCAGGGGGGTAGTACACATTCTCCTCCTTCCACAAGTCGGATGAGGCCTCGACCCCAGCCTGCCTAAGAGCCTCGCGCCAAACCTCGGCAGAGTAGCGCCTGCACAACGCGGGGACTTCAGACCTGAAGGTTGCTGCGGTCTCTTCCATCCCCGTGGTGTAAGCCTCCTCCTCGGCCTCCTTCTTAGTGGCCAAGGCCTCCTCCCTGCCCTGGTCAGCCTCTAACTTGGCCCTCAGGGCCTCATCCCTCGCCCACTCAGCCGCCTTTTTGTCCGACTCGGTGGCAGCCACCTTTTGGGGTAGATCAGCTAACAACCCCTTGGCAGCCTTCAGCTGCTCCTCCGCCTCAGCCAGGCGCTTCGAGTAATCCTCGGCCTGCTTCTGAAAACCGACGAGGCCGGACAGGGCAGTATCCCGGGCACTGGTCATCGCACTCAGCTCCTCCCGGGCCTTGGACAGGTCGGCCTCGGAGTGTTTAAGGACCTGGGTGGCCTCCAGACGTTTTTCGCGCTCCGCCTCCATGGCCTTCCCCTGGCCCTGGGTTATGTCCTCCAACCTAAAAGTAGCCTGAACAGCCTGCCCAACAAAACAAATACGCCTTTAGCTGAGACCAAAAAAAGCGGAAGAGGAGAACTACAACTAGGAAAAGTCCCAAATATTGAGGAGCTTACCATCCCCAAATACCGCTTGAGGCAGAAGAAGACCTCCCTGCTCCTCATAGTCGCCAGTTCTGCCATGTCGGCAGGGAGTAACAGGCACTTTTCAACCGCATCGGCTACGTATGTGCCCTCGCCCTCATTGAAATCTCTGAGGGAGGAGTCTTCCCTCAGCGGCGCCCCACGGAGCATTGGGGCAGGAAGCCAGGCCCTAGGCTCGGGTTGGTCGTCAACCTGTTTGTCCGGGCCTCGGGAGCCTATCTTCAGCTGTTTGGAGGGCCGCCGATCATCACCCTCCTCCCGTAGGGGCTCGGACCTCTCCTCAGCTGGCCTTTTGCCCTTATCCTTCTTCTGCTTGGGATCAGAGGGCTCACGCCTGGAAGGCAGACTCGTCTCGGGCAGAGGGGGAGGAAGCCCTGGTTGTGCAGAGGCCGACTTGCCCTGGACAGAGCGAGTTCTCGGAGGAGGAGGAGGGATCTCTGACTTAGATTTCCCCGGCTGGCCTTCAATCAGTTCAGCCAAGCTAACTTGCGGCTTCTTCTTGTAGCCCATTTTTCGCCGAGAAGAGGACTTGGATGCTGAGAAGTCCGCTTCGGTCAGATGAGGGTCACCCAAATCCCCTGGAGGATCCTCGAACTGGTGAGCTTGATCAAACACGTCAAATTCGTCCTCGGTGGGGCCAAAATCAGCAACCTCCACTTTCCTCTCAGGGCCTGCTTCGGCGGGCTCCGAGATCCTAAGGGAGGAGGAGGGACCCGCAGGTGTTGCGCCTCCTGATGTGGAGGGCACCTCAGGGAACCGAAACCCGTCCTCGGTCACCGTTATCTTCTGAAGACGAGGATCCTTTGCTCTGATCACGTGCTTTGGCGCCGCAAATACCTTGTGAGCCGGGTCGTATTTCAAAATTTCGTGAGCGGCCCTAACTTGATTATCTGCCGCGTTCACAAAAACCTCCGCCCTCAGCGCCTTCTGCAAGTCTTCCCGGTTGATTAGGCTGAAGTGGCGCGTGAAGGCGTGCGGATCTGCAAAAGGAAGCACATCCATATTAGAAACCAAACATTGCAAGAGAAAGGGGCGAGAGAAAGGATGGAACTGATTAGGGTCCTAGAACTCTCTCTCTCCATTTTTCCACTGCCCACCTGGGGTCCCCTCCGTCGTCGGGCAGTGAAGGCCATCATGCCACTCTCCAGACACGATGAGAAAATCTTTGTTCAACCCCTTGCTGGACTCAGGGAGACACTGAATGAGCCGGACTCTGTCATCCCTGGTCTTCAGATAGTAGGTTTCGCCCTTCAGGCACTGGAGATTATAACACCAGCTGACGTCATGGTGGGTCAGTCTCAGGCCCATCTTCTCATTTAGGGCATCCACACAGCCCAGAACCCTAAAGACGTTAATGGCGCACTGAGTGGGGGCTAGTCGAAAGTGTATCAGATAGTCCCTCATCACCGGACCCATGGGTATCCTCATGCCACCTTCGACGAAGGCAACGATGGGAATCACCACCTCACCCTCCTGCCTCCGAAAGCGCCACTCACCCTGCACACAATACCTCAAGCCCACGTTGGCCGGTATCTTGTAATCGGCGATGAATTTCTCCATCGCCTCCTCAGTGAAGACATACTTCTTAAAAATACCCATCCCAAATGAAGCCTAAACGAGCTAAGAGGGAGAAAACGAAAAAGAGGCAGAGAGGAAAAAGGAAAAAGTTCCAAGGGAGACAGAGTGACTTACAGAAATGTGTAGAAGCTCCTCGGACAGGCCTTTTATGCTGGAGATGTGGACTCTTGGGTGCAAAGATGCAGAAGAACCGAGTTTTCAAATGGGTATTTATACCCTAAAATCAAGGAACATAGCGGATTTTCCCACTCCCAACCGTTAGGCGAATCCCCACCGTTGGATTAACATCCTACCGTTGCATGTGGGGAGCATAAAGCCACCTGGATTTAATGAGAGGCACGTCGCACCCTTCAAGGCATTAGTAACGCTTCTGAAGCAGGCGAAAAGACTCCAATACCCCCAGAGGGCCAAACTCCAGCGGTACATAATGCATGCCCGAGGACATCAAAATCCTCCTCTCCGCCCGAGGAGGCGGACAGCAAAATTTTGAGGGGCTATTGTGGGGCCAAATAATCCTGCGGCCCAGCCCACTACGTTCCTGGGCCGAAGGCCCGAGCCGAGGAGACAATCCAAATCCAGGGACGACCTCATCATCGGACGTCCGAGGGTTTGAAGGATAGGCTCGAACCAAACGGTCACCTCAACATTAAATACACCTGACAATCACCCTGGCCGCCTTAATGAGGAAAGGACCTCCACCAGTGTCACCTTGGAAGCCGTGACTCCCAAAGAGACTGGGAAGGCGGTTGATGGGACAAGCACCTAAGCAAAGGGCCTAATCGCTCAGCAAATGTAGGGCTAGGATCAATTGTAAGGGGGATATATAATGTAAAGGAATCCCTCCTGATGGGGAGGACTCTTGAGAAAAGGAAGAAGAACAAAAAAGAGAAAGAAGAAGAGAGAAGAAAAGAGAGAGAGAGAGAAGGGGTAAGAGCCTCCTCGGCCATAGGCCGAGGAGCCTATCCCAGATGTAATTTGCTCTAAATCCTTTTTTCTTTGAATAAAAGAGGCCGGAGTCCACGCCATTCGAGCGCCGGCCGGCGCCTAGACCTTCGACCCACTCTCTATAAATTCATTGCGGGGTTCGTTGGGTTTTTGACCCGTGTCCATTGGGCTTGGGCAGCCAAAAACCCAGTCCCCACACTATTTATACGATTTTGCATAAAATTATTTTCTGTTTAGCATTATTTAAGAAATTGTTCACTCTCTTTTCTGCATAAATTATTTTCTGTTTACTGTTTAAAAAATTGTTCACTGTTTTCTCATAAAACACCTAGTGAAATCGTGTTTTTAAATTTAAACGCCAAATCTAAATGCTTTTTCATGTTTGAATTTCACAATAATCGAATATATTTTTCTGCATTGATAAAATCTGTTTCTACATTAATAAAATTTGCTCTTTGCACATCATATTTACTGTATATTCAAATCTACTTACTGCATTCATAAAATCTGTTTTTTGCATTAATTAAAACTGTTCACTGTTTTCTCATAGAAATTGTTCACTGTTTTCTGCATAAACTATTTCTAGCATTCTGCATAAAATTATTTTCTGTTCAGCATTATTTAAAAAATTGTTCACTCTCTTTTATGCGTATATTATTTTCTGTTCACTATTTAAAAAATTGTTCGCTGTTTTCTCATAAAACACCTAGTGAAATCGTGTTTTCTAAATTTAAAAGCCAAATCTGAATGCTTTTTCATGTTTAAATTTCACAATAATCAAATTTGTTTTTCTGCATTGATAAAATCTATTTCTAGGTTGATAAAATTTGCTCTCTACACATCATGTTTACTATATATTCGAAGCTGCTTACCGCATTCATAAAATCTGTTTTTTGCATTAATTAAAACTGTTCACTGTTTTCTCATAAAAATTATTCAATGTTTTCTACATAAACTGTTTTTAGCATTGGCGCAGTTATTGCACTTAAATGGTTTTTGTGTTTTTTTAAATATGTAACCATATGAATAATGGGCAAACTCCATGAAAGAAAAATGAATGATTCGTATAAATCACCTAACGGTAAATGCCTCGAAAAATTCGAATTTGTAAAAAAGTTAGAATTAGTTGAATGTAGAACTGTTCATTAAGTAAAACTGTTTTCTACATTAAGTTAGAATTATTTTCTATTTCTATGTTAATAAAATTTTCTCTCTACACATCATGTTTACTGTATATTCGAAGCTGCTTACTGCATTCATAAAATCCATTTTTCACTAGGTGTTTTATGAGAAAACAGTGAACAATTTTTTAAACAGTAAACTGAAAATAATTTATGCAAAAAAGAGAGTGAACAATTTTTTAAATAATGCTGAATAAAAAATAATTTTATGCAGAATACTAGAAATAGTTTATGCAGAAAATAGTGAACAATTTTCATGAGAAAATAGTGAACAATTTTACTTAATGTAGAAAACAGTTTTACTTAATGAACAGTTCTACATTCAACTAATTTGAACTTTTTTACAAATTTGAATTTTTCGAGGCATTTACCGTTAGGTGATTTATACGAATCATTCATTTTTCTTTCATGGAGTTTGTCCATTATTCATATGGTTACATATTTAAAAAAACACAAAAATCATTTAAGTGCAATAACTGCGCCAATGCTAAAAACAGTTTATGTAGAAAACAGTGAACAATTTTTATGAGAAAACAGTGAACAGTTTTAATTAATGCAAAAAACAGATTTTTATGAATGCGGTAAGCAGCTTCGAATATATAATAAACATGATGTGTAGAGAGCAAATTTTATCAACCGAGAAACAAATTTTATCAATGCAGAAAAACAAATTTGATTATTGTGAAATTTAAACATGAAAAAGCATTCAGATTTGACTTTTAAATTTAGAAAACACGATTTCACTAGGTGTTTTATGAGAAAACAACGAACAATTTTTTAAATAGTGAACAGAAAATAATATACGCATAAAAGAGAGTGAAAATTTTTTTAAATAATACTGAACAGAAAATAATTTTATGCAGAATGCTAGAAATAGTTTATGCAGAAAACAGTGAACAATTTCTATGAGAAAACAGTGAAGAATTTCGATTATTGTAAAATTCAAACATGAAAAAGCATTTAGATTTGGCGTTTAAATTTGAAAACACGATTTCACTAGGTGTTTTATGAGAAAACAGTGAACAATTTTTTAAACAGTAAACAGAAAATAATTTATGCAGAAAAGAGAGTGAACAATTTCTTAAATAATGCTAAACAGAAAATAATTTTATGCAAAATCGTATAAATAGTTTATACAAAAAATAGTGAATAATTTTTATGAGAAAACAATGAACAATTTTAATTAATGTAGAAATTAAAATCTCTATATTTTACAATGCTTCTGTTTAAATAAATAAAAACATAAAAAAAAAAAAAAAGCCACTTACTTTTATCTTTATGTTTATTTGTTGATTATCCCCAAACAAAAAACAAAAAAAAAAAAAAAACAAAAAAAACAAAAAAAAATTTACACGGTACTCGAGTTTGGTAAACTCGAGTGCTGTGTAAATTTTTTTTATCTCCATTTTATTTATAAAACGTACTCGAGCTTGGTATACTCGAGTATTGTGTTGCATGGAACTCGAGTTTACCAAGCTCGAGTACCACATAATTTTTTTTAATCGCACAAATTCCAACTCAGCAGCGCCACGGTGGCAAAATTGAGAGGAACTCGAGTTTCTGAAACTCGAGTTCGTAAAAAAGTGGTAGTTTCCTATTTATTTCCGAAACAGTGTTTTTTTTCTAAAAATTTCAAAAATAAGTGGTATTGGGCCATTTTGGCCCCTAAAAAACTATCCGCCTCACAAAATCAGCCCATCTGACTTATAAAAGTAGCCCATGACAAGATTGTGAGCAATGAAATTTTACATTCTGATGTAGAAAAAGAGAACCAAAATAAAAAAATAAAAAAAATTCAGCATGAGCTTTACATCTTCAATAATTGGTTGTAAGGCTCAATTGATATCTGGTGAGTTCTTATGTATAGAGTCTATAGACCGACCTGGAAAATAGTTATATGCGTGAGAAAATTTAGTTCAGTGGCTTAAAACATCTTGAACTAGTGGTGCATGAGATTTCTTCTAAAGGAGTAAGTTTAAGTTTAACTATTCACTCTTTCTATGGTTGTTGCACCTAAAACTGTTCCATCAAACTGACACTCTTGATCAGAAAATTGAGTTCAGAGTGAAGACTGACAGAAGTTTACTTTGTTCAGTGAAAGTTGAAGAGATGCAAGTTTTTTCTTTGGTCTTGCAGTGAGAGACTTTTTCACAGAAAAATTGGGAAAAAAAAAAAGAAAAAAGAAAAAAAAGAGAGAAGATATTTGATGAGATTGGGAAGAAACAGGTGAATGAGAAAAAAGACAAGGAAAAAAAAAAATGAAAAGAAAAGAAGAACAAAAAGAGAGAAGAGGATTTGGTGGGATTTTAATTTTTTTTTAATTACAATTATATTAGGTCACAACAAATTAGAAAAAAAAAATTCACAATGTGTGAACGTTATAAGAAAATTAAATAAATTAATAAAATATTAAACTAGACTACCCACAACTAAAAACAAAGACTTGTAAAAATATTATCATATTTTATTGCGTCTTTAGACTTATTAAATTAGTGTTATTTTTCTTTAAAAACAAAAAAGATTGTGCAATTGACACAATACTTTCACAATAATTTCATAATAAAGTTTATGCAGTAAGTTGTTAGGAGTATGAGTTTTTATTTGGACTTAATATTGACATCACTTTTTTTTTTTTTTTATCTAACATTAACAACTTGTCACATATTAAAAACAAAAAACAAAAACAACAACAAAAACAAATACATAGATTTTATTGTGAAAATTTTTGTAAAAATATTGTACCCATAATGCAAAAAATATTTGAAAATAGTCATTACTTTAAGAGAAGTGCTACATTCACAACAATTTCACAACAAATTATAGTGGTAAGTTGTTATTGGTTCTAATTTGAATCCACTTTTTAAATTACTTTTTTACCTACTCATAACAACCAATAATAACCCGTCGATTAGAATTTGTTATGAAAGTGTTGTGAAAATATTGTGCACAAAAAGAAAAGAAAAGAAAAGAAAAGATAAATATCAATAATCGTCAATTTATGGAGTGCCAAAACAGACATATTCTATGAACGTAAGAAATATGGCTTTAAGAAAAGATGATGAGAATTGGATAGAGATATCACATATGTGTACTGCTGTTAAACTGCTTTTTATTTACTCGGTTTGAGATGAATAATCCTGACATGTTGGGATTATAAGCATAGTATAAACACATATGTAGGCTTTTACATTGCTTTTATTATGCTTAAGCATTGCTGAAGACGGCATATTTGAAATGCTGGAGCTATTTTAAAGTATTGAGTTTGTTTTCGTAGATACTACTAAGTTTTCACTTGTTACTTACAAAAGCTTCTGTTCCGACTACTATGATTGTTTTTCTGTTGTGAACATGAGCTGCCATATCTCAATTTATTGACATCTTGATGTTGAAAGTAGATTCCAGATTAGAGTCGTTGTGTCTTATAGGAAGTTTAGCTTTTATTTGAGAGGTTAGACTAATTTAGGCCTTAATTTGATTCTCTCTTTCTGATATTATTTTGCCCATTATGTTTCGTGCATTAATCTCAAGTTAATGATCTGGTTTTATGTACTAGACTTAATGTCAAGTATCTTGAGGGTAGTGGCTGTATGTGGTATAATCTTTGTGTGAGTGAAAATGCAGGTACTTTGGAGACTATTAGGATGTGTATCTCAGTTGATCAAGTTGTTGTTGTAGTAAATTCTTCTTGAAGCGAACTTGCCATGTCGTTTAATGATACGGTTTTCTTAATCCCTTACAATAGCTTGGAAGAGTAAGCTTCCTTCAGCTTGGTTGGGCTCATAATGGCTCCCTGATTGGGCTGGCCAGCCCCCATATCCAGCATAATTTATAACATTTGATATTGTAATGCACTATCCTACGCCTGAAAATGTGCTTCATATGCACATGGATGTGAATGCTCCTTTTCCAGTAACTTGAGTACCTTGCCTAATGGTACCTCTTTTTGGATGATAGTATTTCTTCCTTCTTCAATGTAGTGGACACAAACGGTTGTCTGTAAAATAAAGTACCAAATACATAGAATCACACAAAATCACCCCCAACACATCTTATCTCGTACTTCATCAATGTGCTAAGTTTTTACAAAATGATACAGTAACATCTAAAAATAGATGTCCACTGTACAACTACAAAATGCAAATCATTTTTACCCTCTTATTTTATTAGCCTTTCTCTCTCTCATCCAATTACTTCAACAAAAATCTTTTGGGCTAGCAAAGGAGGATAGAAGAATTTGCATCATGCAAGGCTAAGGGTTCCAACGGCGTGACTAGGGATTTGAGATGGGGATTATGGAGGTGACATTGTGGTGGGTGTGGGTTTGCAAATTGATTGGGTTGTGGCAGATGGGTTTTGTGGAAGGTTGTTGGGTCAAGAGTTGTGGGGTTGATGGGTCATGGGTGGTGGCACTGGCAATACACATGGGTTGTTGGGTTTTGCGGCATAGTTGCCATGGTTTTTGGGTTTTGTGGCATAGTAATAGTGGTTGCAGGGTATTGGTGGGGTTGTTGGGTCGTGGGGTTGATGGGTCACGAGTGGTCGCACTGGCCACTTGCATGGGTTATTGAGTTTTTTTTAGGTGGTTGTTGGGCTTTGTGGTGTAGTGGTGGTTGTTGTTGGGTTTTGTGTGAAAGTTGCTAGGTATTTGTGAGTGGTTCTTGGGTTTTGTGTGAAAGTTGCTAGGTATTTGTGCAGTGGTTTTTGGGTTGCTAGGCTTTTATGGGGGATGGTTGCTATTGGGTTTGGTGATTTTATTTTTATTATTATTTATTTAATGGATAGAACTTGCTGACTTGCCGCTGGGTTTTGGAATTGGGAAGGACAAAAAAATATTATTTTAATTAGCTATATCACAAAATAAGAAAATGAGACATAGGATGTGTTTAAAAAGTGGTTAGTTAAAATAAATAAAGCAGTTTATGGTAATGTAAAATAAATAAGTTTATTTATTTTTGCATGCTGCGAGTTACATTACGCCCACTTAAAAATTGGTATTGAACTGAGAAAAAAAAACCTCATACAACCCAAACCTCAATATACTTTAGGGAGGGAGAGCAAAGTAGAATTACAATGCATTATAGTGAGCTACTCATTTGATGATGAGGTGAAATAGCATTCCATTGTTTAACTATTCAAATTGGATTAAATTACAAACTATGTTCTCCACTCCAACTTGACACACTTCTGAAATCATCTAAAGCCATGTTTATCCAAAATCTGCAATGAGCACTCGAAGTTGAAGTTGAGATCCTTTTCCTTCCAATTGGATTTTGTACTTTGTAGGACCTGGAGATCTTTGCTAGAAATCACTAGTCTTGCCAATCCTACCACCACTTGCCACTTCAGTAGTAGTAGAGGATTTGAGTTTCTTCTTATATATGGTGAATATCTTTCAGAGCATGTATTGAAATTCCTAGGCCTTATTTTTGGCGAGCTCATTGATCTTGCTTTTGGCTTTGCAGATTCAGTTGCATTCGTGTAAGTTGGAAAGAATTATGATCTCCCAATGAGCATTGCCTCCTATGATGAATTGATCCTCTGGGAGCAAATGTTGGAGAATCCAATCCTTCCAACTTACTCGGTCACTTAACATTTCTTAGCTTAAGTTACCTCCTTTCATAGTCACCTCTTTGTCTTGGGTTTGAAGTCAAAGCCGAGTCCAAATCTTCAAGTTCTCTTCTTAGGGTAATTTGTGTATCTACCCATTGGTCCAACCAGTGCCTCCATCTTCCATTTACTATGTTTCAATCCATATCAGCTGACTTCTATAAATATTTTCAATTGAAAACATCATTAGTTGAACCAAAAAATTTTGAGAAATATATAATCATAAGATCATAAAGCAAAAGGGCCTTACCAGATGGATAAATCACTATTCCTTTGTATGTTCTCACTTAAGCATGGCCTCTTTCCCACTCAAAAAATGCATCTGCCTCTTCCTTTGAAAATACACTGTCATCCCAACTTCTTTGTTTGTTTGTGTCTATCTGAAAGTCATAACATTTTGCCACCCATAACTTAAAGACAAAATAAGTTAAATACTATTAAGTAATATAGTTAATTAGAGAGGCCGAAGACTAAGGTTCTTGAAAGAGAGAAATGAGAAACAGATTTTTTATGGGAGTTGTGTTGTTCACAATAGAATAAGCCAGTTCTTGCTGCATTACATACCTTTGTCATCTTGTCTTTCCAATTCTGCGATTGTTCACTTCCAACATAATTCCAAGTGCCTTCCACCATTCCAAATATTCTTGTGCAGCCTTGTGATTGAATAATTACAATGGACTGCAAGAGCTTTAGGGTAGTTATGGTTTGGCATCTTACAGCTTTGCCTCATAATTCCTTTTCCCCGCAAAGCTTTCCTTGCCTACAAAACTCTCCCACATATTTTCATCAAAATTATACAATCTGTGAGAACTTTAAAAAAATAGGTCTAATTTGTGTGTGTGCGTGTGTTTTTTTTCCTGCTATTATTAGAGTTAAAAGTTGACATAAATTTGCTGTCAGTACCAAATTCCAATATATGTTTTCTTCTAACAGGCAGAACAATATCATATACATAGTTTCCATTACATATCAATTAGCGAATAATAAATAAAATTTGAGGAAGGAGATATGAGATAGAGAGACCTTCTTTAAACACAAAAGGTAACCCCAAAAGGGCTGCTTCAGCAGCAGCAATGGTGGCATGGGCCACAGCAAGAGCATGCTTGATTTGCTCTTCCTTAGCCTCACCTAGATTTCTTTCATTTACTCAGAGTGCTAAGTAGTGGTACACTCATGGTTGCTCCAGAAGCTTATAAGCCATGAGTGGGAGGGTTACTTAGGCGATGTGGGACTAAGGTGAAAGCACTACAAGGTTAATGAGCCCTAGGTGTGATCCTGAACTCCTGCCCCTTTGTGACAAAACCGTGAGGGCCTAGCTCCCCAAAGCGGACAAACACCTACTAGTGTGGAGTCAAGCACCCACAGTAGTGGATAAAAATGGTTTGTCTTAGTTTTTGTTTGTGTGTATGGGGTTAGATTATACTATGGTATATATTGAGTGGTGCATAGTGCTCCATATATCAACATACATACCAGACTATAGCATAGGCTTCAGCTTCTGGCTTCTGGCACACAAACTGAAACGTGCAAAAGGAACCATCAATGCAGGTCTCTTTGATGCATTCTCCTTACTGTGGTCTGAATATATCTATATTAATCACATTTAGCCCCCATTTAGATCCTCTACTCCACTCGGAGTCAAACTTATCCAAAAAGTGCCTTCTTTGTAAATGCCTTTTGTGAAAAATGTAATGTTGAGAAGCAACATTTGGTAAAGATTATAATGCTGAAAACTTAGGTTAGGTCAAGGCTCCATTATGAGCAAAGTCTGGTGGGATAGAAAAAAATAAGGTAGTAAAGGGTTTGGTATAACTATCCCAGTTTGGATGGATTTTGCCCAATTGTAGTTACGATAATAAGAGAGACTATAAGCATGTCAATCAACTATGTAACATTACTGTCAGCTACTCATTCAATGATAAGATAAAATTGTATCCCATTGTTTAGCTATTCAAACTAGATTAAATTAAAGAGTATATTCTCTACTCCAACCTAACACACTAACCAAGTTTTCTTGCATCAAACTATTGAAATTATTTGTCTATCCCAAATCTGTAATGAGCACTCTGAGTTTAAGCTGACATCCCTTACCATCTAACTAGATTTTTTAGAACCGAGAAGGCCTTTCGAGCTTGGAGATCTTTGCTGGTAACCACTAGTCTTGTCAATCCTACCACCACATAGAGCACTAACACTAAGGATGTAAAATAGTTACATCCTCAAAACCTACTTTATCTATTTTACCATCTCATTTTACAACTTATCTTAAATCCCAGTTTCTAATTTTTATACAACTCATTAAAATAACATAAACAACACAAATATAAATAATAATAAAATCAATTTCTCTCTCTTCTCTCCCATCTCTCTATTCTGCCCTACAAATCTTCTCCACTCTTCCCTGTTGCTACCGCCAACATCACCCACAAGGCCACAACACATAAAAAAAAAAAACAACTAAACCACCACTACAAACCTAGCAAAACACCAAGACTCACCACTATTGACCCAACAAAACACCAAGACCCAGCACCATTGTTTGCAAATCAATTTGGGAGATGAGTGTGGGTTTGCAAAATTTGGCTGTGATAGATGGATTTTGTGGAAGGTTGTTGGGTCAAGAGTTGTGGGGCCAATGGGTCAAGGGTAGTAGCACTAGTGATAGGCATGGGTTGCTAGGTTTTTGTGGTGGGATTGTTGGGCCACGAGTCGCTAGGTCAATGGGTGCATCATGGGTCACAAGGTTGATGGGTCATGAGTGGTGGCACTAGCCATTTGCATGCGTTGTTGAGGTTTTTTATTTTTTTTTCACCCGGCGGGAAGGGGAGGGGGGGGGGGGGGTTGTGGTTGTTGGGCTCTGTGGTGTAGTAGCAGTGGTTGTAGGGTTTTGTGTGAAAACTACTAGGCATTTGAGTGGTAGTTGGATTTGGATAGGAAAAAAATAAAGAGATGTAGGATGTGTTTTAAAAGTGAGTAGTTAAAATAATAAAGTAGTTTTCGGTAATGTAAAATAGATTTATTCATTTTTTTGCATGCTGTGGTTTACACACGTATTCATTGGAATCAAACATTCTAAAAAATACCTCTCATACAACCCAAACCTCAATACATTTTAATGGCTAGTTTGGATGGAGGAGGAGTAGAATAGAGTTGTAATTAGATTAAATTACAATGCAAGAACAAAGATTATAGTGAGCTACTCATTTGATGATGAGATAAAATAGCACCCCGTTGTTTAACTATTCAAACTAGATTAAATTATAGGCTATGTTCTCCACTCCAACTTGACACACTAACCAAGTTTTCTTCTTGCACCAAACTTCTGAAATCATTTGAAGCCATGTCTATCCAAAATCTACAATGAGCACTCTAAGTTAAAGATAAGATCCTTTAACTTTTGACTGGATTTTGCGGGACCCAGAAGGCCTTTTGAGCTTGGAGATCTTTGCTAGAAACCACTAGTCTTGCCAATCCAACCACCACTTGGCACTTCAGTAGTAATAGAGGATATGAGAAACAGTTTATTCTTATATGGTGAGTAGCTTTTAGTTGCATTCATGTAAGTTGGAACAACAGGCGAGCTTGACTAAGAATTATGGTCTCCCAATGAGCATTGCCTTCTATGATGAATTGATCCTCTGGGAACAAATGTTGGAGAATCCAATCCTTCCAACTTACTCTGTCCCTTAACATTTCTTAGCTTAAGTAGCTTTCTTCTATTGTCATCTTTTTGTATTAGATTTAAAGTCAAAGCCGAGTCCAAATATTCAAGTTCTCTTCTACCCATTGGTCCAACCTCCATCTTCCATTTACTATTTTCAATCCATATCTGCTGACTTCTGAAAACAATTTCAGTTGAAAACTTCAGTAGTTGAACCAAAATTGAGAAATGTATAATCATAAGATCATAAAGCAAAAGGACCCTACCGGATGGCCTCTTACCTACTCATAAACAATGCATCTGCCTTTTCCTTTGACAAAACACTATCATCCCACCTTCTTTGATTATTTGAGTCTATCTGAAAATCATAACATTTTGCCACCCATAACTTAAAAGACAAAATAAGTTAAAGACAATTAAATAGTTAATTAGATGGGCAGAAGACTAATGTTCTATAATGAGAGAAATGAGACACAGATTTTTTATGGGAGTTTGTTCACAATAGAATAAGCCAGTTCTTGCTGCATTACATACCCTTGTTATATTTTGTTTCCAATTCTGCAATTGTTCCCTTCCATCTTAATTCCAAGTGCCTTCCACCATTCCAAATATTCTTGTGCTACCCTATGACTTGAGTAATTACAATGGACTGCAAGAACTTTAGGGTAGTTATACCTTGGCGTCTTATAGCTCTGCCTCACAATTCCCTTCTAAGTCCACTAAGCTTTCCTTGCCTGCAAAACTCCCCCACATATTTTCTTAATAATTACACACAATCTGTGAGAACTTAAAAAACAGGTCTAATTTGTGTCTTTCCCCCCCTGCTATTATTAGAGTTAAAAGTAGACATAAATTTGATAAACTCAATACCAAATTCCTGATATACGTTTTCTTCTAACAGGCAGAACTATATCATATACATAGTTTCCAACTCATGTCAATTAGCAGTGAATAAATAAAAGTTGCGAAAGGAGATATGAGACAGAGAGACCTTCAAACACACAAGGTAACCCCGAAAGGCAGACTGAATTCTAGTGGCAGAAAATTCACACATTGTGGTTGGACTGAAGGGCTTCACTTTGAACTCTAATGACTGAAAACACTTCCACTTCATTTACACATTGATGGTCATATTGAGGGGTGCTGGTGAACTGGAAAACCTCAGAAGCAACTAGAGCAGTTGTAACAACTGCTTCAGCAGCAGCAGTGGTGGCATGGGCCACAATTAGAGCATCCTTGATCTACCCTTCCTCAGCCTCACCTAGAATTATTTCATTTAATGCTGATGGTGCAGTGAGCGAGACTAACCTTTTGATCTTAAGACCTCCAAAAACCCATTTCCTTCTCCTATCCTGATAATTGTTCTAGCAGTGAGGAACAGAATCAAAGACCAAAACTAAACAAATAAGCAAATTATTTTACCTTTTCTTGTTTTGAGTTTGTCTCTCTAATAAAGAACCTCTTCACTATGTTGAACCAGCTCTTCTTCTTAGCCATTGGAGAACCAATAAATTACAATGGTCTAAGAAGGTTCTGATTGATTCCGCAACTATGCTGGTATGGTGGTTTCTGGTAGTACATACATGCATCAGTACAGAAAAAGAAGTTAAAAGACCAATACCAATAAATGGAGCAGATTAGTCAGTGAACTAATTGACAATTGACTTGTAAACTTTTACTCCATGTAAGATTTGAAAAGTGGATGACAGGTAGAATAAGGCTGACCCTCAAAACCATTTTGCAGAAGCAATTGTCGAGTTGCCCAAATTTCCATGAAATTAATGCTATGGCAATTGTACAGTAGTACTTTGTAGAATGAGAATGAAATTTAAAAATTTCTTAACAAGATTCACCATGTCAAGAAATTTATTTCTCTTCAATATGGATATTGATTCAGGGAGAAAGCCTTAAATTCTGGTCAAGAAGAGGAACAGTCTACGTAAAAGAGGAAGCTATAGAATTGGCAAGCTAACAAGCATTTGAAGGATTTGCCTGGGATTTGTTCAACCCAGAGTTTAGAAAATCATGAACGCAGCACAGAAATTTCTTACTTAACCGCTCAAATCTCCAAACTTGGTGGTGCACAACAAAGGCTGCAAACCTCAGATCTGCTAGTAGTTACAACTGCAGCTACCACATCTTTAATAAGTGCATGGGTTGAGCATTCACGACTTGCCTGAGGAAGTACTATGGATTTCTTTTTAGCCAACAAACTATAACAGTGTACCACAATTTGGTTCCTCATTTGATCATTGCAAATACAACTTACACCTTGCACGCAACTCTCCCTTTTTTTACTAACTTCAACTAAAATCCAAAATTTGGTTCCCTATTTGATCTTAAATTCAACAAATTATTTCCAATTTTAGACAAGAGGTTTAAAGCTACATTTAGGGAATGATTCCCAGCCATTGCTTCTTGAAAGAATGTGGCCATGTGCTGGCAGTAATTAAGAGCTTGAGAAGCATTGATAGCATTTCCTTCAAGCATGGCTCTACAATACTGCATTTCCAAATAGCCCAAAGAATGGCTCCAATTACAACAATGAAAGAATAATAAAGATCAGTATCCAATCTCCACCCAATTAGGAGCAAATTAGTACTAAAATGAGCTCCAGTGGGAGCACTTTAGGATAGATTTCTAACCAGGTAAAAAATATATATTGCAGAGAATATGAATCAATATTGCATGCAATATAAGAATTGAAAATAAAATAACTATTGCTATTCATTTATTTAATAATAAAATTTTAACATTTAAATGAAATTCTGATATTTATGGACTTACAGTTATGAAATACCTGCTATTTGCAGCACAAGTGACAATGCTTTGATCAATCTATGCAAGACACAATATTTGTTTGAAATGACATTTTGTGCACATCCAGTGATCATCGTGTTGCAGAACACAATATGTAGCCAGTAATCATCAAATCATAGCTGATAGCCAACCCTATAATTCAAATAAATTACCATGTATAAGAGGTATTAATGAGGTGAAATTTCAATCATGATACAATACCTCTTTTAGGCATTTTATCATACAGCTGTGTGCCCGAGCATATAGGGTTCGTATAATTCAAATAAATTACTAACTATAAGAGATATTGATGAGGTAAAAAGAAGTTGAACATATGGTAACCAAAATTTAACATACCTCCACTTTTTGAAATTCCAATAGAAGGTTTATCAGATTAGAAGCTAGTCTCTGCTGCAACAATGCAAGAATTAGCTTGGGTTGGCGCTTGAATTATTGAAATTATATAGTATTTTAAATACAAAAACAAAGGATTTTGTTGTGTACCTGGAAGGAGTAAATATCTAAACTCTTTTCCTCTATGTTTTGTGCAATTGTTGCTGCCCTCCTTCTCTAATGAAGTGGCCAAGATCAATATATGTTATGGAATGATCTAGATCATTTATATCATACTAATATTTGGTGGGTGCACATTTTAAGGAAACAATGATATTAATGAACATGGTTAAAAAATACCTGCCATCTGCAAAACATGTGACAATGCTTTGATCAATTTGCTGCTATGATTAGAGTTTAAAGTTGGCATAAATTTGCTGTCAGTACCAAATTCCTGAAATATGCTTCCTTCTTACAGGCAAAACTATATCATATACATAGTTTCCAAAACATGTCAATTAGCAGAGATTAAATAAACTTAAAGGAAGGAGATATGAGATAGAGAGACCTTCTTTAAACTCACAAGGTAAACCCCTAAAGGCAGACTGAATTCTGGTGGCAGCAAATTCATGGATTTCTCTCATGCATTGATAGTTGCACTGAGGGGCTTCACCTTGAACTCTAATAACTGAAAACACTTCCTATTCCTTTACAAATTGATGGTTATATTGAGGGGTGCCGGTGAACTGGGCAGTCTCAGCATCAACTAGAGCAGTTGTAACAGCTGCTTCAGTAGCAGCAGTGGTGGCATGGGCTACAGCAAGAGCATGCTTGATCAGCTCTTCCTCAGCCTCACCTAGACTTCTTTCATTTAATGATGATGGTGCAGTGAGCGAGGATAACCTTTTGATCTTAAGCCCTCCAAAAATCCATTTCCTTCTCCTTTCCTGATAATTGTTCTAGCAGTGAGGAACAGAATCAAATACCAAAACTAAACAAATAAGAAAATTTCTTTACCATTTCTTGTTTTAAGTTTGTCTCTCTTATAAAGAACGTCTTCAATATGTTGAACCAGCTCTTCTTCTTAACCATTGGAGAACCAATAAATTTCATTGGTCTAAGAAGGTTCTGATTGATTCTACAACTTTGCTGGTAGGGTGGTTTCTGGTAGTACATACATGCATCAGTTTAGAAAAAGAAGTTAAAAGACCAGTACCAATACAGAATACTATTGATTAGTAATGGAGCAGATTAATCAGTGATCTAAATGACAATTGATTTGTAAACTTTTACTCCATGTAAGATTCGAAAAATGGATGCTAATAAGAATAAGGTAGAACCTCAAAACCACTTTACAGAAGCAATTGTCTAGTTTCTCAAATTGCCAATAAATTAATGCTTTGGAAATTGTACATTTGTACATCTTTGTAGAATGTGAATGAAATTTAATAATTTCTTACCAATCTGCAATATCATCTATTCGTGGTATTCAGCAAATCAAACAAGATTCACCACATCAAGAAATTCATTTTCTCTTCAACATGGATACTAAGTCAGAGACAAAGCCTTAAATTCTGGTCAAGAGAGGACCAGTCACCATGAATTGATTAGAAATTCGGTTACCTATTTGATCTTAAATTCAACAAATTGTTTCCAATTGTAGACAGAGGTTTATAGCTACATTAGGGAATGCTTCCCAAATATTGCTTCTTGACAGATTGTGACCGTGTGGTTGCAGTAATTAAGAGCTTGAGAAGCATCGACAGACTTTCCTTCAAGCATGGCTCTATAACATTGCATTTCCAAATAGCCCAAAGAGTGGCTGCAATTACAACAATAATAGAATAAGAAAGATTAGTATCCAAAGAGCATCTCTCCACCCAAATAGGAGCCAATTAGTACTATAAAATGAGCTCCAGGGGGAGCTCTTTAGGATAGATTTCTAACCAGATAAAAACAAAACATTGCAGAGAATATGAATCAATAATGCATGCAATATAAGAAGTTAAAGTGAAATAACTATTACTATTCAGTTATTTAAAAATAAAATTTTATTATTTAAATGAAATTTGGATATTTATGGACTTGCAGTAATGAAATACCTACCATCTGCAGCACAAGTGACAATGCTTTGATTAATCTATGCAAGGCACAATATTTGTTTGAAATGACATTTTGTGCACATCCATTGATCATCGGGTTGCAGAACACAATATGTAGCCTGCAATCATCAAATCATAGCTGATAGCTGATTCAATAATTCAAATAAATTACTACATATAAGAGGTATTAATGAGGTGAAATTTCAAACATGATACAATACCTCTTTTAGGCATTTTATCATACTAATATGTGCCCAAGCATATAGGGTTCGCATAATTCAAATAAATTACTAACTATAAGAGATATTGATGAGGTAAAAAAAATTGAACATACGGTAACGAAAATTTAACATACCTCCATGTTTTGAAATTCCAATAGAAGGTTCATCAGTTCAGAAGCTAGTCACTGCTGCAGCAATGCAAGAATTAGCTTGGGTTTGGGTTTGAATTATTGAAATCATATTGTATTTTAAATACAAACACAGAGGATTTTGTTGTATTCAGGTTTGGACATGTAAATATGTAATGAACAATGCTATGAAACCAATTAAATATCTGAACTTTTTTCCTCTTTGTTTATTTCTGCTCCTCCTTCTCTAATGAAGAGGTCAAGATCAACATAATTATGGAATAGTCTAGATCATTTATATCATACTAAAATTTGGTGGGTACACCTTTAAAGGAAACAATGATATTAATGGACTTAAAGTTATAAAATACCTGCCATTTGCAGCAAAGGTGACAATGCTTTGATCAATCTATGCAAGGCATGACATATGTTTGAAACGACATTCTGCACAAGCATAGTACTAAAAGGGCTTCCTGCCATTCTCTGCACATTTACTGATACCCTGCAATCATCAAATCACAGCTGATAGCCAAGCCAATAATTTAAACAAATTACAAAGTATATGAGATATTGATGAGGTAATAAAATTTCAAACACTATACAATATCTCTTTTAGGCATTTCATCGAGTAGCTGTCTGCCCGAGCATAAAGTGTTCACATCATTCAAGTAAATTACAAACTATTTGATGTAAAATTTTTGAGTTCCAGAAGTTCAATTGTTAAAGGAGAAAAAAAAAAAAAAGAATTAAATTTAACAAACCTCCATATTTTGAAATTCCAGTAGAACGTTAAGTGGTTCAAAAGCTAGTCTCTGCTGCAACAATGCGAGAATTAGATTGGGTTAGGGTTTGAATTATTAAAATCGTATTGCTTATACACAAACACGGAGGATTTTGTTGTCTTTAGCTTTTGGTGTCAAAAATGAAATGAGAAATATTATGAAATCAAATATTGTTGTACCTGGAAGGAAGGAGTAACTATTATGAGAAAATATTGCTCCTTGTTTTAAGATTTTTTATTGCTCCTCCTCCACCTCGTAGACAGACCTCCGATCAATCTGAACGCAAGGGACGTTGGCAATCTTGGACCACTCTCGCCCGCCTCTCTTGCAGTGTTGTTTCAGCAATGGACACTCGCGAATATAAAGTCGCAGAAGCGAGGGAGGTAGGCCCTTCTCTGGGAGGGATGCGAGTTTAGGGCAAAAGTAGATGTCCAATCGTTCAAGAGCAGAGAGATTTTGAAAGCCCAAAGAAGATAGAATTACTATATTTGGAATGCTACAAATCGTTAGCTGGGTAAGAGAGGAAGGAAGCATCATCGTCAGCTTCCCATCTTGCTCATCTGGAAACGACTGCCAATCTGGAATTCCACCATCAATAGAGAGTGAAGTAAGAGAGGTTAGTCTGTGCAATCCCCACACAGTTACTTGCTTACAGATATTCTCCCCGCCAAATGAGAGTGATGTTAGACTGGTGGGGTAACCCTCTTCTGGAAAGTATATGACGCTTGGACAATTGACGATACGAAGGGAATTGAGATTCCGCATGCAGTTGGGCCAGGCCTCCAGTTTCTCACAGCCGTAGATCGAAAGCTCTCTCAAGCTGGTGGGGAGTAACCCTCCGTCTGGGAAGGAAACAAAACTAGAGCACTTAATTATCTCGATCTTATTGAGGTGGCAGAGTTTGTGTAGGCCCACCGGTAAGGATTTCAACTTTGCACATATTCCGATAAAAAGATATTCAAGAGACGCATTGTTGGGTAAGTTGTTCGCTATTGACTCCATCTTTGGACAGTCCCATACAAAAAGGGATTTAAGAGCTGTAGGTAACTCGTTTTTTGATGATAAGGATGTGAGCTCTATGCATGACCAAATCTCAAGGCGTTTAAGCGTGGTGGGTAGGTCGCCGCTTGATGATAAGCATTTTAGAGATGGACAACCCCCAATAGACAAGTCCTCAAGAAGAGGAGAAGAATTAGAAGAAGCCTCTCCCTCATCTGCCAAAAACTGCAAATTCTCACAATCTCTTATATTTAGCGTTTTCAAATTTTGAGGCAACTGATCTCTTGAAATCAACGTCAAAGAATTACATCTCTCAATGCTTGCGTTTTCCAAACATGTACAATTAGAGACTGACAAGGATTGCAAACCACTACAACCCACAATATTTAGTGTCCTTAAAGTAGATGTCAAGCTGATGTTGACAAGGCTTGAGCAATCTCTTATATCCAGCGTTATAAGGGATTTGAATTCACCCTGCCACAAAGATGTTAGCTCCTTACAATTATCTATCTCTAGATTTTCCACCTTAGCTAACCTATGCATGAACTCCTCCGTCAAGCTTTTCACATATGGAATAGAAAGAATAGTTGACTTTGGAAAGCATAACTCATCTGTACTTCCGCTCACCACCCCTTTACATCCCTTAATTTCTAATGCATGAAGCTTTGGGAAGTTTGGAATTGAAACGTCCAATTGCTCACATCCATTAACAGAAAATTTTTCCAATAATGGAACATGGTGTGGCAATTTTCCTTGCAATTTAGGGCATTGAGAAATAGAAAGGTTACGCAAGCAAGGGAATTCTTCGTACTCAACTTTGCATGGAATCCAATCTTTCCATTCTTGCATATCCTTAAAGCAAAGTGACTCTAAGGATTGAAAAGGTTTTGGGCAATCTTCCCCATAAAACTCAAGACCAACAGTTTGCACCGCAGACAAACCTACAAGAACAAGGTCTCTCAAGGATTGTAATTGTCCAATTGCAGGTAAGGATGTGCATTTTCTGCACCTCTCAATCCTTAGGCACACCACATTAGAAAATGATGGATGTCCAAACCAAGTTGGGAATTTCGCACCAACATAGCCATCAATTGAAATTTCTTTCACTGTTCTCGAAGGTCGTAGCATCTCAAGAATATCTAGACTAGCTCTTGCATCTTGTAAATCATCAAGCTCAGAATCCCATTTCATCACTAATACATCTAAATTCTTCTTACCAAGTAAATTGGCCCTTCTTGCATCCTCAACATCAAGTACATTCTCTAAATTTGAAATGCAAAGTGTTCCCCTAAGAGACTCCAAGTTCATCAAGTCTCCTATCTTAGATGCGGTATCTTTCCCCACAACAAAATTAGATAATGTTTGTAGGCTCTTTAATTCTTTTATTCCTGCTGGCATTTCTTCAATTGAATCCACGTCAGTAAATTCAAGATGTCTAAGATTGAGTAGATTCCCAATTTTCTCTGGTAACTTTATAAGGCGGTAACAACCTTTCAATAGCAATGTCTGCAGGTTGTACAAAGAAGTTGTGGATTCTGGTAAACTTGTAATCTTAGTATCAGAAAGGTTTAAGTATCTTAGATGTTTCAAATCACCGATTGAACTTGGTAGCTCAAAGATTTCATATCCACATAAAGACAATACCCTTAAGCATCTTAATTGTGGTAGCGAACAATTGTGAATGTAGTTTGTTAAGTAGCCGAAGCCCTCTATTGGTAGCGGTAGGAAGGTTCGTAAATGCATATCTTTGGGGAAGTCTTCAAACTTTTTCATGCCATCATAAAGACTTCGAATGTAAGAGAAATGACGTACCTTTGTAGAAATTTCAAATTGCTTATCCAATATGTTTTCCAATCTATAGCACAAGCCTCTTGCTGCCCATTGAGCTAAATCATTGATAAGATCATGCATGACGAAGACTGATTCATTGTTGCTTGATCGTTGAAAAAATGATCTCCTATGTAGATCACGAAAACACTCATCACCTTGATCTTCCATTGGCTTGTTCCCTTTTGTTTCTTGGAAAAAACCTTCTGCGATCCATAGCAAAACTAATTCTTTCTCCTGAAACTGATAATCTTTTGGGAATAGTGAACAATAAGCAAAGCACCTCTTTAAATGTGAAGGGAGATATTGGTAGCTTAATTTAAGAATTGAAAAAATACTGCTCTTCTCCTCTGGAATGTCCCAAATCTTGCTATCTAACACATCTTTCCACTGGTCATGATCATGTTTAGTGCGTAAAAGGCCTCCAAGTACTTTTGCTGCCAAAGGTGAGCCCTTACACTTGTCTAAGATTTTTCTACCAATTTCTTCAAGTTTTGGATGTGCAGTAAAATCTGTTGCCCCCAATGCATGTTGGGTAAATAAATGCCAACAAGCATCATTTGACAACTCTTTCAACTCATAAGCTGGGGTAGTTCCCATTGTTGATGAAACATCATAATTCCGAGTTGTGACAATAATCTTACTTCCCGGAGCCCCAAATTCAAATGGACTACGTAGCTTAGTCCAGTCATCATAGTCTTCATTCCAAACGTCATCCAAAATGAGCAAAAACTTCTTACCAGACAATTTCTCCTTCAATTTGACTTGTATTAAATTTAAATCATTAGCATCACAATGCTCAAAAGTGACAGATTGTAGAATTGCTTTAGTCACCCTCATAATGTCAAAATCTTCAGAAACACAAGCCCATGCTTTCAAATCAAAATAACGGCTCACCTCATCGTCATTGTAGACTAGTTGGGCAAGAGTCGTCTTGCCCAACCCTCCCATACCAAGTATGGGAATCACAGAGAGTTGAGCATCACTCGATTCACCACTCAGCAACAACTTGACAATCGCCTTTTTATCTTCATCCCTGCCATAAACATGACCTTCATTCACCAGAGATGTAGTGGGCACCCTTGATCTTTTTGTTCTAGTCCTTCCTTCAGCACAGTCTCTCAATTGCAGGTCATTCTGCTGTGTCACAATTTTTTGCAACCTTGTATTGACTTCTTTAATCTTGGACCGCATGTTGACATCGAACATAATAGAACTTGGATTGAAACCCACGCAACAAGGAGGAATAAGCTTTCGTACCTTGCTTGTGCTGGGCTTTTCTGCCTTCAACTTACGTCGCAAAGCTTCAGTAGAAAACTCGTCCAAGATGTCATCCGCATCATAAGCCAAGTCTTCGAGCTCATCCAGCCAGTTCTTCACGGACTCCTTTGTCATCTGTTTCTCTTCTGCATCATCCAGAACTTCACGGATTTTCTGTAACATTGTCTTCCAGTTCTTGAGGTCTGCATGAACTTGCTCTTGCTGAAAGATCTTCAACAAATCAGAGGAGCTTAACTTGCCAAACAGCACCTCAAAGAAAGCTGATAGAGCAGCCTCTCCAATCACTGACATGATTTGCTTGTGGGAAAGAAGGAAATAGAGGAAATGAAATGAAGTGACCAAAGGGACAATCCTCAGAAAACTGGGTTAGGAATGTAGAGATTAACTTTGTTATGTGAAAGTTCAAGAACTCTGGTATAGTTATTTCTCAATTGGTGGTGTGGCTGTATTCTTCACCCTTCACAGTTTCAAAAGTGACTAAGAATAAAGTTACATAAACAGTTTCACTTAAGAGTAAAGTGCGTCAATCTTGACTGCTTTATTGATAGGAAGGAATCAAATACATAAAGGAAGATAAAGCAGACCACGCCAAGAATGAGTATGATTGCATTATGGAATCTGCTTTATATGTTGGTAGCAGATTCTGAAAGATGCTTTGGGCCCAACTCCCTCTGGTCCGGTCCACCAAGTGGGTCTTCTTCTACAAAGTTTGGGCCTCCTTTGTTTTCTTTTTGTTGCAGAGGGTTTGAGGTGTCAATGTTAGAAGGGTTTTGTTGGGGTGTTCGTGTGTACTGAAGAATCAATTAGTTCTATCTCCAGCACAATTCTGAAGAGGCTTACTTTGTTCTACTGCTTTATTAGTATTCACAAATAGTATTAGTGCTCGAGACTTTTGAAATGCAACCATGATTAATGCCACCTTTTGGAATCTGATAAACTGATAAAGTGATTAAGTTGATTAATATGTTGGTAGGAAGTTCTTGTAAAAAAATAGTGTGTAATACATAAACTTAGTGTATTATTGATAAATTATTGATAAATTTGATATGTGTTAATTCCATCACTAGCTTCGTTTATATATACACAAGGAAGCATCACTAAAATAAGCTAAACAAGACTAACCAACTTGTTTGATATAATTCTAAAATATTTGATTAGGTCCGTTGGATTAAATGATTGAATTCACCATTTTATAACATCTTAACTTTTGAGATAATAGATAATTTATTGAAGTCAAGCTCCATTATGTGCACAGTCTAGTGGAAATTATGGAATAGTAAAAAAATAAGGTACTAAAAGGTTTGGTATAATGCTGAAATATTTGATTAGATTTGTTAGATTACATAATTGAATTCACCATTTTCTAGCATCTTAAACTTTAAGACAGTCGAAAATTTATCAGGGTCAATGCTCCAGGTCAAGGCTCCATTACGTGCAAAGTCTAGTGGAAATTATGGAATAGTAAAAAAATAAGGGAGTAAAAGGTTTGGTATAATGCCCTCCCTGTAAAGGAGGTGTCCAGCCACACCTTCTAGTACAGCAACCATGTTATGACTTTCACTCCAGTCACTAACCCTGTCTCCAAATATTTCAATGGCTGTTTTGTTTCTCCATTCTCTAGTGTCCTAAACAACTGGCTTAAAACCGAATCATAAAGTCACATCTATGGATAAAACCTTAATTTTAATGCCAGTTAGCATAGAATTTGCTCAATTATAGTTGTGATAAGAAAAGAGACTGTGTGTCAATCAACTGTCAGTGTAGCATTACTGTAAGCTACTCATTTAATAATGAGATGAAATAGCATCCCATTATTTAACTATTTAAACTCTATTAAATTACAGACTATGTTCTCCACTCCAACGTAACACACTAACCAAGATTTCTTCTCAAACCAAACATCTGAAATTATTTGAAGCCACCATGTCTATCCCAAATCTGCAATGAGCACTCTGAGTTAAAGCTGAGATCCTTTACCATCTGTCTGGATTTTATAGGACCTGGAAGGCCTTTCAAGTTAGGAGATCTTTGCTGGTAACCATTAGTCTTGCCAATCCTGCCACCACTTGGCACTTCAGTAGTAATAGAGGATATGAGAGACAACTTATTCTTATATGGTGAATAGCTTTCAGAGCATGTATCGAAATTCCCGATCCGTGTTTTTGGTGAGCTCATTGATCTCGCTTTTGCCTTTGCAGATTCAGTTGCAGCCATGTAAGTTGGAACAGGAGAGCTTGACAAACTATTATGATCTCCCCATGAGCATTGCCTCCTATGATGAATTGATCTTTTGGGAACAAATATTGGAGAATCCAATCCTTCAAAATTATTCTGTCCCTTAACATTTCTTAGCTTAAGTTGTCTTCTTCCACAGTCATATGTTTGTCTTGGATTTGAAGTCAAAACTGAGTCCAAATCTTCAAGTTCTCTACTTTTAGTAATTTGTGTGTCTACCCATTGGTCCAACCAGTATCTCCATCTTCCGTTTACCTTGTTTCGATCTGTTTCTGCTGACTTCTGAATAATTTGTCAGTTGAAAGTATCAGTACTTGAACCAAAATTTGAAAAATATATAATCAGAAGATTATAGAACAAAAGGAGCTTACCCGATGGCTAAACCAGTATTCCTTTATTCGTTCTCTCTTATTTATGGCCTCTTTCTTACTCATAAATAATGCATCTGCCTCTTCCTTTGACAATACACTATCATCCCACCTTCTTTGATTGTTTGTGTCTATCTGAAGATCATAACATTTTGCCACCCAAATGTTAAAGACAGAATAATTCTTATGCTATTAATTAGACCAGCAGAAGACTAATGTTCTAGAAAGAGAGGAATGGGATACAGATTTTTCTTTTTCATCAGAGTTATGTTGTTCACATTAGAATGAGTCAGTTCTTTCCACATTCCATACCCTTGTTATGTTGTCTTTCCAATTCTGCAATTCTTTACTTTCATCATAATTCCAAGTGCCTTCCACCGTTCCAAATCTTCTTGTGCTGGCCTGTGACTGAATATTTACAATAGACTGCAAGCACTTTAGGGTAGTTATAGCTTGGCGTCTTACAGCTCTGCCTCGAATAATAGCTTGGAGTTTCACAATTCCCCTCAATGCCCGCAAGGCTTTCCTTGCCTGCAAAACTCTCCCACATATGTTGATTAAAACTATGCAATCTGTGAGAACTAAAAAGAAAAAAAGGTCTAATTTGTGTCCATACCAAATTCCTGATATATGTTTTCTTTTAACAGGCATTACTTTATCATATACCGATTGTCAGACATTTGTAATTTAGCAGAGAATAAATAAAAGTTGAGAAAGGAGATATGAGATAGAGAGTGCTTATTTAAACTCACAAGGTAACCCCGAAAGGCAGACTGAATTCTAGTAGCAGCAAATTCAAGGGTTTCTCTCTCACATTGATGGTTGGACTGAGTTGCTTCACCTTGAGGGTTGCCAGTGAACTCAACAACCTTAGCAGCAACTTGAGCGGTTGTAACAGCCACTTCATCAGCAGAAGTGGAGGCATGGGCCACAGTAAGAGCATGCTTGATCTGCTCTTTCTCTGCCTCGCCTATACTTCTTTCATTTAAGGATGATGGTTCAGTGAGTGAGGCTAACCTTTTGATCTTAAGCCCTCCAAAAATCCATTTCCTTCTCCTATCCTGATAATAGTTCTAGCAGTGAGAAACAGGATCAAAGACCAAAACTGAATAAAGAGGCAAGTCATTTTACCTTTGCTGGCTTTGAGTTTGTCTCTCTAATAAAGAACCTCTTCACTATGTCGAACCAGCTCTTCTTCTTAGCCATTGGGAAATCAATAAATCACATTGGTCTAAGAAGGTTTTAATTGATTCCGCAACTGTGCTTGTACGGTTTCTGGTAGTACATACATGCATCAGTTTAGAAAAAGAAGTTAAATACCAATAACAATGCAGAATACTATTGATTTGTAATGGAGCAGATTAGTCAGTGATCAAATTTAATTGACTTGTAAACTTTTACTCCACGTGAGATTTGAAACTGGATGCTAAGAAAAATATATAAGTTTGAACCTTAAAACCATTTTGCAGAAGCATTTGTCTAGTTTCTCAAATTGCCAAGAAATTAATGATATGGCAATTGTACATTAGTACTTGGAAGAGTCAATAGAATACTAATTTGTAGAATGTGAATGAAATTTAAAATAGTTTCTTACCAATCTGCAGATTCCTCTATTATATCGATAGTCAGCAAATCAAACAAGATTCACCACATCAAGAAATATAGTTTCCCTTCAACATGGATACTATTTTCATGAAATTTAGAGAGAGTGAGAGAGCATTGAACTCTGATCAATCACTGTTTATAATATCAAATTCCGGAAAAGGAAATGCTGAGGAGAATTTTCTTGGAAAACAGATATCACAAACACCCAAAAGTTTGTAAACTTTGTCAGTTGAAATGAATTAATTTTGGTATATGTGTGTTGCATGCTCATCCAATCATTCAAATTTTTCATCTTTTTCATGATGAGTTTCTTCTGTTCAATATGTGGGCCTCTAATTAAGCAATGCTTGAAAAAGGCAGAGCCACTTTGTAGTCATGGAAGGAGCCTTCACATGAATAATGAGAAATTCTTTTCAGCTTCATGGGTCCTCTCCTCTTTTTCCTATTTCCAATTATCTCAACTGTAACAGACATGTTCGTATGTATGTTGGGAGTGAAATCACATCACTGCCCTTCACTTATTGCTACTTTTGTGGATATGGCAAGCATTGCCAGCCCATCATGTGTGATGGGTATTCACTCTTGCTACATATCATCAAAGTTACTCATTTGGTGTGCCACATTCTTGTCTGCTATACTTGATTCATCTTTGTTGATCATTCTGATGTCAGTGATGTGAATACACAAACACAATAAAAGGTCATGTGAATGTCTGTAACCAATGTAATGTATGCTAGGATAAGCTGGCTGCCTAGTTGGTCCTTATCAGTACCAATTTGCTAACAGCTATACCTTTGATTTTGTTTGCAATAGGCACTGAAGTCCAATGAGTAAGTGTTTATGTAAAGAAATATAGAATGCTCGTAATACCTTATGAGTAATGCTAGGGACACACAAATTTTCACAATATTTTTTTACTACTAGTATTGAGTGACATGAAAAGAATGATTGAAGCAACATATATTTCACACATATCCACTACTAAAACCGCTTTTATTAGCACTAATCACAACATGTCATTTCAGCAATTGTGAATAAAATCGTGAAAATTTTTGTGTCTTTAGACTTATTGATAACTTATAAGTACTTGAAGACTATTACACACACATAAACACGGCTATAATTGAGGGAAGTAGGAGAGACACAATGTGCAAGAGCTGGAGAGAATGTGAGGAATAAAACAAAGCAGCCTTGGGTTGCAATAACTGTAGACAGCTGTTAAAGGGCCCTAAGAGATGAGTAGTCATAATACATTCTCCACTTTTGAATAGGAATAAAGATAATCATAATACCCTCTCATGACTTTCTGGAACACCCAAAAAAAAGTCTCTTTCTACTTCTCAATTCATACATTGAATCTTAAACTAGGCTTCTACCGTGTCTTGATCTTGATAATTAGTCTTATTGAGGATCAAAAACTTTGTCGTTGTCATTGCCATCTTCTTGATTTACTTAAATTTACTTCTACTAAGTAAATACCCCCCCCCCCCCCCCCCAAAAAGAAAAAAGAAAAAGCATATTCTTTTGCTTACTATTCCAGAACATGTAATTAGTAGAGTACATCATGCACGTATTTAGCAATCAGGTAAATGCATGTAATTTGATCTAATTAATCAATTTGGATAATTGGTTAATTATCTAAGGTCAATATATAATCCAACAGTTTAAAATTTGAAAACTAGCAGCTTACAATCCATACATAATTTAGAAGTGAAAATACGAGTATTTGTTGCGATTGAGAGCTGAGTTTATAATGGATACAAGAAGTATGTGAACAAAAAGAGCTAAGTTTTCTTATCTCCTAATAAAAAAAATTCCTAACCAATAGACAAAGAGTTTCTCCATTTGTTCCATCTTCTATTTCAAAAATGCTTACCCGATTTTCGTTGGGTCTCAGGAAATACAATAGAAAGAGAAATTTCTATAAATTTTTTGAGCAATGCTTAACAAAGCACGCAACAAAATATTTAAATAGGCATGGGCGAGCACAATTTTTGTTGTTGACATGTTATTGTTAGCGAGGGTGTCCAGCCAATCCCTTGATGTTGGTGGGGTCCATTTCACAACTAGTTGATATATTATATACACTTAAAAAAAGAAAAAAAGTTTAGGTGATAGGAGGCTATCCTATATCATGGTTAGGGTAAACCGCAGGCCTCAAAGAGGATTTACATTAGACTTATAGGTCGCCCACCAAGGAGGATTACTAGCAGCGAAACTCTACTAGCAAGATCAACCAGGTTGCATTCCTCGTCAATGTCGATGCCGCCTGGAGGCCATGGCTCACCCAAGGGGCAAGGAAGGGCACAAACAGGCGCAACAATCGTGCGAGGTAGAGTGATGATGCTCCCTTGGTACGTTGGCAAAGGGGGCCAGTGGCCCCAAACCCACATAATGTTTTGCATCTGAGGCCACAAGCACACCCACGTGGTCCACAGCGACAATGCGGAGACCATAAGGCACGCGTGGGACATGAGGATGGCTTTGAGGTCCTATCGATGCCCCACCTCTCATGGCAAGCAACCAAGGTCAAGGCACATGGCCAATGCCAAGGCAGCCTCTCATGGCAAGCCGCCAAGGCCAAGGCAGCCCCATAGGCAAGTAGCTAAGGCCAAGGCATGTTGCCAAGGTCAAGGTAGCCCCCCATAGGCATGCTCTAAAGCTAGGGCATGCAACCAAGGCCAACGCAGCCTCCATGGGCAAGCAGCCAAGGCCAAGGCACGCAGCCAAGGCCAAGACAGCTTCTCATTGCAACGAACCTAGGCCTTTTGGGCGAAATGTTCAAGTCTTACCAACTAAACCAATACATGTTAATATTATGAAAAATGACTCTTACACATATTAACACACACAAACTTACACACACGTTTTAAACTGAAATCACCACTATTTGATAAACACACCCCTAATATTATAACCATATCATAGTCACTATCACTCACTAAATTATTTAATTTCAATGTAGGCCAAGTGAGAAAATGTAAGATTATCTTTATTAAGATATTTAACGTGGCTCATATAGAGATTATCCTAATTTTTTTATTAGTATATATTTAGATTTATTTTGTTTCATAATAATAAGAGTGATAGATAAAACTCATAATATTAAGAGTCTTTTTTTTTTTTTTGGTTTGATAAGCATATTAGGACTCTATTTGTGGGTGCTCTCATGCTTGTGCATGTAGAAGCAGTGGTGAGTCTTGCAGTTTTCTTGCAAGAGTCTGTGTGACCTCCCGTGTGTGAGGCCTGGTGGTGTTGTGTTCTCGTAGGATTCCCCTAGGGTCAAGGTCTGTTTAAAGGAGAGATAGTGAAAGGTAATGGCAGAGGAGTTAGAAGTCTTATGGAAGAAACTGTCCTTCACGGAGGAGGAAGATGAGGATATAGTGATCGATAGCAATAGCACAAAAATGGCAAAGGAAGTAGGAAAGAATTGTGCGTTGATGAAAATTATGGCCCATAAAAGCATAAATCTAGATGCTTTAAGGAAGAATATGAGGATGTTGTGGAAACCAAATAAGGGGGTCCAGTTTTCCGAGGTAGAGGAAGACCTATTCCTGGTGGAATTTAGTGATGAGAAAGACAAGAAGAAAGTTCTTGATATGTGCCCATGGAGCTATGAAAAACAGCTGGTCCTTATACAAGAGTTTGATGGAGAGTTAACTCCGAAGGAAATAGTGATTAAATGGGCTCCTTTCTGGATCCAAATATTCAACCTTCCATTAAAGTGCAGGACAAAGGAAATAGGTCGGGCAATTGGATCCAAGCTGGGTGAGGTTTTGGAAGTGGATGTTTCTGAATCTGGAGTCCAGTGGGGAAGATGTCTACGCGTGCGAGTGCGCATCGATGTGACAAAGAAATTGATCCGTGGGAAGAAGATAACCATAGAAGGAGGGGAAGGCAGATGGGTTCAGCTCAAGTATGAGAGGCTGCCTAACTTTTGTTACAGGTGTGGCTTACTTAATCACGCTCTAAAGGACTACTCAGAATCTGGAGAGCGCAACGCTGTGGGTGAAAATGAAAAACTACAGTATGGGGCTTGGCTGAGAGGAGAAATTTTTCGGCGTAATGGCCACGACTCCAACTATTATGGCATGGAGAAAGGTGTAGGAACCAGACGGTGGGAAACTGGTGCGGTGGCGGAGAAGGAGCCGGAGTTGCTTCAGGCACGTGGGAGCACAAAGAATGATGGGAAGGAACACGTGCCAAACCTGACGACCATGGAGAAAAGCCCGCTGACACGGCGTGAAACTGGTGCAGATGCCTTGAAAAAGCAACCAGAAATCTTGCATGAAAATGGTATGGTCAGGGAGTTGGTGAGAAAGCAAGTGGAGAAGGAAGTTAATTTGGGTGAAAAAGTCTTGGACCAAGGCAAGGATCAGGCTGGGTCATCAGAAAAGATGTTATGGGAGACAGCAACGGATCACATGGAAACGCTAAAGTTTAAAATTGTTATGGCGCCAAGCCATGAAACCAAAAATGTGGAGGGCGGCCCATGTTCATCGAGTGCTGACCCAGGCCCAAAAGCTATGAGCTATGACGCGGCTAATGGATGGACTGCAGAAACCTTAGGCCCACGAAGTAGGCATTGGAAAAGGCTTGCTCGTGAAGCAAAAGCAATCTCAAGTCCTAAAGAAAAAAGCCCAACCTGTTTGAAGAGAGAGGGCCCTATACCGTTACAAGAACTGGATGCTAAGGTCCACAACCAGAAAAGAAGGAAAGGGGAAAAACAGAGCAACCAAACCCTCGATGAAAACACACCAAAGGATGGCGGAGTGGCGGTGGCTGCGGTGCAGCACCGCCGAGCCAAATGACGACCTTAGCATGGAACTGCCGGGGTCTTGGATCTTCCCTGGCAGTTCGGACCCTCACCGACGAGGTGAAAGCGAGAGATCCATTGATGGTCTTCCTTGTAGAAACAAAAGCAGGGGAGAGCAGATTGAAGGGTGTCCGAAACAAAATTGGGTACACTCAGGGTATTACGGTACCCAGCGATGGGAGAAGCGGAGGTTTAGCACTGATGTGGAAGGAAGGTACGAAAATTTGTTTCAAAAGTTGCTCCAATTCGCACATTGATGTAGTTGTGAATGGGGAATCGGTATCAACACCATGGCATGCTACGGGTTTCTACGGGCAACCTGATGCCGGAAAAAGGTTTATCTCTTGGCAGTTGTTGGAAGCTCTGAAAGAGCAATGCACGATGCCGTGGGTAGTGTTCGGAGATTTTAATGAAATTCTACACCAAGGTGAGAAAACTGGGGGTTTGGACAGAGATGTAAAACAAATGGAGGACTTTAGGGAATGCTTGAGCAGATGTGAGCTTCATGATTTGGGATATTTTGGACAACATTATACTTGGTGTAATGGGCGCTTTGGAGATCAACGTACTAAGCTCAGACTCGACAGAATGGTGGCAAATGAGGCGTGGAGGAGAATTTTCCCTCAGGCAAGAGTGCAGCATGTGTCTTTGTCCATCTCGGATCACTGTCTCTTAGCGTTGTCCATCAAACGAAGACAACCCCAGAAACCAGCAAAGAAGCGTTTCTTTTTTGAAGAGATGTGGACTAGGGAGGAAGGTTGTAGGGAGATTGTGGAGTCGGCATGGGATCCGTTGCGGGTAGATCCTGAGTATAAGGTCACGGACAGAATTAAGAGCTGCCAAAATGAACTTCAGAAGTGGAACTGGAAAGTGTTTGGGAACGTGCATCAAGTATTGAGACAAAAGAAAGAAAGACTCCAATATTTAGAAGCTCGGGATAGCCTACATGGGGAAGCAGAAGAGATTCAAAGGGTTAAGAAGGAGATTAATGAAAGCCTAATTAGGGAGGAAATCATGTGGAATCAAAGGTCTAGGGCACTATGGATAAAATGGGGTGATCGTAACACTCGGTTTTTCCATGCTACGGCTAACCAAAGGAGGAGGAAAAATAGTATTGTGGGATTGCAGGACTTGAATGGTGTATGGAACGAAGATAAGGATGGAGTTGAAGGGATCATCATGGACTACTTTACCTCAATCTATCGGTCGGACCAGCCAACCAGTTTTGAAGCTAGCCTGAGTGCAATATCTAACCGGGTGTCCACAGACATGAATGCGGAGCTGATTGCTGAGTTCAAGGCAGAGGAAGTTTGGAGTGCACTTAAGCAAATGCATCCCACTAAATCCCCCGGCCCAGATGGTATGTCCCCTATTTTCTTTAAAAACTATTGGGATATTGTAGGTTCGGAAGTCATAAACTGTGTTCTGAATGCTTTAAATTCTGGAATAATGCCTTGTGGAATAAATGACACATATATATGCCTTATCCCAAAAGTGAAGTCCCCTCAGAAAATTACAGAGTTCCGACCCATAAGCCTGTGTAATGTCATATACAAGATAATGTCCAAAATCCTTGCTAATAGATTGAAAAGAATCCTGGCAGTGGTGATTGATGAATCTCAGAGTGCTTTTGTACCTGGGAGGCTGATAACGGACAATGTACTTGTGGCCTTCGAAACAATGCATTGTATAGATCAAAGGAAAAAGGGAAAGGAAGCATTAATGGCTATAAAACTTGATATGAGCAAGGCCTACGATAGAGTGGAATGGGTGTATCTAGAGGCTATGATGAGGAAAATGGGGTTCCATGAGAAGTGGATCTCGCTTATTATGATGTGTGTGACCACAGTGTCTTACTCTGTATTAATAAATGGTGAGCCAAAGGGGAAAATTATTCCAACAAGGGGATTGCGCCAAGGAGACCCAATATCTCCGTACCTGTTCTTATTGTGTGCTGAAGGTTTGTCGGCCATGTTGAAGAGGGAAGAAAGAGTGGGTCACATAAAAGGGGTTGCGGTTAGTAGGGGGGCACCGAGGATATCACATTTACTGTTTGCCGATGACAGTATTGTTTTCTGCAGGGCCACGGTTGATGAATGTGATAGGGTTATGAAGGTGCTAGAAGACTATGAAGGAGACTCGGGGCAAAAACTCAATAAGGAGAAAACTTCCCTTTTCTTTAGTAAGAATACTAATAGGGAGGTCCAGGAGCAAATTAAGGAGAAGTTTGGAGCACAAATTGTCCAGCATCATGAAAAATACCTTGGTTTGCCTCCACTTGTGGGGAAGAACAAAAGAAAGGCCTTTAACCGCATTAAAGACCAAGTAGGAAGGAAAATATCGGGTTGGAAGGGTAGACTCCTCTCTCATGCGGGCAGAGAAATACTCATCAAGGCAGTAGCTCAAGCTACGCCTACTTATACGATGAGTTGTTTCAAAATTCCGGATTCCTTGTGTACGGAACTGAATTCTATGATGAGTAGCTTCTGGTGGGGGCAGAAGGATAGGGAGAGGAAGCTGGCTTGGGTCTCTTGGGAGAAAATGTGCACTCCTAAATCAGATGGTGGGATGAGATTTAGGGATCTTAAAGCATTCAACCTAGCACTTCTTGCTAAACAAGGGTGGAGAATTAAGCAAAACCCACACTCTTTGGTACACAGAGTATTTAAGGCGAAATATTTTATGAATAGTTCCTTTAAAGAGGCTCAACTGGGGCGAAGACCCTCCTATGCATGGAGAAGCATAGTGGCAGCAAAGCAGGTCATAGACAGGGGTTCTAGATGGTGCATTGGAAATGGAGCAAGTGTTCGCATTTGGAAGGATAGGTGGATACCAAAGCTGGAATCCTTCAAAGCAACCAGCCCACACGCTGACCAACAGGATGAGGAAAGGGTATCAAGCCTCCTGGATGCAGAGAGAAGGTGCTGGAATGTGGTAAAGGTGAGATCCATGTTTCTTCCCCATGAGGCAGAGGCAGTATTGAGCATCCCAATCAGTTTCCGATTGCCAGAAGACTCCATAATATGGGCGTGGACTCCAAATGGAAAATTCAACGTTAAAAGTGCATACAAGGTAGCTCAAAAATGGCTGAAAGAAGGAAAGTGGAAGTCTGAGGGGGGGAGTAGCTCAAACAACACAGGTATGAAGGCATTGTGGAAGCTTACTTGGAACCTGAACTGCCCTACAAAAATAAAACATTTCTTTTGGAGGGCTTGTAAAAACATCCTACCCACAAAGCTCAAGCTGAAAGAAAAGGGAATTGGGAGAGATGATAGATGTGAGATATGTGAACAAAGTGAATCCTCGGGTCATGCCTTGTGGAGTTGCAAATCAGCTGAAGAAGTATGGAGTAATACAAAGATCAAGCTGCCTTATTTTCAGGACTCTCCAAGGGACTTTATTGATATAGTTTGGGCAATCAATGACACACATCCGGGCATCAATTGGGAGCTGTTTGCAGTGACAGCTTGGAGCCTGTGGAACAATAGGAACAAGGTGTGCCATGGTGAACGAAGCAAGAGACACGATGTGATTGTGAGGGAGGTAGATGCATATTGGAAGGAAGTTCAGGAGGTAAAGCAGATCCAAGAAAGACCCTCCATTCCTGCAAAACCTCCTTGGACCCCTCCTAACCGGGGATGGGTTAAAGTCAACACGGATGGAGCTATTTTTGAAGACTTAGGGTGTTGTGGGATTGGGGTGGTTATTAGAAATGAGAGGGGTCAACTGATGGGAGCAATGAGTAAGAAACTTGAGCTGCCTTTGGGTGCGCTGGAAGCTGAAGCTAAAGCTATGGAGGAGGGAATGCTACTTGCTTGGGATTTGGGGCTAAAGGAGATCATTATGGAATGTGACTCGGAGCTGGTGGTGAAGGCCCTTGGTGATCGAAGCTTGCTGCAGAATTCCATCCAGAAAGTAATTGAAGGAATAAAAGAGGGGCTGAAATGTTTTTCGGCATGGAGAGTAACACACATACGCAGGAGTGGAAATGCTACTGCTCACATCATGGCTAGGAATGCCAAACTGTTGAACCAGTGTAATATTTGGGTAGAGGATATTCCACCCATAATTGCTGATCAACTTCAACATGATGTAATCTGTTTGAACGTTTGTCCTTTAAATGAAATATAGTTACATGTTGTTTATCAAAAAAAAAAAAAAAGGACTCTATTTGTGAACAGGTTTTTCGTGAAATTTTATTCATTGAACAATCACTTAAAAATAACCATCAATAAAACTCTTTTATGGAAGGACTTTATAAAGGAAACCACCGTTAAATTGAATGGGTTCCTAGTCTAACCTTACAAAGAAGCCCATTAAAGAGGTTTTCAAGGTGTAGGCCATAGACTAGAAGCATTTTTTTTTTGGGTGAGAATCCTATAAGCGTTTCTTCTAATAAAGTAATCTGCAGTGGGTTTTTCTCTATAAATTACTTGAATAACAATGGCAAAATGTGTGCTTTATTTCTTTGACTGTTTTAAATTTGTTACAAAAGTTACTACTAATTTTACTACAAAGGTTTATGTACGTTAAATATCTCTATATTTTCCTCCGATTTAGGGCCACAACATGGCAAACATACATTTATAGGAATTAAAATAGCTTAATTGGTAAAGTTTTTTATAGTTGAATAAGATATATGAGATTCAATCCCTATCTACACCAAAATTTGATTGATATCTTGGTTTGATAGTAAAGATTACAATCATCAAAATCGAACATCATAGGTTGAAAGTCTATAAAAAATAAAAAAATTATAACTTAACACTAGACGCTTTTTTCAGGCTTTAAAAATTTGGTGGGGATCTCAATTATATTGAGAATAAGAAACAATTCAGCCCAATGAAATTCTATCTACTAACACCGAAGACGACATCTATCATCTATGTGAAACTTCATCGACACAAAGGACACAACTTGTGGAAAGGAAAACACAAGAAAGAAAAAAAGAAAAAAAGGTTTATAATAGTACCTATCTAGGCAAAGCTATAAAGACTAAGTGACAAATTTTTCCAAATTAAATGCAAGTCCTGTGGCTGATTTGTTCACTCAACTATCAAATACATGTATTGGCTATTGCATGTATTGTTCTTTCACATATCAAATCACATGTAGCAACAGTTGTATAAACAACAATAACAATCTTGTCTCCTTGTTTCTCAAAAAAAACAATCTTGTCTCCTTTCTAAAAACTTTGGCATCTACTTAATTAAATGATTAAATTCATTATTTTCTAACCGTTTAAACTTTTAAGATAACTGATAAACTTGGTTTAAAACATTAAGTATTATTATTTTTGTGTGTGTTCTAATAAGTATTACTGTTTACTAAAAATAAAAAAATAGGGATGTTTATCTCACATTGGTTGTGTGTGTTTAGTGTCTGCTGTTTATAATCCTAGTCTACAACTATAAAGGTTAGGTCCTTTTGTAGTTATACTCTGGTTATGTAATGTATTATAAACCCGGTTTAAAACACTAAGTATTATTATTTTCGTGTGTGTTCTAATAAGTATTATTGTTTACTCAAAAAAAAGAAAAAGATAATTGATAATTATGGTAGGTCAAGTGTATTTAAAGCCATAATCTCTTTCATCTCTTTAATTAATATGCTCTTTTTTATTACTTTCATTAATGTTATTTTAAGCTTTTTCTCCCTTTTGCACATTAGCTTGACTTTAAATCAACTGTACATTTCTCTTGAAACCCATGCAATGAAGAAACAAAAACATACACACACACGTGCGAAGGACACTTCAATTAGGTTCTCTGGCCTGAAGCTAAGGTTAGTGATGAATTTTGCATGTAGAAAGAATTTTTGTTTTGAAGGATATATAGGAAGCATCAAATTTCAAAAAAGAAATACAGATAACTATTTTTTTTTTCTCCTCTTCCTTCTCTTATTATGTCCTCACTTTGAACTTTCAAACAAAATTTTTGAAAAACAATAGACAGAAAAACATATGGATTTAAGTGATTGACATTAAGTTCATCTACAATGGAGATGAATTAAGTTCATCTAGATCTCATGCACTGTTCATACAAACTCACTCATACTGATCTGGTGAAAGATTTATTGGGAAAATGGTATGCATCCATGAGCAAAAGACCACATCTCTGAAAAAAAAAAAAATAAATAAATAAATAAAGAAGATAAACTGATAAACTATTTGGAAAGGTGTTTAGAGCCACAAGCAAGTCTACAAATGAGAAGTTGATGACACCCTCAGGAAGCTTCACCAAGGCAAGCTTTACTACCCTTCTCTCAAAGTTTGAATCCTCCAACTGCCAACCCCTATTCTATTCTTATTATTAAGTCCGATTGAATTTGAAAATGGTTTTATTCCTTTGCCTTCCTGTTTGAGAAAATGATCCATTCTTCCATTGATATGGCACATAAATTAAATTGTGCTAGACTTTATAGTTCAGAACCACATTTTCTTCCCTCGTTTATTCTTGTAAAAATCGACATGGCACTAAAAAATGTTAGGGATTAAATTAACATAATTAGAAAGTTACGGATAAAATTGAAAGATCACATAAATGACAAAGACTAATTTTGTAATTTATCCTAATATAAAATAATATAATAAATAGTATATCTCAAACCTTCTTGCTCACTCAAGTAAACCTAGACTAATTTTGTAATTTATCCTAAAATAAAATAATCTAATAAATAGTATATCTCAAGCCTTCTTGCTCACTCAAATAAACCTCCACGCTACCTTTTTTTCATCCAACATTTAAGGGTAAAACTATTTTTTTGACACAAACCTAAAAATATAAAAACTAAAATAAATTATTTTATAAGATATTAAACATTTTGAAGATGGAATAGAACTTATAAAAGTGTATAATTAAACCAAAAATGAAAAACTAATATTAGTAATTATAGCTTTTATATATAAAAAACTAACGATAGTATTAAAAAGAGTAATATTACAGAAATCATATATTATGGCAGCTCATCAGAATGAGAAATCTACTGATGTCAATATTGCAAAATATATAAGTTTTTCTTATTGTTATTAATTATTTTTTAAAAAAATATAGTACTAGAAAAAAAACTATATATATATATATATATATAATAATGGCTAAAATGCAAAACCTACTCTCTATGTTTCACATAAATTCATTTAAGTCATTTAACTTTGTTTTCATTTTCTTCTCAAGAAAAAAAAAATTTGTTTTCATTCATTTTAGTCCTTCAACTTTCTAGTTTATTCAATTAGGGCTTTTTCATTGACTTTTGTTATATGTTGTGGTTAATTTTTCTTCAATTTTTTTAAATTAAAAAATTTTTAATTATTGATTGAAAACTATTTTCTAGATTTTATTTTTCAAAAAATTTTAAGAAAAGTTAACAGAAATGCTTTAATTGAATAAACCTGAAACCTAGAAAACTGAAATGAATGAAAACAAAATTAGAGAGCTTAAATGAATTTTGGAGAAATTTTGAGGACAAATTTTGCATTTTAGCCTATAATATAATATTAGAAAATAATATTGCATCAATTAAAATATGACAGCTTATCAAAATGAGAAATTCTATTGGTGTCAAATTTGCAAAATAAGTTTTTGCTTATTGTTATTAATTATAATTTTTTTTATAAAAATATAGTACCAGGGAAAACTAATATTTTTTTAGCATTGCCTTGACACACCGGACTGTTGCCAGAAAGCTAAAAGAGAGTGTTTTGAACTTTTTGCAGGAGGGAATGTGCAGAATAGCTGTGCAAAGGAGTTGTATATAGTTAGTTAGGCAATGCTTGAAAGTATAAGGGAAAGTAGACATCTCGAGTTTTAGAAACTCGAGATCCATATTAAAACTTGAGTCCTAAAAACTCGCTTTGCAAGTGTTTTAGATCTAAAAATGCCATATAGATCTCGAGTTTTAGAAACTCGAGTTCCATGCAAAAAAAATTTTAGTTTTATCGCTCCTATAGTGGCATTTTTAAGTCCTATAGTGATGTTTTAAAGCCCTATAGCGGCGTTTTCCTGCAAAATTTTTTCATAAGTGATCAATACCAGGTTCAGGGAGCACTATAGTGGCATTTTTAAGCCCTATAATGACGTTTTAAAACCCTATAGCGGCGTTTTTCTGCTAAATTTTTTTATAACTCCATTTTTAAGTCGTATAGTGACGTTTTAAGCCCTATAGCGGCGTTTTCCGAACTCGAGTCTTTAAAACTCGATTTCCACGTGAATTTTTTTCCACATCATACTCATCCACTTACAAATCGAGACTTAAAAACTCGATTTTTATCTTAGAACTGGAGTTTTAGACACTCGAGATGCTAGTTTTCAACATTCTTTTACAACGTGACAACTAACTAAATTTTTTAATATTTATTGTTATTTAGAAAATAAATTCCTTTTTGCAGCTCTTTCATTGTTTTCCATGCTTTTTTTTTTCTTTTTCTTTTTCTTTTTTAATTTCAATTCTCTATTATTTTATTGCGTTTGCGAGTTGGGTTTTAAGAAAGTTTGGTTCTTTGTATGATATGCATTTGTTTTGGGTTTTCATTTTGAACAAAACTTAGGTGTAGTACCTTAAGTGTTGTTCTTTATATTCCCCTCTTAGTATTCAGCCATGTGGCTACTTAACTAAAAAATACACTTCCATCCCATGCAAAAATATCCATATAGCAGAATCTTGAAAGGAAAACTTAAGTACAGTACCTATGTCTTACTCATTTATTTTTGTGTGAAAATTTGGTTGTTTATGTACAATACGTTTGGGCTGTGGTTGGAGTGCTTAGGTGCTGAGAGAAGTGGGTTTTAATTTTGAGGCATTGGGATAGGATGATTAGTGTGTGGGTGTTATATAAGTTGGTACGCATGCTTGGTATTTGTCAAAATGCTTGAATGGGTATTAACATGCCCGTCATGATCGCAAATCTGAATTATGGGTTTTGTCATCATAGTTGTAGTATAAATGGTTTGTTTAGATACCGCTTATTTTGCTGAAAACAATAAAAAAAATAAAATATTTACTGTTCACTCTTTTTTTTTATTGTTCATATGCCTTGGTGCACTGTTCATGTCCCATGAACATTGCACCAGGCGCTGGTCTTTTAAAAAAGGAAAAAGAAAAAAAGAAAAGAAAGAAACGTAGATTCAAATGTGGGAAGCGCAAAACGCGCTTCCCAAACGCACACAAAGAGCAAAGGTTATGATTATGTAGACTTTAGATGATAGGATAGTTGGAGTAGATTGGTAAAGGTCACCATTTTGGAGATGTTTGGGTTGTTGGCTTATTTTATGTAATGATTGTTTTAATATGTTAGGATATCCTAAATTTTTTAGAAAAAAAATGTTTTTATTTTTATGGTTTTATTGCTTCCATTGTCATTGCTGTAATTGTTACTGTTATTATTACCAACTCGTTTGATTGGTAGTTTAATAACATATATAAAAGAGATGTTATCTTGTCTGTTATAACAAATCATTGACCTTGGCTTGGTTAAGTAATTTATTGACCCCATTGAACTCGAGTCTGATCTAACAAATTATTGATCATTTAATTTAAGCATAGCCCAATATCATCCCATCGTTGTGTTTCCTTAAGGAATATCTTGATAATGCAAACTTTAGGTGATGATTGATGTGAATTTGATCTGTGTTTGAAAGATACCTTCTTCTTTCTTTTTTTTTTTTTTTTTTAATGTAAAATAATTTCTCTCTTTCCTCTATATTTGCTCCTTGATATTCCCTTACTGTGATCACCTATTTGTATGTACATCATAAATCTAGTATAGATTGAAATATGATACCCTTTCAAATGCTTATGATTTATTTCTGTTTTGAAGTCGGATTCAGCTTGAATGCGTTTTACTCTTAAATTTGTTCAACAAGCTGCACAGTCTCCTCTATAAACTTATTTGAGTTATATAGGAACGTGTACTTGAATTTGTTAATCTTAATATAAATAAGGCCGAGACATTTCATCTTAGTTTTAATTTGCAGTCTATTTAATTTTATGATTCATCATGTAACAACTAACCAGGGAGAAAATGGGCATTTGCCCATCTCGCCAAAACTTTTCAATAAAACGCCCCATATCTGAAACTTGTTTAGGGAAATGACCCTGTTTTGAAACTTGATTATCTAAAAATCGAGTTTCAATTTAAAACTCAATTTTTGGACAATCGAGTTATAGCGAATTGAAAATTAAAAAAAAAAAAAAAAATTTCTGGAACATGAGTTCATGGAACTCGAGTTCCTTGAAAAAATTCAAGTGGAACTTGAGTTCCATGAACTCGAGTTCCAAAAAAAAAAATTTCTAAGTCCACGTTCGCTATAGCTCGATGTTCCAAAAATCTAATTATACATTTGAAACTCAATTTTTAGAAAATCGAATTTCAAAACAGGGGCATTTCCCTAATTAGTTTCAGACATATGACATTTTGCTGGATATTTAAAAAAAAATGGGCAAAAGCCCATTTTGGCCCAACTAACCAGTCTAAGAAAGTTAATATCTTGGATATTTCTAAACCGTGTAGGACTTATACTTAACAAAGTTTGTGTCTTTAATCACCGTGCACCCTTGGTGCAGTGACCACTTCACAAGTATAAGTGCTTATGGAGTGTAGGAGGTAAGGGCAGAATTCAAGTCTTTAAGAAAGAGTTTCATATTCACAAGTATAAGTGATTGTGGAGGTGTAAGGGGTAAAGGTCGGGGTTCAAGTCTCTAAGAAGGAAATTCACACACATATATAATTAGATTAAACTAGAGTAGAATTTTGTAATTTAACAAAATTCAAAAACAAAAAATTCAAATCCTAAATTTTAGTTTTATAAAAATCATGTATAATCTCAATAACAATAGATATATTCAAACTAAAAAAATTAACAATAGATATATTCAAATTTAAAAATTATATTAAACTTAAAATAAAAGAAAAAAGGTGCTAAGCTTGTGATGAGACCGGTATTATATTATGTATTACCTAACAAAGCTTATGTCTTAGATGATTGAATTATAAATTTTCTAGTTCAAAATTTGATTTCAGGTTACTGGAAAACTTTGAGCTTTATTTCTATAGTAATTAACTCAAGTAAATATAGGGTCTCTGATAGTTAAATAAACTCTTTCATTGTTTTCCATGCATTTTTTATTTTTAAATTTCAATTCTCTATTATTTTATTGCGTTTGCGAGTTGGGTTTTAAGAAAGTTTGGTTCTTTGTACAATATGCATTTGTTTTGTGTTTTCATTTTGGACAAAACTTAGGTACAGTACCTAAGGTACTTCCATTGTCATTATTGTAATAGTTACTGTTGTTATTTGATGGATATAAATGTGAATGCAGCGGAAAAATAACGAATCTACATCATTCGATATTGATAACATGCGTTAAGTAAATTTCAGAATTAGAGAACAAGAGAGCATACCTTGAAGCGGTGAATTTCAAAACCGAAGATTGAAGCACTTAGGAATACTTTTAATCTTCACTCCAATTCCACTAATGCCCAAGAAGTGTTAACTCTCAATTGGTTACAAATGGATGATTAGAGAGTGACATACACTCACTTCCACACCATTACAATGATGTTTTTCTCACACAGAAAATTCTGTATGTTTTTCCCTTTGTATCTAACCAATTATCTAATTGGGCTGGCCTTTTGGGCCTTTCCAATTGGGTTTAAGTGTGTGGCTTGGAGTGGGACCAAAAGGGACCAATAAGACACTAGCTCCAATGGGCCTTGAGCTTTTCTGTCAACTCTTGACAAGTCCAAAGTTACCATTAACTATATTTAATACCACTATATAAATATAGTTGAACTCTAGGCCTTATCTATAAATTATATCCCAAGACTTTATTATACATGCAACCCCTTCATAAAATATTCATAGTAATACAAAGTCATTAATGTAGACTGTCACTTTGTAAATTACTACATCTTAATCCTTGAGTACCCGGTTTAATCCTTTAATGTTATTTATTATATATTTATAAAATCCAATTCCATAAATATATACTTTAGTCTTACTAAAGTGATTAGGCCTAACTTTCTGAATAACAAACTCATTAAACTTATCTCAAGGGAATACTTTATATCTTCGTTAAGAGACTATGAATTCCATCTTGAGAATACATGTTCCATCAACATTAAATGTAGCTGCCCAACATACTGAGGTTTTGACCATTACTTTAGATCTCACTCCTGATATATCAAAGCAACCTACACCTCATGATCAGGTCCATTATTCTCTCAGGATTAAGAGTTCATGCAAATACAAGTCGTGAGATTTATTATTCATTTGACAGTCATTAGGAAAATAATAAATCTCACAGCGGTCCAGTTCAATATGTCTTAACTATTAAAACATATTAACACATCAACCAAAAGTCTTCACTTCCATGATCAAGACAAATCATCGTGGTTGATATGTTATAGTCTTCGCAGATGAAATGCCCAATTTCATCACTGACTACGAACTATAATTTTGAGTTTACAAAGAACCTGTGATTTATATTTTCTGTGACTTTTCACATAAATCACATACTATGCATCTCATGGACTAAATGATAATGCCTAAATATTTATGTTACCATTATTTCAGATAATAATAAAACAAATTCATTAAACACAATATTAAGTTGGCGTAAATACGCTTTTGGTCCCTACATTTTGGGCCATTTCTCGATTTGGTCCCTAAATTGATTTTGCTCCTAAGTCAGTCCCTAAAATCAGAAAATCAATTCTATTTTGGTCCCTACCGTCAACCCCCTAACAGAAAAATCCTACGTGGCTAACAGAGGGCACAAGTGGCATGTTAAATGCTAACGTGGCTAATAATTTAATAATAAAAATGCCACGTCAGCATCCATGTCAGCATTTAAATTAATAAAAAATGCCAGGTCAGAACAAATTAAAAATTAACGTTAACCTAATTAAAATATTAAAAAAAAACAATTAAAAACAAATATCTAACTTTTTGATCTCTTTGCCGATTCACATTCTCCCTCTCTTTGATCTTTCTCCCCTAGCCGATTCTTTTTTTTTTTTTATAAACTCTTCCAGCCAATTGAATGCTTTGAAATGGGGTTTTGTGTATTAAGTTCTCAAGCTCGACCATCGAGTTTTATGGATCAGTGGAGGCGAAGAATCGGTTTGGGGTGGGGGGTCAGTTTGGATTCGTGGGTTGTGGATTTATGGGTGTGTTGTGCTGCAGTGAAACCCAAGACCGGTGGTGGGGGTGGTTGCGAAGGATCGGTTTGGGGTGGTGGGTTGGTTTGGATTTGTGGGTTGTGGGTTGTGGATTTATGGGTGTGTTGTGCTGCAGTGAAACCCAAGACCGGTGGTGGTGGTGGTTGCGGAGGATCGGTTTGGGGTGGTGGGTTGGTTTGGATTTGTGGGTTATGGATTTGTGGGTGTGTTGTGTTGCTGTGAAACCCCAAATAGGTGGTAGTGGTGGTTGTGAAGGATCGGTGTGTTATGTTGTAGTGATGGTCCCCATGGCAAAGCCTTAGGTGCAAAGCCCAGATCGGTCCTCACGGCGAAGCCTAGATTGTTTCTAACGGCGAAACCTCAGGTAGTGGGTGTTGTGAAGCCTCAGGTAGTGGGTTTGTGAGTGTTGTGAAGCCCAGGTCAGTCCCCACGGCGAAGCCACATCTCGACATTCTTTTGTTCTTCTTGTTTTTGTGTTTGAATATTCTTTTTGTGGGTTATTGGATGAACACAGATCTACAAAAAGTTGGCTATTGTTTGTGGGTTTCTATTCTTTTATTCTTGTGTTTGAATATTCTGGGTTTTGTTTTTACGTGTTCATGATCAAGATGAACACAGATCTTAATTGATTTTATTTTTAATTTTGTTTTTCCTCTTTTTTATTTGATTAAAACTGATAAATTATTATTTTTAAATTTAGAAACTGATACTAATTTAATAACTTTTAACAATTCAGATATTTGTTTTTAATTGTTTTTTTTAATATTTTAATTAGATTAATGTTAATTTTTAATTTGTTCTGACCTGGCATTTTTTATTAATTTAAATGCTGACATGGATGCTGACATTGCATTTTTATTATTAAATTATTAGCCACGTTAGCATTTAACATGCCACTTGTGCCCTCTGTTAGCCACATAGGATTTTTTTGTTAGGGGGTTGACAGTAGGGACCAAAATAGAATTGATTTTCTGATTTTAGGGACTGACCTAGGAGCAAAATCAATTTAGGGACCAAATCGAGAAATGACCCAAAATGTAGGGACCAAAAGTGTATTTACGCCTATTAAGTCATACATAATGTCATACACAATGTCAAACTTAATATCATACATAGCATCATACAATAGGATTTAAGGGCACTAATCCTAACAATCTCCTACTTGCCCTAAAGACTATTGTGCACTAATCTAACTCTCATTCTCTCCAAATGTGACTCGAAAGTCCTTTGAGGCAAAGCTTTAGTAAATGGATCTGCTTGATTATTTGCACTTTCAATCATTGCTACCACCACATCTCCACGAGCAACAATATCTCGAATGATATGGTACTTCCTCTCAATGTGCTTTCCTTTCTTATGATTCCTTGGATCTTTAGATTGTGCAACTGCTCCACTGTTGTCACAAAACAATGTGATTGGAACTTGCTCCATTGTCATTACACCAAGGTTAGAAAGGAATTTCTTGAGCCATACAGCTTCCTTTGCTGCTTCACAAGCAGCAACATATTCTGCCTCCATGGTGGAGTCTGCAATACAAGATTGCTTAATACTCCACCAACTTATGGCTCCACCTCCCAAGATAAAAACACATCCTGAAGTGGATTTTCTGAAATCTAGATCCGATTGAAAGACTGAATCTGTATAGCCAATGGGAATCAAATCCTCACAACGGTAAACAAGCATATAATCTCTCGTTCTCCGTAGATACTTGAGAATATGCTTTACAGCTTGCCAATGTTTTGGTTTTGGATTTGATTGATATCGGCTGACCATGCCAACTGAATAGCAGATATCTGATCTAGTACAAAGCATGGCATACATGAGACTTCCTACTGCAGAAGCATAAGGAACTTGTCTTATCATATCTTCTTCCTCTTGAGTCTTAGGCCTTTGGTCATCAGACAGAGGAACTCCATGTCTGAAAGGAAGCAATCCTTTCTTGGAGTTTTGCATGCTAAACCGTTCTAGAACCTTATCTATATATCTAGCTTGTGATAAGCCTAACATCTTATTCTTGCGATCTTGCCAAAGCTTGATCCCTAGAATAAAGTTAGCCTCACCCAAGTCCTTCATATCAAATTGGCTTGACAACCAAACCTTTACCGATGACATTACCCCTACATCATTTCCAATAAGTAGAATATCATCAACATAAAGCACTAGGAACATTACTACTTTATCTTGATGTCTTTTGTACACACATGGTTCATCAAGATTTTGTTCAAAACCAAATGACTTGATTGCTTGATCAAATATGATGTTCCATGACCTAGATGCTTGCTTAAATCCATAAATGGACCTTTGCAACTTGCATACCATATGCTCTTGGTTCTTTGCAATGAAACCTTCCGCTTGCATCATATAGATTTCTTCTTCAAGATTGCCATTAAGAAATGCAGTCTTGACATCTATTTGCCAAATCTCATAATCAAAATGAGCAGCAATGGATAAGAGAATTCTGATAGATTTAAGCATTGCTACTGGAGAAAAGGTTTCATCATAATCAATACCTTCTTTTTGTGTATACCCTTTCGCCACTAGCCTTACTTTAAAGGTTTCAACCTTTCCATCTATCCCCCTCTTTCTCTTGTAAACCCATTTGTAACCAACAGGTTTAATGCCGTTAGGCGCCTTTACAAGATCCCAAACTTGATTGGAATACATGGAATCTAATTCAGATTTCATAGCTTGGGCCCAATGATGTGCATCTATATCATTCATTGCTTCATCATATGTGTAGGGATCCGATTCAACCTCTTCTGAGATAGCTTCATAAGTTTCTCTCAAACCTATAAATCTTATAGGAGGCCGAACAATTCTCCCACTACGACGAGGCACCTGAGTGCTAGACATGTCATGAGTAGTATCTTGGGGTGTACCGAATACAGCCACATCGTCCCTAGTTTCATCTATTGGTTGTTCATTTACAGGTTCATTTATTTCAGCCAACACAACTCTACTTCTAGGAGTATAATCATTCATATAGTCATTCCACAACTCCACAGGTGTTTTAGGAACAGACTTCGAAGGTACTAAATTTAGAAGATACATTGCTGTGTTTAAGGCATATCCCCAAAAAGAAATAGGTAGAGTTGAATAACTCATTATGGACCTAACCATATCTAAAAGAGTCCTATTCCTTCTTTCTGCTACACCATTTTGTTGTGGAGTTCTAGGTGCAGTCAATTAGGATACAATCCCATTCTTAGTTAAGTAATCCTTAAAATCCCCAAGAAGGTATTCGCTACCATGATCAGATCGAATGGCCTTTATGCGTTTACCTAATTGATTCTCAACTTTAGCCCTAAACTCTTTGAACTTTTCAAAGGCTTCAGACTTCCGTTTCATTAGGTACACATAACCAAATCTTGAGTAATCATCAGTGAAAGTAATGAAATACTCATAACCACCTCTTGTTTGGATAGACATAGGACCACATACATCAGAATGCACTAGCTCTAGCAAATCTTGGGCTCTTCTACCTTTTGCATTAAAAGGTCGTTTGGTCATTTTACCTTCCAAACAATATTCACAAACTGGAAATTCATCAAAGTCCATGGACTCTAAGAGTCCATCTTTGATCAGTCTTTGAATCCTATTTGAATTAATATGACCCAAACGCAAGTGCTAAAGATATGCATCACTAGTAGAAGGAAACTTTCTCTTTAATGATTTTACAGAGAGTTATTATCTAATTCAGAATTATATAATTCATGCTTATCAGGAGTTAAAATATAAAGACCATCCACAATATTGCTAGAACAGATAAACACTTTATCATTCTTTATTACAACATTGTCTTTCAGGATAACACAATATCCATGTTTACCTAAGTAAGGAGCAGAAATTAAATTTCTACGAACATTAGGTACATACAAACAGTCTTCTAATATTAGAACTCTAGATTTAAAACATAAATTATAAACACCAACAGCTACAACTGGAATCTTGCTCCCATCAGCCAAAGTAAGAAACAACTCCCTTTCTTTAAGCTTTCTAGTCTCCTGGAACCCCTGCATGGAATTGCAGATATGATTAGTACAACCTGAATCCACACACTAGGAATCCGTGGGATTTTGTACCAAACATATTTCAAGAAGGAATGTATTATTCATACCTTTATTCTTGGCAGCCTTGAATATTGGACAATTCCTCTTCTAATGTCCTTTCTCACCACAATGGAAATACTTTCTTTTTATCTTCTTTCCTTTATCAGCAACCCCTAAGGCAATTTGTTTACCCTCTTGCTTGGTGAAGTCCTTCTTCTTCTTCTTCTTACCCTTGCCTTTCGACTTAGGTTGAGAAGTAGAAACTTCACCAACATTGGCTTCAACATTGGAAGTACCAAGAATGCCTTCTGCCGCTACCAATTCATTCATTAATTCAGACAAGGTATAAATCTTTTTATTCATATTATAGTTAAGTTTGAATTCCTTGAATGATTCTGGTAGCGACTGAAGTATCATATCCACTTGGGATTCTCCATCAATATCGGCACCTAAAACTTCCAATGTATTCAGATTAGAGATCATTGTAAGACAATGCTCCCTTACTGAACTACCTTCAGCCATTTTGGTATTATAAATTTGCCTCATGGTCTCTTGCCTTGCAGAACGGCCTTGCTCACCAAACATCTCCTTCAGACTTAACATCATGTCTGAAGCTAGTTCTACATCCTGCATTTGATGCTGTGGAACATTTGAGATAGATGCTAGGATGTAACACTTGGCCATTTCATTAGATTTCTGCCAACGATCATATCGTTGTTTTTCCTCAGGAGGAGCATCTAATGAAGGAAAGCTAGGACATGGTTTAGTAAGAACATTCTTATGCATTTCAGCAGTAAGAACAATGTCCAAATTTGTTTTCCAGTCAACATGGTTGGATCCAGTCAGTTTGTTTTGATTAAGAATAGTAACAAGTGGGCTAAATGATGCCATGTTCTAAATCTGAAAACAATAAACATGAATATAATCAATAAACTGGACATTATCAATTTAGCATATAAACATATAGTATGGAACCTTAATAAAACCATAATATAATATATGCAACGACAACCCAATCCCATATTCAATATCCCTCAGCATAGAATCAATATAGAATACTATGATTGATTGAGAACTATTCTCATTATTAGTGCTATCATGATAACTCTTATCAAACACTAATAATATGTCGTTATACATTTGGCCTCTAAATAATGACAGTAAGAACTCAGCATTGAGGATACTATAATATTTAGTCTAGTGTATACCATTGTCTAGAATCATGTGTAACCACATTTCATCCCCTTAACAGGCTTATTTTGTAGTACCATGATACAAAACACCTTCCGCATGGAATGCAAAGCTCGAGGCTAAGACAAGGTGTTTGATCGTACCACTATAAACTAAGAAATTCAATCTTGTAGGACCATGAAATAAATACTCTCCGCATGGAATGCAAAACTCGAGGCTAAGACAAAGTATATATCTCACACTACTATGAACCAACAATGGAAGCCGTAAGATCCAAAACCCTTGTATCTCTCTCCCACTAGATGTTTTAAAGAAAAGGTTTTTAATTACAAAACATGCATAATCTAATTACACATTAGTCTTAGTAATTTTACATGTGAAAACACTTAGAAAAGTTTCTGATTTTCTTTATTTCGATTGATCGAATGTGCCCCTCGATTGATCAAAAAAATTAAGAAATTCAAACTTGATCCTCTGACTCCTTCGATTGATACTCGATCGCCTCTCGATCGATCGAAAAACAAATTCGATCGATCGACTAACAATCGAAAATCAATCGTTCTAAAAGTCTGATCACTGTCTCATTCGGTCAATCGAAAATTACGAAACTGGAATTTCTAGAATTTTTCTAAGGCAGTTTTCTACGGGTTTTCTTGAACAAACAAGTTTCATACGAAGATGATAGTTAGAGAATGATATCAAAACTGAAATTCATTGATGCTATAGTCTTAATGATCAATTTAACATACTTAAATTAAATTTTAAACAACATCATAACATCAATATCAATTTTTATCAAATCATAGTTTTATCAACCATGCAGAAAATTAAATGCATAATCTTCAAACAACATGAAACTATAAATTCTAATTCCAAAATTCACAAAACATGTTATACAATTCGAAATTGATGACCGCTCTGATACCATTTGATGGAAATAAATGTGAACGCAGCGGAAAAATAACGGATCTACATCATTCGATATTGATAACATACGTTAAGTAAATTTCAGAATTAGAGAACAAGAGAGCATACCTTGAAGCGGTGAATTTCAAAACCGAAGATTGAAGCACTTAGAAATACTTTTAATCTTCACTCCAATTCTACTAACGCCCAAGAAGTGTGGACTCTCAATTGGTTACAAAGGGATGATTAGAGAGTGACATACACTCACTTCCACACCATTACAATGATGTTTTTCTCACACAGAAAATTTTGTACGTTTTTCCCTTTGTATCTAACCAATTATCTAATTGGGCTGACCTTTTGGGTCTTTCCAATTGGGCTTAAGTGTGTGGCTTGGAGTGGAACCAAAAAAGACTAATAAGACACTAGCTCCAATGGGCCTTGAGCTTTTCTGTCAACTCTTGACAAGTCCAAAGTTACCATTAACTATATTTAATATCACTATATAAATATAGTTGAACTCTAGGCCTTATCTATAAATTATATCCCAAGACTTTATTATACATGCAACCCCTTCATAAAATATTCATAGTAATACAAAGTCATTAATGTAGACTGTCACTTTGTAAATTACTACATCTTAATCCTTGAGTACCCGATTTAATCCTTTAATGTTATTCATTATATATTTATGAAATCCAATTCCATAAATATATACTTTAGTCTTACTAAATTGGTTAAACCTAACTCTCTGAATAACAAACTCATTAAACTTATCTCAAGGGAATAGTTTATATCTCCGTTAAGAGACTATGAATTTTATCTTGAGAATACATGTTCCATCAACACTAAATGTGGCTGCCCAATATACTGAGGTTTTGACCATTACTTTAGATCACACTCTTGATATATCAAAACAACCTACACCTCATGATCAGGTCCATTATTCTCTCAGGTTTAAGAGTTCATGCAAATACAAGTCGTGAGATTTATTATTCATTTGACAGTCATTAAGAAAATAATAAATCTCACAGCGGTCCAGTTCAATATGTCTTAACTATTAAAGCATATTAACACATCAACCAGAAGTCTTTACTTCCATGATCAAGACAAATAATCGTGGTTGATATGTTATAGTCTTCGCAGATGAAATGCCCAATTTCATCACCAACTACGAACTATAATTTTGAGTTTACAAAGAACCTGTTATTTATATCATCTGTGACTTTTCACATAAATCACATACTATGTATCTCATAGACTAAATGATAATGTCCGAATATTCATGCTACCATTATTTCAGATAATAATAAAACAAATTCATTAAACACAATATTAAGTCTACATAATGTCATACACAATGTCAAACTTAATATCATACATAGCATCATACAATAGGATTTAAGGGCACTAATCCTAACATTATTACCAACTCATTTGATTGATTTTATTGGTAGTTTAATAACATATATAAAAGAGATGTTATCTTGTCTGGTATAACAAATCATTGACCTTGGCTTGGTTAAGTAATTTATTGACCCCATTGAACTCGAGTCTGATCTAACAAATTATTGATCATTTAATTTAAGCATAGCACAATATCATCCCATCGTTGTGTTTCCTTAAGGAATATCTTGATAATGCAAACTTTAGGTGATGATTGATGTGAATTTGATCTGTGTTTGAAAGATACCTTTTTTTTTTTCCGAAGTTATGTAAAATGATTTTTCTCTTTCCTCTATATTTGCTCCTTGATATCCCCTTATTGTGATCACCTATTTGTATGTACATCATAAATCTAGTATAGATTGAAATATGATACCCTTTCAAATGCTTATGATTTATTTCTGTTTTGAAGTCGGATTCAGCTTGAATGCGTTTTACTCTTAAATTTGTTCAACAAGCTGCACAGTCTCCTCTATAGACTTATTTGAGTTATAGAGGAACGTGTTCTTGAATTTGTTAATCTTAATATAAATAAGGCCAAGACATTTCATCTTAGTTTTAATTTGCAGTCTATTTAATTTTATGATTCATCATGTAACAACTAACCAAGGAGAAAATGGGCATTTCGCCAAAACTTTTCAACAAAATGCCCCATATCTGAAACTTATTTAGGGAAATGCCTCTGTTTTGAAATTTGATTTTCTAAAAATCGAGTTTCAATTTAAAACTTGATTTTTGGACAATCGAGTTATAGTGAATTGAAAATTAAAAAAAAAAAAAAAAATTTCTGGAACATGAGTTCATGGAACTCGAGTTTCTTGAAAAAATTCAAGTGGAACTTGAGATCCATGAACTCGAGTATTTTACATAGAACTTGAGTACTTTACATAGAACTCGAGTTCCAAAAAAAAAGAAAAAATTTCTAAGTCCACGTTCGATATAACACGATGTTCCAAAAATCAAGTTATAATTTGAAACTTGATTTTTAGAAAATCGAATTTCAAAACAGAGGCATTTTCCTAATTAGTTTTAGACATGAGGCATTTTGCTAGATATTTTTTTAAAAAAATGGTAAAAGCCCATTTTGGCTCAACTAACCAGTCTAAGAAAGTTAATATCTTGGATATTTCTAAACCGTGTAGGACTTATATTTAACAAAGTTTGCGTCTTTAATCACCGTGCACCCTTGGTGCAGTGACCACTCCACAAATATAAGTGCTTGTGGAGTGTAGGAGGTAAGGGCAAAATTCAAGTTTTTAAGAACGAGCTCCATATCCACAAGCATAAGTGCTTGTGGAGGTGTAGGGGATAAATGTCGAAGTTTAAGTATTTAAGAAGGAAAATCATACACATATATAATTAGATTAAACTAGAGTAGAATTTTGTAATTTAACAAAATTCAAAAACAAAAAATTCAAATCCTAAATTTTAATTTTATAAAAATCCTGTGTAATCTTATTAACAATAGATATATTCAAACTAAAAAATTAACAATAAATATATTCAAATTAAAAAATTATATTAAACTTAAAATAAATAAATAAAAAGTTGCTAAGCTTGTGATGAGACCAGTATTATATTATGTATTACCTAACAAAACTTATGTCTTAGATGAGATGATTGAATTATAAATTTTCTAGTCTAAAATTTGATTTCAGGTTACTGGAAAACTTTGAGTTTTATTTCTAAATATAAATTTCAGTTATCCCAACTGCTAAAGTTTATTACGGTAGAATAAACTCTCAAAATTTTAAATTTCTTTCTTTATGTCTATTCCTTCGGGTTTTGACTTTGGTTTTGTTCCCTCTAAACATTTTCTAGGAGCCCAAATATTGTGCTTTCCAGCGGGCAAGTCCATCACACTCGCCGCCATGAGCGAAGATGCATCATCATACCCTCCGATCGAGCCGACCAACTTCGATCTAATCCTCGTCGGCACAGGCCTACCAGAATCCGTGATCGCCGCCGCCGCCTCCGCCAACGGCAAAACAGTCCTCCACCTCGACCCCAACCCATTCTACGGCTCCAACTACACCTCCCTCTCCCTCCAAGACCTCTCCTCTTTCCTCATTTCCCATTCTGCCCCTCCTCCCTCTCCGCCCTCCGCCCCATCCGACGGCCACGATTTCACCCTCGCGGCTCTCGCCGCCCGCCCCCTCTTCTCCCACGTCGAAATTTCCTCTTTTGCCCCCGACGCCCTCGGCGAAGAACATTCCAGAAAATTCAACGTTGACTTGTGCGGACCTAGGGTTTTGTTCTGCGCCGATAAATCCGTGGATCTGATACTGAAATCTGGAGCCAACCAGTACATAGAGTTCAAGGGCGTTGACGCGAGCTTCGTGTATAGCGAGAATGGGAAATTGACGAGCGTGCCGGACTCTCGGGCCGCGATATTCAAGGATAAGAGCTTGGGGCTGACGGAGAAGAACCAGCTGATGAGGTTCTTCAAGCTGGTTCAGCAGCACTTGGATGATAAAGGCGGTGAGGATGAGAGCGGGAATTCAAGGATTTCAGAGCAGGATTTGGAGAGTCCTTTCGTCGAGTTCTTGAACAAAATGCGGTTGCCTCCAAAGATAAAATCGTACACTATCTGCTACTGCTAGTGAGAGAGTTTTTTTTTTTTTTTTGAAAATTTGTTGAATATATTATTTCTGCTAAATTATGCATATGTTAGAATGGTTAGTGAAAAATTAATGATAAAAGTTAACACATTCTTTTACTAAAAATTTTCAATGATGAAGAAAGTTACATGAATACCATATCTAATATCTGTTTGGTTATGTTGTTTAGACAGCAGTTTTTAGTGTTTAAACAACCATAACAATTCTGACACGTATTTCACAATACTGAAAACTGAACAACAATACTTGAAAACTGCCACCAAACGGCCCATTAAGTATTATCTAGTGAGTAAGAAAAATGGATTAGAAAACGTTCACAAATATGTCAATTCAATTCAGTTGCTCACGTAAAAGAAAAAGAAAAATGCAAATTTTGGGTCGTTTTCGTGTCGCGTTTTTTAATTTTAATTTAAAATTACGTTTGTGCTTGAGACTTTGGGATTCTACATTTGTGCTTGATTTGTACTGAATAAGAGTTTAAAGTTTAAACTGAACTTGGTGGAGGCTATTGTGTTATGCAAACTACAAAGGTATTGAAGTATTATGTGCCTTTCTCTTTTTACCAAAGAATTTGTTATTTAAGCAATTGAGTATGAGAAAACTAACAAATTGTTGAATGTATCAGAAGTGTTAATTATGCCATGTAAAACTCAAATGTGCTTGATGTGATATAGTAGTTTTTTCCAATCTGTGTGATTGAAGCCTGGTTGGATGATAGCTTCTAAATGGTGCAATGTGGTGTTTGGACTCTATTCCTTTTAGGATGGTCACATTTATAGTTGTTATATTTTTTCCTTTAACTTTTTGTTTTGGTATTTGTTTCTGCACGTAATAGTTTGTGTGGTTTTGGTTCAGTACTGAGAACTTCTACGTCTTTTCTTCCTCCAGGATTATTCTGTATGCTATAGCAATGGCCGATTGTGATCAGGACAACGTGGAGGCTTGTGAAGATGTACTTAAGACAAAAGATGGTATAGATCGTTTAGCACTCTACAATGCATCGGTTGGCAGGTAGTTTATTTCTTCTTTGTTTTGTATTGACTTTATGTAGTACTGTTTTCTTGTTGCTACCCACCTACTACTGGTGTAATGTTGATGATACCGCTACCAGTAACTGTGTTGCTTGAGACTTTGTTAAAGAGAAATGGTGTGAATAGGTTCATCAGGTGAATGTAATCTTTGTCTGGATAATGGATGGTTTTGGGGCTTTACTGTCTTGATTGTATCACTAGAGCATTATGTTTCTTGCTTGCATCCTTGAATCAAGAATGTTTGGTTGGTTTTTATTTTAAGAAGCAAGGTACCACAAGTATGTGCTTTTATGGTTCTTGTCCCTCTCAGGTTTCCAAATGCACTTGGGGCTTTTATGTATCCAATTTATGGTCACGGGGAACTACCACAGGCTTTTTGCCGTCGTGCTGCTGTCAAAGGTTGCATTCATGTAAGTTCTAGTCAAGGGATCCACAGTTTAGTTTTCTAAGAGCGTCATCATTTGATAATTCCTTACCATTTTTACATCCTGCTGAATACTTGCTAATGTCTTGTGCATTTTGTTTATGAGGAAATAGGTATATGCATGTTCATACTTGTCTAATCTTATTTGAAATGTACTTAACTGTTTGTATTATGCATTTTATAAGAGAGAACTTGATCTATTTGCATGATGCCTTTGAGAATTGGGAGTGAGTCAATTATTTGCTTTGATTTGGATTGAAATTGTGTGGCTAATAATTGAAAAACCTGGAAACAGATTTTGTAGGAAGGGATGAAACCCAAGAATAGTTAGAAAGGAAAACTTTATTTTTTTCAACTTTGAATAAGATTTTTATTGATAATTACCATATAGATAATGTTGGCAGTACATTTTGGGTCAGGATATTTACCTGGTTGCAGAGATTTGATTATTGAACTTACATCTTCTTGTTCTTGTTAACATTCAACTTTTGTCCATCAGAGAGAGTGAGAGAACCTTCTGTTTTTGCTTTATCATGCTGTGATACTTATCTACATCTGAAACTTCTAACATGCAGGTTCTGCGAATGCCAGTAATTGCTGTACTTATGGACAAGGTGCATAGGTGTTTTTTTATTTTTTTTAAATTGTGTTTATTATAAAAGCTTATTATGGCTATCTGTATTAAATTTGTCTTCTCATTGCTTGAAAATTTTGCAGTGTACTGGGCATTATAAAGGAGTTAGATTATCTTCTGGTCAAGACTTATTCAGCCATCAGCTAATCCTGGATCCATCCTTCATAGTTCAGTTGCCATTAGCTTCATCTCCACCAGGTCTGGGAAGTATTAAAAGGAAAGTTGCGCGGGGAATATGCATTACAAAGAGTTCCTTAAGGCCTGAAACATCAAATTTTCTGGTGGTATATCCTCCTAGATGTAAGATCAAGTTCTAGTGCTATTACTGTTCTTTGTTGAATGAAATAAGGAAGCGAGATAAAGAGAGACTGACTTTTTTTCCTCCCTCTAGCTTTGTTCCCTGAACAGGTTACATCAATTCGAGCTCTCCAAATTGGTAGCGATTTAGCGGTTTGTCCTTTGGGCATGTAAGTTATGAGTTTTTGAAGACAATTGCTAATCTGTCTTCTGTTTTTAATGTTTTACCAATGAGTATATCATATTGATGGAATCTTTGGGAGGTTGTGCATTTCAATCAGGAAGCATCATGTCTGTGCCCAATATAACAATATAGGTCTGTTGCAGTAGGAAGCATGTATAATTTGTGTAGGATCCACAAAATTTTGTCCTCAGTTGTTTAAGTCAAGGGTGCAATGTTGCCACACAAAAAAAGAAAGAAAGAATGAAATGACATTCCTTTCTTGAGGTTTTCATAAAGGCAACAATTAAGTCAATCCCCTCTACACTCTGACTTCTCTAACGGAATATTTCATTTTTTTTAAAGATTCCTACTCAAATTAAGAAAAAAAATTTTAATTTGAGTACAAATATTTTTTTTTTAAATTTAATATTCTGTTAGAGAAGTCACGGAGTGAGAGAGCATGGATTTATTTATTGCCTTTATACAAACCCCTAGGGAGATTTGGTTTAATTTACCCTAAATTAAATTTTGATGCGATCCTTATTTTGCAAGTGAGCATTGAATGAAGGTTGCTCCTAATATGAGAATGTTTATAAGAATATATCATGGTCCTGTTGTTTGAATTAGCTGTGATGTCCAACATCCTGCTTCCTGCTTCCCCCCCAACCCCCTGGCTTCCCCAATAAAAGAAAAAATGATATAAAAGGAGAAGCCGTATTCTTTTTTCTCAGAATGTGATTGTGTGACACAAATATTTAATTAGAAGAATGCTGTTTTTTACACTGTTATGATTTAAGGAGTGTTGCATTTGGCCTTTGGTTATGATGTGGGATACATGGTATTAATTGCGGAGAGATGTGTACTATAATGTTGCTGAATAATTGATTATGGTTATTGACTCCTTTTTCTCCAAGCTCATGTGACTCTAGCATTAATATATGGATTCCCATAGTGAAATGTGTGTTGACATTGTTCCCTTCTCGTTTTTCAGGTTTGTAATATACTTTTCCACTTTGTGTCATGATGCCAACCAAGGTGAAAAATTACTAAATGCTGCCATGGATTCTCTTCTTACACTACCTGAGTCTGCACATCCTGAAACTAGTACAACAGTTCACAGTGAAAATTCAGCAGAAGAAAAGCCCACCGTACTTTGGAAGGCGTTGTATATTCAGGAGCTTACCATGGTGTGCTTCTCAGCAGAAGTCTTATACTTTTAGACTCTATTTTATAGATTATGATGTTATAGTTGTACAGAGTATGTGCATTTGTTTTGTCCCCCCCTTCCCTCTCCCAAAAGAAGTAGAAAAACCCCTAACCCTAATCAGGTTGAACCTCTCTTTTTGAGGACCCTTGTGGGATTGATGCTGTAATTTACATATATGCCTACATTAGGCCTGGGGGATTATCACTGATAGATAAAGAGATCACTTTTTCTTTTCCTAATTACATGGAATCAAAAATAGATATATAATGGGTGCACTGTCTTTTTCTCTTCATTAAAATATTTCAGTTACTTATAGAAATAATAATAATAATAACATGAGGATCAAAATGAATAAGGTAAACATGCAGATAGGAAATGTACTTTAGCTCAAAATAGCACTTCCTCCTTGCACATGTATGAGATGGAGGATGAGGTTGTGGATGCAACACTCATTGAGTGCTTTTGTAATGAATAAAAATTAAAATTAAACACGAGGAGACTGGAGAGGTAACCTAATGGATAGGACTTAAAAGCCCTAATGGATAAGACTTCAGAGCTCATGCATGTTGACCTTATTGCTGAAACCTGCAGTAAATGTGATTTGTGTATGTGTAGCATTATGGTTGACATGTGTTGCAATCTGATAAGCATTTTATGTTGATTCCAGGACTACTTTGAATCTATCAGCTCCACTCCCATGCCAGATGGAAATCTTAATTACAATAATATTTTGCATGCAACTTTGAAGGTATTTTATCTTTAATTTGACCTTCATAAAGTTCCATGTTTCTTCTTACCATGTATGAGTTGTGGTACTTCTCAACATTACTACAACTTACTACATAGCATAAGCTAGTCTGTTTTGGCCCTTTTGGGACATCCCCCATGCAATGAAAGTTCGGGAGGATAAATGAAACAAAATAATTATATAATCGGATGACTATCTTTCATTGATTGTATTTTTGTTAATGGTCTCTCTCTCTCTCTTTCTCTTACTTGTCTTGCCATAAGTTTAATCTATTGAGGGATTATGCTTATTTTCATATGTTGACTTACTGACTAGAATTTGGTGGTGGTTCTGGTGCTTTGGCAGCTATTTCAGAAGATGTATCCCCTTGAAGAAGTCTTTCCAGAGACAGCCTCGCCTGAGAATCCTGAGGATGATAATGAGTTCAGTCTAGAGAGCTAACGATGCTTTGCTGGACTTGATGACATAATCCATCTTACCACGGCTATGAATCATCTTATTTTGCCCACCAATGCTTTGGCTGCAGGAAATTGCTAAACCGTGGATGGTTTGAAATACTGCTTATTGTACTTGAAAAAGAGAACTTCACAATCAACAATCTACTTCCTCAAATGTTTTCGCAAATTTCTGTTGTATCATTTAAAAAAAAAAAAAGGAAAAAGAAACAAATGCAGATCTAGTTTTTTTCATTTCAGAAATTGTTATACCATTATTCAACTCTACCTGAACTGCCCAACGGTGGCTGCCGTGGCACCTGTATTAAAGTGTAAAAGATCATACATGCATACGTACAAATTCTTGTAGGATGTCACAGAGTTTTGTAATTTATTTTTTATTTTTTATCTGAGGACCCATGATAGGTTTGCTGGTGTGATTTGATTACATTTCATATATGTAAGTCATTGTTATTATTTGATAGTAAGTCTTATGCAAAGCAAACTGAGTAGGACTCCATGTTATGGTTATACTGGGCAGTGGTTGTGTTAAGACTCTAAAATTAGGAGAACGGCACTTTCAAGAGTAACTGGCCACTTTTAATAGCCAATTCTTGCTTCGGTTCAATTTCACCTAGTTCAGCTATCTTAATACATGTTTCTGTTTGGGCACATACAATTCTAAATTTTATAGATGAGTATATTAGATTTTCTAGCAAGTAGTCTTAAAATTTAGTCCCCAAGAAAAATGATAATTTAAAAAAAATGATAGATTCTCATGCATTCATCATGAGAGGTTAAAAGCATTTTGTCCATCGGATTGGAAGCTATTCAATTATATTCTTTGATTTAATTTGGATTTTGTGTATGATTTCATGTTTCAATTTAGTTTGAATGTTTCTAAAATTTCCTTTAAAAAAGTTGGAATGCCATAATTAGTATATAAAATCAATCATAGAATATTTTTAAGATTTAAAAGAATGTCAAATTTTATTTTAATAAATGATCCATTTAAATGTATTAAGAAACAATTATTTTATGTTATATATATATATATATATATATTTGTATTTTGTTAACATTAATAATTTTAGTTCCTCACTCATTGTCATTTTAATCCCAATCTATCATGTTAATATTTTTTTTAGGAGAAAGTAAATGAAAAAAAACTATTGCATGGTAGCTCTTTAAAATAAGAGAAAGTAAATCGAAAAAAAAAAAAAAAGACAACCAATGTGATAGATTATTAATAGATAGTATAAAAATAAGGAATATGTTAGAGATATAAATTTTTTTAGAAAAATTGTTATAAACAGCTCATATAGTGAGTGATTATTGGTAAATAAATAGATGATGTGCAAATTATTAATGTGGTGAGTAATTATTAGTAAATAAAAAAAAATGATATTATTGGTAAGCTCAAATGAGAACTAGTAAGAAGTTAGTCACAATAATAATTTATAAAAATATTGTAAAATAATTTATAGCCACGTAAATTTAGACTAGACCTTGCTCTTACAGTAAATGAAGAGTAAGTTTAATGCTACAAACTTTTCCACAATTTTGCTATATGACGACTCCCACTATTTTATTTCCACCGTTCAAGACTCGTCACGTAACAAAATTGTTGAAAAATTTGTGCTACTAGACTAACTCATAAATCAGATCGACACAACATCATGGACCAAGCCGTTCATAAACAGTTCGGGCTTGACTTGATAAAAAGCTCGTTAATGTTTGTTTATTTATAGACAAGCTAAGCTTCAACTTTAGTTTTAAGATTGTTTAATAAACGAGCCGAGCTCGAGTAAAAAACTATTGTTCATGAACAAGCTTGTGAACACTAAGGTTCGATACAAAAGTAACAAAACAAGTTAAACCTAAGCTTATTTATGAGTTTGGTAATAAAATTGATATAAGTTTGACAAGTAAACTCATATCATTCTAAAACTTTAATTAATTATAAGTTGAGATCACTCATCCAAACCAAATAGGCTAGATAATAAACTTGATAATATACTTATGTTAGATCTCAAGCTCAAAAGCACGATATTGAGCTTGAGTTTGGACTTGATATTGAGCTCGAATTTGACTTGACTAATGAATCAAGTCAAGCCAAACCGAGGTCAAACTTTTATACTTTATAACGAGCTCAGACTTGAATATTATTTGTAGGCTTGTATTAAACTCAAGTTAAGTTTGAACGTTTTATTTTTACGGTCGAGCCAAACTTGAACATTCATTACTCAACAAAACTCGGCTTGATTTTTTGCCCTAAATTCACGGTGCATTGCTATAAAAAACAGAATAAACACAAATTTTACAGCCACCCACCAAAAAAAAAAAAAGAATAATAAAAAAAATAAAACGTTACAAATTTACTAAGGTCAAACACTATTTCAGAAACCAGAAACCCCATTGTCAATGTCAATCTCACTGTCTCTCTCTCACTCTGTGGTAAATCTTCTTAGCTAAGGCCATTAATCTCTAAAACTTCTTAGCCAAGGCCATTCATTTTTTGCTTCTTTGCTTGTACTTCAAAAACCTTGTTCTCGAAGTATATCTGTCTTTTGTTTTCTCAGTTCTCTCTCTTTCTCTTCTATAAAAATGAGAAGAAGAGAGGCTTAAGGATAAGGGTCTTCTTTCTTTTCTTTGTTTTCTTTGTTGGGTTTTGAGTTTTGTGCATTTGGGTGTAATGGGTAATTGGAAAAATCGAAGAATTTTCCGTAAACGACGAGCTCCAAGGTCGTCTGTTTACGACACTGTACCTCCTCCAGGTTACTCTTTTTTTTCTTTCTCTTTCAAAATTTTGGTCCTTTTTGTGAACTGGGTTTTAGTTTTTTTGGTATTTTTCTTGATGGGTTTTGATCTGAAATCTTAGTTACTGTAGTTTTTTTTTACTAGTTTCTTGAGTTTGTTTGTTATTGTTGTTCTGTTTGGTTGCTAAGAAAATGTTGGAATAGTTAAGAAATTGAATTTTAATAAATTTTATGTCTTTGGAATGTTTAGCTATGAGAGAAAGAATAAAGAAAGTAATAAATGAAAAAGAAAGGAATAGGAATTGTCTTCTATTTTTTTGAATAGATACATAGCGTAGTTTTACACAGCCAAATCTATATCAAAATTGTAGAATGTTTATTGTGAATTGGACATTACCTATATTAACAATTATGGCATTTGCATTCAGTAATCATTAGAAGGATGTAGCCAGAAAGTTTATTCTCATCTCAAAATTATATCTTTTGCAGATTTAATTTAATGCCACTGAAAATTATATGCTTTAATACACATTTCCATTTATATATAGATTCCTTGGAGCATTTGTGTATTTACGGACTTTCATTTTCTTCAACTGCTGATAAGATTTCTGACTAATTAAAGTTATACTCTGGTCTTGTCGGGAGGACCGTTGGAGGTTGGACTTACCTTATCATTGTATAGTAATTTAGTCATGTTGTCACCTTGTACATTACTTACTAAGATTAGGATATTGTCCACGTATTACTTGCTGCTAATTGTAATTAATCCTTGATTTTAAGATGGAATAAATTCCATGGATCTTCTAGTTTTGGGTCACGTGATTTTGTCCTTAAAATAGGTTTAACTAGCTGGTTGAAAACCATAAATCACTTCCAATTTGTGTCCTCTTTTGTCTGTTGCTAAGTATTCATCAACAAAAGCAATAATTTTTGTGCTATAACAGATGCACCCTTGATAATAGAATGGACAGTAGACACTGACCTTAATCATATTTTTTATGCATGCTGGTGTGCCTACTGAGTTAAGCAGTTAATAGAATTGAAGGAATTTTAGGACTTGTAACCATGAGAATTAAATTCAAAAGGCTTTGGGATTTGGGTAGGGTTGGCTATAAGGAAGATAACCCCATTTAACCAAGCACTAATAGGTAAGTGGTTATGGGGGTCTGATGGGGAGGGTAGCTATTCTTGGAGATGTGTAGTTGCTGCTCAATGTGGGGAATTGGGAGATGGTTGGTCTACTTTGGATGTGCATAAGCCACATGGGTTTAGTCTTTGGAAAAGAGTTAGAGCGGTCTAGGACAAGTTCTCCACTTTGAATTAGTACAAAGTTGGGAATCCTGGGGGATAAGGAAGCTTCAGTGTCCTCTCCAGGGTGCTCTAGAAGGGAGGACATGATTTCTTTTTGGAATCTCATGTTCATCCATAATTTCAATGATTAAAGGGAGTACAAATTTCGAATCTCTTATGGATTCATTATATTCTCATATTTCTCCTTCTACAAGGGCTGATTGCATGAGATAGGTGATGCAAGACAGAAGCTTTAATGGGCTTTAATACTAATTTTGATGTAGGGTCTTTAAAAAGTTCAACACTGAGTTAAGTTTCTCGATAATATCATGAGGAATTCTTCAGTAGGGTTTGATGGCTGTTTGGTGTTAAGATAGTGAATAGAGAGAAACTTTCTTCTAGATGGTTGTGTGATTCTCATGATATTCTGCATGTTGAACATTGTTCATCAATTTCACTGCTACATTTCTTTTCTTCATAAATTGTTTTTTTTCCCCCCTATAGAATGGAAAGAAGTCGTGCCTTTATGGGAAAAGAAATTCTGCAGTTTGGTTGGAACAATACCATGGGGGAAGATAGTAGATACCAAGAATTCTATGTTCTGCCATAAAAATATTCTCAGTTGGGATGATTCTGCTGGCGAAGAAGCACTTCAAAATGCAAAGAAACGTTTTTGGGCAAAGATGAATAACCTCCCCTGTGAAATCTCTCCGCCTGATCCAGATATTTATATTGATGAAATATATTGGAATACTAAAATTGATCATGAACTGATTAAGGAGTTGGATGAAGTGTACTTTTCTCCTGATGAGGGAGAAGAGAATTCAAATTTGGGGTATAAAAACAATAGGATAAAAAAATCAGTGTCTGTTCCTTCAGAGGGGCATTATATGAACCAAGAAAACAATCCTTGGGAATGTAACAATATGCAGGGTAGTGGAGCTCTGAAAAATAAAGCACAAGGATGGGAATGTAACAATATGCAGGATAGTGGAACTCTGAATATTAATGCACAAGGATGGAAACAGTGGGAAGATAATAAAAATGATTTAAAAATTTTGAATGATGATAACAATCCTTGGGGGCACAGCTTCACTCAAGGCAATGGAGGTATGGTGGACAATGGATGGGGAAATTGAGTAAGGTTATAGTTTAAGGCTACAACCAATTTTATAGCGATTTAGCTGTTTGTCCTTTGGGCATGTAAGTTATGAGTTTTTGAAGATAATTGCTAATCTGTCTTCTGTTTTTAATGTTTTACCAATGAGTATATCATAATGATGGAATCTTTGGGAGGTCGTGCATTTTCAATCAGGAAGCATTATGTCTGTGCCCAATATAACAATATAGGTCTGTTGCAGTAGGAAGCATGTATAATTTGTGTAGGATCCACAAAATTTTGTCCTTAGTTGTTTAAGTCAAGGGTGCAATGTTGCCACCAAAAAAAAAAAAAAAAAGAATGAAATGACATTCCTTTCTTGAGGTTTTCATAAAGGCAACAATTTAGTCAATCCCCTCTACACACTGACTTCTCTAATGGAATATTTCATTTTTTTTTAAAGATTCCTACTCAAATTAAGAAAAAAAAAAATAATTTGAGTAAAAATATTTTTTTAAAATTTTATATTCCGTTAGAGAAGTCACGGAGTGAGAGAGCATGGATTTATTTATTGCCTTTATACAAACCCCTAGGGAGATTTGGTTTAATTTACCTAAATTAAATTTTGATGTGATCCTGATTTTGCAAGTGAGCATTGAATGAAGGTTGCTCCTAATAAGAGAATGTTTATAAGAATATATCATGGTCCTGTTGTTTGAATTAGTTGTGATGTCCAACATCCTGCTTCCTGCTTCCTCCCCAACCCCCCGGCTTCCCCAATAAAAGAAAAAATGATATGAAAGGAGGAGCCATATTCTTTTTTCTCAGAATGTGATTGTGTGACACAAATATTTAATTGGAAGAATGCCTTTTTTTACACTGTTATGATTTAAGGAGTGTTGCATTTGGCCTTTGGTTATGATGTGGGATACATGGTGCTATTTGTGCAGAGATATGTACTATAATGTGTCTGAATAATTGATTATGGTTATTGACTCCTTTTTCTCCATGCTCATGTGACTCTAGCATTAATGTATGGATTCCCTTAGTGAAATGTGTGTTGACATTGTTCCCTTCTCTTTTTTTAGGTTTGTAATATACTTTTCCACATTGTGTCATGATGCCAACCAAGGTCAAAAGTTACTAAATACTGCCATGGATTCTCTTCTCACACTACCTGAGTCTGCACATCCTGAAAGTAGTACAACAGTTCACAATGAAAATTCAGCAGAAGAAAAGCCCACCATACTTTGGAAGGCGTTGTATATTCAGGAGCTTACCATGGTGTGCTTCTCAGCAGAAGTCTTATACTTTTAGACTCTATTTTATAGATTATGATGTTATAGTTGTACAGAGTATGTGCATTTGATTTGTCCCCCCCTTCCCTCTCCCAAAAGAAGTAGAAAAACCCCTAACCCTAATCAGGTTGAACCTCTCTTTTTGAGGACCCTTGTGGGATTGATGCTGTAATTTACATACATGCCTGCATTAGGCCTGGGGGATTATCACTGATTGATAAAGAGATCACTTTTTCTTTTCCTAATTACATGAGGATCAAAAATAGATATATAATGGGAGCACTGTCTTTTTCTCTTCATTAATATATTTCAGTTACTTATAGAAATAATAATAATAATAACATGAGGATCAAAATGAATAAGGTAAACATGCAGATAGGATAGCCAATGTGCTCTAGCTCAAATAGCACTTCCTCCTTGCACATGTATGAGATGGAGGATGAGGTTGTGGATGCAAGACTCACTGAGTGCTTTTGTAATGAATAAAAGTGAAAATTAAACACGAGGAGACCGGAGAGGTAACCTAATGGATAGGACTTAATAGCCCTAATGGATATGACTTCAGAGCTCATGCATGTTGACCTTATTGCTGAAACCTGCTGTAAATGTGATTTGTGTATGTGTAGCATTATGGTTGACATGTGTTGCAATCTGATAAGCATTTTATGTTGATTCCAGGACCACTTTGAATCTATCAGCTCCACTCCCATGCCAGATGGAAATCTTAATTACAATAATATTTTGCAAGCAACTTTGAAGGTATTTTATCTTTAATTTGACCTTCATAAAGTTCCATGTTTCTTTTTACAGTGTATGAGTTGTGGTATTTCTCAACATTACTACATCTTACTTCGTAGCATAAACTAGTCTGTTTTGGGACATCCCCCACGCAATGAAAGTTCGGGAGGATATGAAACAAAATAATTGTATAATCGGATGACTATCTTTCATTGATTTTATTTTTGTTAATGGTCTCTCTCTCTCTCTTTTTCTCTTACTTGTCTTGCCATAAGTTTAATCTATTGAGGCATTATGCTTATTTTCATATGTTGACTTACTGACTAGAATTTGGTGGTGGTTCTGGTACTTTGGAAGCTATTTCAGAAGATGTATCCCCTTGAAGAAGTCTTTCCAGAGACATACTCGCCTGAGAATCCTGAGGATGATAATGAGTTCAGTCTAGAGAGCTAACGATGCTTTGCTGGACTTGATGACATTATCCATCTTACCACGGCTACGAATCATCTGCAACCTATTTTGCCCACCAATGCTTTGGCTGCAGGAAATTGCTAAACTGTGGATGGTTTGAAGTGCTGCTTATTGTACTTGAAAAAGAGAACTTCACAATCAACAATCTACTTCCTCAAATGTTTTTGCAAATTTCTGTAGTATCATTTAAAAAAAAGAAAAGAAAAAGAAACAAATGCAGATCTAGTTTTTTGTCATTTCAGAAATTGTTATACCATTATTCAACTCTACCTGAACTGCCCAACGGTGGCTTCCATGGCACCTGTATTAAAGTGTAAAAGATCATACATGCATACATACAAATTCTTGTAGGATGTCACAGAGTTTTGTAATTTATTTTTTATTTTTTATTTTTCATCTAAGGACCCATGATAAATTTGCTGGTGTGATTTGATTACATTTCATATATGTAAGTCATTGTTATTATTTGATAGTAAGTCTTATGGAAACCAAACTGAGTAGGACTCCATGTTATGGTTATAGTGGGCAGTGGTTGTGTTAAGACTCTAAAATGGGGCGAACGGCACCCTTTTTTTTTTTTTTTTTAATTTAAAAAGATAATTCCTGCTTCGGTTAAAATTGTTTGATCCATTTCACCTGGTTCAACTATCTTAACTTTGTTTCTGTTTTGGCACATTCAAAAGTAACTGGCCACATTAATTAGACAATTCTTGCTTCGGTTCAATTTCACCTAGTTCAGCCATATTAATACGTGTTTCTGTTTAGGCACATACAATTCTAATTTTTATAGATATATTTTCTAGCAAGTAGTCTTAAAATTTATTCACCAAGAAAAATAATAATTAAAAAAAAATGATAGATTCTCATGCATTCAAATAATATTTGTAGGGTCAGTTTTTGTAGCCCAAACCCAAAAAGGATGGGTTAGAGGCCCAACGAACCCAACACAATGAATTTATAGAGAGTGGGTGAAAGAGCTGGGCTGGATCTGAATTAAACTATGGATGGCTAAATTACGTGAGGCCGAGATAGCATAAAATAATGACAGCGAATATTTCAGTGAAAGTCCGAAGAGACATCTTATTGAATAAACAGTAATAACAATGTTCAGAGCTACAGTCAAGCCTCTTCCTTCCTTTTTTCTTCTTTTTTCTCCTCCTCCCCTCGATTAGGGATCGACCTTCTTTATATATTACCCTCCTTCCTCATCTCCATCGTCCACCTGTTCCCCCTCTGGGTAAACACTTGAGCGCGGGTCAAATCATGCGCCCACTTTAGTTCTTTGTGAGTGGTGGTAGCTAAGGTTTCACTGTTCAGAGGTCCTCTCCACATAAATGCGGCCAGAAAAGCTGTTGCAGCGCATTAAATACGGTGGTAGCAGCTTTTCCTTTAGATATTTCTTCATTCTTATCATCCTCAGGAGTGCCCAGAGCTTGTTTTTGTCACACACATTGCTAGGAAGGGCCCCCGAGCTCCCTGTACATGTATTTAATCAGAACTTCCCGTATCCGAAGAGTAAAGTCTCTTCGGACGAAGAATAACCTCCTCGGACTGCATTTCTCGGCCATCTTCGGACCCCGGTTTAGAGGAACGGTGTCCCATCCCGCTTGAGCTCTTCGGACATAAGAGGCCACAAAGGACGGGGCCCCAGGCCCACCTAGATCTGGGCTTTTACCCCCCACAATAGCCCCTCAAAATTTCTATTTTTCCCTCTCATCCGAGGAGAAAAAATGGGATTTTGACTTGCCGCGGGGTAATTGGCTTGGGAACAGGCGAAGATTCAAATCGGCACGTGCGTAGATGTGAATGTGCGCGTTCCATCATTGCTGCAGTTGTTTTCCGTATTCCCAAAGCGCCACATTAATTACTTCAGGCGGCGTCTTGTCCTTTGCATCCAACGGCGGGTTATTGATCCAACGGACGGGGTTCCTTCTTGGGATTTGGGCGAAATAATTTCTGCCCCTTCCATCGTCCTCATATAAAGGCCCAGCGGTTACCATTTCACTTTCACCTTGAAGCTCTCATCCTACCCAACAAGATCAAGCATCCCAGCGCTCCGAGTTTTCTCAGTCGCCGCCTCCAATCCGTTTCAGAGTTCTTACGAATCTCCCTACGAAGTCAAAGATCACCCTCTAGCCTTGTGTTTGTAAGTTCTCGTCGCTCCAGGCCATCTGTTTTCTCTTCGGCTACCTTCTGTGTTGAGTTTTCATTTTCCCGTTTAAGAAAGATGGGCAAACTCGAGTACATGGTAGACAGTCCTGCCCAGTTGGAGAAGTTTAGGGTCACCTACCGCATACCCTCAGACGTGGGGGTGAGGTATTGTCCTCCCGAGAAAATACTGACTGATCGGAAAACCGGGGAAGTAGTGATCCCTCTTATTGCTTTCCTGGAGGGAGGAATGACGATTCCTATGGGCCCCATCACCACTAATTACCTCCGGAACCATAGGATTACCCCTTGGCAGTGTGCGCCTAACATGTTTAGGATCCTAGGAGCAATTGAAGACCTTAACCACCACCTAGGACTGGGACTCACTTGGCACGACGTGGTGCACATGTACGAGTTCCACAGCCAACAAGGGGCGGGATATTATTTAAAATCCCGGTCCGACATTGTTCGGCTAATTTCCTGCCTACCCAAGTCCAACAAAGGGCTAAAGGACGACTATGTGATCGTCTCGGGCGCGTGGCATAACGGTCCTCACTGTCCGACCAAGCAGGGAAAGCCAGGTGGGACACTAGTTCTAGGCACTCTAACCGTAGGTTTAGGATCCATTTTTGATTGTGTTGTTGCTTCCAATTTTCTAATCAAACTCTGGTGTGATTTGTAACAGATAAAGTGAATATTACTCCTCGGCTCAGCCTCACCAACGTTGCTGCACTGAACTTTTTATTGCGGTCGGAGATCTTCGTTAGCGAGGACGGGCAACTGCGATCGGCTCCCCTTATCTTAGGGTACAAAGCGAAGCCCAAAGATTTCCAACCGGCGGGTAACGCGATAATTCAGGGAGATTACCGTCTCAACCGCATCGACGTAGCTTGGAAGGGTTTTTTGGCACCGTACGACCTTCCGCCCGTACCACATCCACGCCCTCAGAACATACCGCCTCTCGTCCAACCCCTTCGGCAAGTTCCCCTCGGACAAGAGGTTGAAGGTGAAAGAGTTGGATCCTCTGGTTCATCTCTTGAAGAGCAAATAGACCAGTTCTACTTCGAGAGGGACGCTCCAGGAGAACAAGTGGTAGAGGTCTCGGACGCCGAGGAAGAAATTGACAGGCATTCAAGTGTTCAGCCTGTTGTGACTATTGCCGGCCCTGAAGACTCATCGGACGAAGACATGGACCTAAAAAACTTGATGAAGAAGAGGGTCCAAAAGACCGAGCATAAGGATATTGGGACGTCAAAAGTGGTGTCGTCTCTGCCCCCAGTGCCTATCCAGGTCTCCGATCCAGGGAAGAAGCCCCTCCCAAACCCTCAGAAGAAGAGGCCATACGAGCCTGAGGAGAGGGAGGAAGTCGTGCCCACCAAAACTAATAAACAGCAAAAAGTGATACGAGACCATCGGGGTAAGAGGGCCTCCTCCACCGAGAGCCGAGAGGACCTGGGTGGGGCTGAAGTTCGCCGAGGAGGGGGAACTCGTATTTGGTCACCGAGGCTGGAGCTGGATGGCGCTCCTTTTGCTTGGGACACCTCCCTCCGCAACTATGATGGAGGAAGGGCAGGATACGTAGCTGAGGCTCTGCAGCAGCCACTCCTCCTCCCCCACGACATGGAGTCATATAAGCGCTTCAACCAGAAGGAGCTTTTCCTGTCCCTTAAGAGGGACGTGGCCATGGTAAATATTCACTCTTAATTCAGATTTTATTTGCCATTGGCTTTAATTCACTTCTTCATTTGATGTTGAACACGCTGTCATGCAGATTACTCAGCAAATATACGTAGCCGAGGAATGGAACAAGAAGTCCTACCTCGAAGCTCAGGCAGCAGCGCAGTCTCAATCTGAAGCCGAAAGGTCTCTGGGTCAGCTGAAGGAGGACTATGCTAAATTGTCCGAGCAGCTAAAAGACATGACCAGTCAAAGGAACAGCTTCAAGGCCGGCCTAAAGAACGCCGAGACCCAAGCCGAGGAGCAGCGCAAAAAGCTGCATATGACAGAAATCAACCTGGAGACCGAAATGGAGATGGTGAAGGGTCTCAGAGATGAACTTAGGAAAGCCAAAGAGCGCGCCCTATCCGCCGAGCAGAAGGCTCAACTGGCCAAGGAGTCAATTGAAACTGAAAAGAGGGCAGCGTATCAGTTGGGGGTGGAGGAGACCGGGCAGCAGCTTTCCGAACAGTTTGTCATGGTTAGTCGTGATTACTGCGACATAACCTGGCAGAAGGCATTGGACGCAGCTGGGATCCCTTCGGATTCCCCCCTGAGGCTACCGGGGAGCATATATTATGACCCTGAAATTCGAGAGCTCTCAGGTCCTGACCCTCCTGCCCCACAGCTTCCAGAGATCTCAGAGCAAGATTTGGCCAACCAAGCTCCTCCCTCCACCCTTGGTGCCACCAAAGAAGCTGGTCAGCCAGGTGATAAGGATAAACCAACTGACCAGGCGAAGGACAAGGGCAAAGGGTTGGAGGGACAGAAGGCTTCAGATGAGCCGAAGGATCAAGCCCCAGATGCTGCTGCTCGGAAAGGCCAGGCTGCTGATAACGTGGTCCCCTCGGCCAAAGAATAAACATAGGATTTTGCTTCTATTATTGTTTATTTATATTTCATTTTACTTTTTTATTTTATTTTATTTTTATTTTTACTATAAGAGATTTGTAAGCTACTCTTTTTCGATCAATGAAGTAACTTTTCTTTTACTTTGATTGTCTAATCTTATATTTCAACGCTGCGAGATCCCAATATCCCTTTATTAGCGTGCATGATTATAGGTGTTACTAAAAATAAGCAGAATGTGTGGGAACTATCAATGAAAAGGCATCAGGAGATAGGAATAATTTAGCTAGACTTAGCAGTTTTAATCATGGATCATCATGGAATGATATCTCAGTCGTAGTTGCATTAATTCTAGATTTAAACAGGCATGATTGGGGTGTCATCCAACCTACATCATCTGGTCCGAGGACTACAGGCATGGCAGGTTTTAAGTTTAAACAATTGAAAGAAACCGTAGGGAGTGTTAACTAATCCAAATCATCGGGTCCGAGGACTACAGGCATGATAGGATTTAAGTTTAAACAATTAAGAGAACTGTAAGGGAGTGTTAACTAACCCAAATCATCTGGTCCGAGGACTACAGGCATGATAGGATTTAAGTTTAAACACTTAAGAGAACTGTAAGGGAGTGTTAACTAACCCAAATCATCTGGTCCGAGGACTACAGGCATGATAGGATTTAAGTTTAAACACTTTAGAGAACTGTAAGGGAGTGTTAACTAACCCAAATCATCTGGTCCGAGGACTACAGGCATGATAGGATTTAAGTTTAAACACTTAAGAGAACTGTAAGGGAGTGTTAACTAACCCAAATCATCTGGTCCGAGGACTACAGGCATGATAGGATTTAAGTTTAAACACTTAAGAGAACTGTAAGGGAGTGTTAACTAACCCAAATCATCTGGTCCGAGGACTACAGGCATGATAGGATTTAAGTTTAAACACTTAAGAGAACTGTAAGGGAGTGTTAACTAACCCAAATCATCTGGTCCGAGGACTACAGGCATGATAGGATTTAAGTTTAAACACTTAAGAGAACTGTAAGGGAGTGTTAACTAACCCAAATCATCTGGTCCGAGGACTACAGGCATGATAGGATTTAAGTTTAAACACTTAAGAGAACTGTAAGGGAGTGTTAACTAACCCAAATCATCTGGTCCGAGGACTACAGGCATGATAGGATTTAAGTTTAAACACTTAAGAGAACTGTAAGGGAGTGTTAACTAACCCAAATCATCTGGTCCGAGGACTACAGGCATGATAGGATTTAAGTTTAAACACTTAAGAGAACTGTAAGGGAGTGTTAACTAACCCAAATCATCTGGTCCGAGGACTACAGGCATGATAGGATTTAAGTTTAAACACTTAAGAGAACTGTAAGGGAGTGTTAACTAACCCAAATCATCTGGTCCGAGGACTACAGGCATGATAGGATTTAAGTTTAAACACTTAAGAGAACTGTAAGGGAGTGTTAACTAACCCAAATCATCTGGTCCGAGGACTACAGGCATGATAGGATTTAAGTTTAAACACTTAAGAGAACTGACTATATAACTCGTCGTTAGATAGATTAAAAGGAAAATTCGATTAATAATAATACCTTTTAAGGTTATTTACATTCCAAGGGCGCGGTATCACATGCCCGTCCAAATCTTCAAGGAAGTATGCTCCAATGCCAGCCCCTGAAGTAATGCGATATGGCCCTTCCCAATTAGGTCCTAGTTTTCCCCAAGCTGGGTTCTTCGCAGTGCCGACCACTTTTCTTAACACCAAATCACCGGGGTCCAAGGGTCTGAGCCTTACGTTGGCATTATAACCCTGCCTGAGCTTTTGCTGATAATGCGCCAATCGGACCATTGCATTTTCTCTCCTTTCATCGATTAGGTCCAAACTCCTTTCTAGCTGATCGCTATTGCCCTTCAAGTTGAATGAGCTAGTTTTTAACGTTGGGAATCCAGTTTCTAGAGGTATGACAGCTTCAGCCCCATAGGTCATCGAGAAAGGAGTCTCTCCAGTAGACCTGCGTGGAGTAGTTCTGTAAGCCCAAAGAACATGTGGCAATTCCTCGACCCATTTGCCCTTCACGTCGTCAAGTCTTTTTTTTAGGCCACTCACAATGACCTTATTAACAGCCTCTGCCTGGCCGTTGCCCTGGGGGTACGCTGGGGTAGAATATCTGTTCGCAATTCCCAGCTCGCTACAATAACTCCTAAATGCTCTACTATCAAACTGGAGGCCATTGTCCGAGATGAGACTGTGCGGGACCCCGAATCTAGTGACTATATTTTTCCACACGAACTTCTGCACATCTACGTCTCGGATGTTCGCCAGAGGTTCTGCTTCGACCCACTTCGTGAAGTAGTCAGTGCCGACTAGCAGATATCTCTTGTTCCCTGCAGCCTTAGGGAACGGTCCCACGATATCCAAGCCCCATTGGGCAAAAGGCCACGGGCTGGTTAGCGGGTTAAGAGTTCCTCCGGGCTG